>KZ613941.1:888458-1233637 GCA_002865655.1 Hyaloscypha variabilis F | reverse complement strand
TAAGATAAAGGCCTAAATATTAGGCCGACGGCCTAATATTAAGCCGACTAGAGCTCTATATATACGAGTAGTTTTCCTTAGTTTTAAGGGTATCGCAATCACTAATTATCACTTTAATTCCTCACTATTATCTACTCTCACCTTGTGATCTACTCTTGCTTCTACTACTCTTAATTTATCCAATTCACATTCTAGTTACCCTATCTATCACATTTGGGTTACCCTACTTTAAGCTTCCACCAAAATTACTATTTTATAGAATATTCTAGAATCTAGGCTTTAGGGTATATAAGGACTCTTTTACTCGTAAATAGAACTCTCTTTAAGTCGAAATAAATAAAGTCTTTTATATATACTACTCACTAAGCCTACCGACTATAATTAGTCTTACCTTTCACATTTGGGTTACCCGCTCTATCTCACAACTTGGTTACCCTATCCGACCTCGAGCCCGGTCTATCACGTGACTTCTATTTATAGAAATCTTATAATATAAGGCTTAATAATAATATATTACATAAGTTCTAAGTAAGGATAAAGAAGTATATTTAATATAATAAAGTTATTAAGCTCTTAAGTACTTAATTCTATATTTAAACTAATTAATATCCTTTTTAAGAGCTTATAAGATATATCTTATATCTCTTAGCGTAACGTAGGTACTACGTAGGCGTTATTATAAAATAGCTTAATATACTTAAACTATACTTTTATATAATCCTAAGTTTTACTTATTATATTATTAAAATAAAAGTAAATAATAAGGGTAGCCTAAGTAATTAAAGAGTAATAACTCGAATAATTAAAATATAATCGTAACTAAAGAGTATATTATCGATTTTAAGAGTACTTTAAATACTTAATTTTTATCTACTAAAAGAGGAATTAATTATTATATATAATATTAGAGGCTATAAATTTAAATTACTATAACTAAGTAATTTAAAATTAAAATACTTATAAATTAGATTTCTAAGCTACTATTACTAATTACTAGGCTATAAGGGCCTATATACGGCTATAAAGGCCTAAATACTTTAAAATTAAGTCGAAATACTAACTATAAGGTTATATACGTAAGAATATAATTATAGAGTATAGTTATAACTTAGTAAGTTTAAGTATATTAATAATAATTTAATAGCTTATAATTTAATATATAATTATATAAATTAACTCGAATAATTTTTATTAATTACTATTAAGTATAAGGAATTTTTAAGTTTAATTTTAATAAAGTTCCCTTTAATAGTTCTTAAGATAATAAATAAAATATATTTTCTTAAGTATAAGCTCTAACTAAAATAAGCTATTATTAATAAAAGTAGTTTTTAAGAATAAAATCTTAAACTAAATATAATATAATATATATCCTATTTTTAAATTCCTATTTTTATTTTTAGATCTCTTAAAAATAATTATTAAAGAATTTATTTAAATTACTTTAATTTTTATCTTAAGCTATTATTATAATAATAGGCTAAAATAGTAATAATATATACTATATATAATATAATACTATATATAATTATATAATTATATTTCTATTAATAGTTCTTTATTAAATTAATATATAATATCTTTAATTATTAAATTTAATATTATCTATTATATTTTAAGTTACTTACTTTAAGCTTTTACTAAAATTACTATTTTATAATTATATAACTTTTATTTATAGAAATTTTATAGCTTTAAAGCAAATCTAAAAATTATTTCCTTATTTACTTACTTATATAAGCTCTATTTAAATAAGCTTATAATTTTCTTATAAAGTTCTTATTAAGAAAGCGTATTAAATATTAATAATAAGTACTTTTTAATAGCTTTTAAACCCTATTACTAATACTTATATAATTATTATTTAATATAACTTACTATTTATTATAGTATATATAAAGTAAGATATATAAAAGAAGTTAATTCCTCTTACTACGATAATAGATAGCTAAATATATAAGGTCACGTTATATAATAGCGTTATATGATATTATAACCATAATAGGTACTTATAGTAAGGAAAGACTAGTGACGTCCTCGTCGCGACTATTATTTAATATAGGAAAGGGAAAGGAAACTATAAATATAGGGTATTATAGTAAATAAACAAAAACGGCTATTTACGAATACCTTTAGCTATAATCGTAATATATATATAAGAATCTTATTCTTCGTCTAACTCCTTCTTAAACTAACTATCTTTATAGAGTAACTAACCTATTAAATAATCTATCTTTATACCTATAGTAGTATTCTTATATTAACTATTACTTATCTTCGTCTAGCCTAAGGGAATAACGAATCTCTCTTTCTTTATTATTAGTATAAGGGGGGCTACGATTATTAGGCTTAGTTTAGTAGTGGCCTTTATTCTCTTCGTCTTAGTTAGGGCGATAGCCTTTACTAGCGTTAGTATTAATATAGCGGTTTTCTTAGTAGGGACTTTAGTCGTAATAGGTATAGTAGTTTTAGTCTTAAATTTCGTTAGCTTAGGTACTTAAGCGTTATTAATCTTTAGTATTAGGTTAACTCTTATATCCTACTCCTTACTAAGCTCTATTTACGAGTATTATTAGCCTATTTTATCGACTATAATGCTTTCTAGATATTCTTATCTTAACTTTAATATAACCTATTTACGGACGTCCTCTAGCTTAGCGTCGTTTATAATAGGAGGGACGTAGTTATATATAGGTATTCTCGTAACGTTTAGTCCTTAAAAGGTACGGATATAGTATTAAATAATTATATCCTACCTAGCTTATATAACTCGAGTAATTATATTACTAGTACTACTCTTAGTTTAGTTATAGTAGCCTTAGATAATCTTAATAAGTAGGTTTATATTATTAAAGATTATAGTTATTAGTAGCGTGGCGTCTATTCTAGCTTAGACCGCCTCTTTATAGTATAGTATTATCTTATTAGGTATAGGCTTCTTAGGTACTTAATATAGAACCGCGGGGATATTACTTATTTTATCTTCGCTTATAGTATTAGTTAAGCTTTATTATAAAGTAGTAGCGAAACTAGTATACTACGTGGTAGCTAGAGTAATTATTTCGTAGCTAGTACTAATAGTACGTGTAAAGGGATCCGTGCCTTAGAGAGAGCCTCTTATACTATATAGGTATAGGTTATTATTTATAAGTAGGCCTTATATAGTATATCTAAATAATTTTATATTCTTTATAAAGGTTTATAATATAAGTATTATAGTAAGGTAAAAGCGGCTATTAGTATTAGTAATAGCTTAGGACATAGAACTATAAAGGACCTTCTAGGGTAGCTTAAAGTCTTTATTAGTTTCTTCTTCCTTACTACTCTTATTATCTTCCTCTTATAGCTTAAGTTCCTACTTTACTTCCTCCTTCTTAACTTGCTTATTCTTCCTTAATTAACTTTACTTCTTTACTAGCGTAATAATTATCTCTATTATTAGGATATACTTCTTATAGTATACTTCTAGTAAAATATAGTCTTTTAGTTTATTAAGTAAGAGCCCCTTAATAATAGGGTTTTCCTCTAGGTTATTAACTTATTTAAAGAAGTCTTTTTAATCCTTAGTAGACGGAACTTAATCCTTTTATAGCTTCTTATATATACGTTTATAGCCTATTTTTAATAATACGTGCGTTACTAAGATTACTAAGTTATTACTAATAGGGGTTATTATCTTTACGTTAATTATTAGAGGTAGTACGTAATATTAGGTTTATAAAATTTTACGAAATAGGTTAAGGTATATATTATCCTTATCTAGAGAGAAAATAATATTCTAAATTAGTTCTAGTATAATTTATAGGAAACGTGATAATATTTAAAAGGATACTTAATAAGGATAAGTATTATTCTATAATTACTATTTATATAAATAGTTATAACTATAACGGGCTAGTAATACGTCTTATAACTTATCTTTATAATTATTAATAAGGTTATACGCGTTCCTAAGTAGTTCTTCTAAGTACTACTTATTATATTAATTACCTTAGCTAAGAAATTTTATAAGATACTCTATATATTCGTGGCGTCTATATTTTATTTATTTCTTATTTATAATACGCTTAAGCTCCTAGCTTTTCTACTTATTATTATTGCCTTTAATGCCTTTAATAAGTTCCTTCCCTTTTATAATCTCTTAGCTATAGGGATTAACGCCTTTAGGAGCCGGCTTAAGGTAAGTAACCGAGATTACTAGATATATCTTCTATTATAAGAGGAGTTTAAGCTTATATACTAGTCTACTAACACGACATAGGACCTTAAATAGCCTTATTCTTTATTTTATAATTTTCTTATTTAGCTTACCTAGTAGGTTATAGCCTTTATAGAGTTTAAGGAAGACTTAGTCTTTAATATTTATAGTAATAGGTTTATACTTCATATTATAGTATTACTTTATAGCGTTATTAGTAAAGTTTATTACTACTTATATATCCTATTATCTAAGTTTCCGCACTATCTTAAGTAGTTAGTCTTTTATATTACCTACTAGTAGAGATAGATTCGTAATAGGGTAGAATCCTTTAATATACTTATTAGGCGAGGTTTAGATTACCGCGATTTACGTATTATTTAATACTACTTAAAAGGGGATAATTTTATTAGACTATAAGAGTTCTAAGTATATAAAGGTAATATATTAGAACTTAATCTTAATAGTCTAGTTCTTTTACTTAGAGGCGCTGTCTATTTATAAGTACTAAGTAGTTAATATAAGTAGTTTTATTTTTAGTATTAAGAAGAGTCCTTTCTAGAATATAAATATAAATTTTCTATCTTTATCTAAGATAATACCCTATAGAATTCCCTATTCTAGTAGTAGCTATATTATAATATAGATCTTTGCCTAGTCCTCGGTAGTATATATACTATAGCTAAGAATAAGTAGTAATTTCTTACTTACTTTATAAGTTTACGTTATTAGATAGTCGAAGGAGTTATACTTATTAAGCTTTTATAAGCTTACTATAGGGATAATAGGTAGGGTAAGGATAAAATCTATTACTATAGTATAGTATAGAATAGATAATATTTTAATTAGTTATAGTTCGCCGTAGGAAGGTGCTCTCGACGTCTTATTAAGTAGATATACTAGATAGTAAGAGATATATTCTTTAAGCTACTTTTTAAGGTAAGGAATATAGAAGTCATCTAGTTTATATAATATCCTCTCTATTTCGAAGTAGAAGCGGTCGTGTATAAGGCTAATAATTTTATAAGTAATAGTTTTTAGGATATATAATCTTAGGTAAGCGCTAATAATATAGTATAGTAGGCTACCTTAGATATAAAAGGAGACTCTATCTTTCTTAAGTTTCTTAGAGAGGTTATTACCTTCTATTACCCTTAGTAGTCTAAGGGTCCTTGCGAATTTTAGATTAGTTTATAGTCCCTTAGTAATACGTTCCTTAAATTAAGGTTTTATAATAGCCTCTATTACGAATATAATATATTCTAGCTTATTATCTATAGTAATATCGCGTTATTTATTAGCCTCGAGTTAAGAGAGGGCGTCTAGTATAATATTTAAGCGTCTAGGGTAGTACTTAATTATTAGATTAAATTAGGATAAATGTAAAATAGTAATTTTAGTAGAAGCTTAAAGTAGGGTAACCCAAATGTGATAGATAGGGTAACTAGAATGTGAATTGGATAAATTAAGAGTAGTAGAGGCAAGAGTAGATTATAAGGTGAGAGTAGATAATAGTGAGGAATTAAAGTGATAATTAGTAATTACGATACCCTTAAAACTAAGGAAAACTACTCGTATATATAGAGCTCTAGTCGGCCTAATATTTAAGCCTTTATCTTACGTGGCTTATTGCGTAACTCGTAGCTTATTACGCGGCTTTTTACGTATAGCTTATTACGTGGCTTATTACGTAGATCATTTTTAGCTTTCGTAGCTAGCCGAAGCCGAGGGCCGAGGCTAGCTAATCTAAGCTAGCCTATTAGTAATATCTTAGTAAGCTACTTACTAAGATATTACGTAAGTAGTAACCTATAAACTTATAATAAATATATGAAAGTATAAATAAGTCTTATATTCGCCTTTGAGATATTAGTTATATTTAGATTCGAGTAGTTATAAACGCCCTTTATTATTATATAGTTAATAAGGACGATAATAAGTTAGTTACTAGACTAGATTATTAGATATAGTTTATAGTATATTTAGATAAGGTAGGCGACTTCGAGCTTTATAATATAATAGCGCTTTTCTACTAGGCTAAGGAGTTTACTTATAAATATTACTAGTTATATATATTTAGTTAAAAGTTTTACTAAGATTTACTTTACTAATACTCCTAGTACTAGATAGAATATTATTATTATAAAACCTCTCTTACCTAATATATTAAGATTTATAAATAGAACTCGCTCTAATATAAAGTATATAAGAAATCTTAGCTTTATTAATATATTTTATAAGGTCTTAAAGGCTTTAATTTTATTTATAATAGGGTTATATTTTATTCTTATTATATATTTATAACACTTCTTACCTATAGCGCCTATCTCTCTTCTAGCTTCTAGTAACGCTATCTTATATTATTATATTAGCTTAATAATATAGGCATAGCTTAATAAGTATAATTATAGCTAGCTAGTTATACTAATATACTTTTTAAGGGCTTATAAGGTAATTAGGAACTTAAGGTTCTTAAATATTATAACTTTATCTTTAGTAATAGATATCCTTAATACGTTAATAAGGTGTCTAAGGAGTTTTATAAATAGGTATTTAATAAACGATTTTTTAGCTAAGAGAAATAGGTAGAGTTCTTAGAATAATTTAAGTATAATTATTAAGTAATAGATATAATCCTTTATTAGATTAGAGAATATAATAATATTATTAATAAAGTTTATTATAAAGTTTATATATTCTTATAGTTATTTATTTATATATTATTATATATACTAGATAGAGTTTCGAAATCTTATAAGAATAACTTTTAAGCGTTCTAGGCCTTTATAGCTAATAATAGTAAAGCGGTTATAATATTCTTTTATAACTAGGAACTAGTAGAAAAACTATAAACTATTAATTATAGAAATAGCCTTCTTCTTATAGAGTATATTAATAAGGTTAGACTATAATAGTATTAAGTAAGTATTAAGGACTACGAGCTTATTAACTATTCTAAGGTCGACTACTAGGCGTTCTTTTATAGTAATAAAGACTAGTATTACGAATACTATTAGCTTCTTTACTTACTTTATTTAGTCTTAATTATATAGGTTATCGAAGACCTTATTAATAACGCTATAGTATTTAATATTTATAAGGAACTTCTTCGTAGTAATCTTCTTATTTTACTAGTTATTAATAAGTAGTATCTATATATACTCTTCTTTAGGCATATTAATTAGTCCTTAGTCTATCTAATATTCTTAGAATTTAGTAATGAGATTATAGAGTACTTTTATAGCCTCTAGATTATTATTATAAATATAAACGCTATTCTACTTAAGTAGAGGTAATAGCTTTACTATATTCTATTTACGATTAGCGCTATCTATTAAATATAGCGACTTATACTACTATTACTACCTAGGTTATTACTATTTAGGGGAGAAGGGTTAGAAGCTAAGATTAGAATAACAATTATTATATCTTTACGCTCCTCGATTATTAGTACCTTTTTAGGGCAACTTCGACGTGAAGTATCGCGAATATTAGGCTCTAGCTTTAAGTATATCTTACTACGCCTCTTATTTTCCTTAGAGTTCCTTTAGCTATTCCAAAACTACTATTTTCTCATCTAGCTATGTGATTTATAAGTATAGTTCTAGGTCTAGGTTATTATAAATATAGGATAGCTACTAGTAAGAGGTCTCTATTTAGGCTACCTTTATATATCTTATTACTATAGCTATATATACTTAGATATCTTATTCGTCTCTAGCGTCGTTACGCGTATACCTCTCCTTAGCTAATTTCTTTATTATTATTAGTACTAAGTCCTTAAAGCGGTTAATTAGAGCCTTTACTTATAGTTCTATACTTATTAGTAAGAAGTGGAAAGCGAGTCTTATTATATCTTTAATCTCCTTTATATACTAGTATTAGGCTATATTATAGAGATAAGCTTATAGGTTTCCTTATATTATAGCTTCTTATCCTTATAAGGAGTTGAACTTAAACGAGTTAATAAAGAGGTAGACGTTTCTCTAGATTATTCCTTTTCCTTAGTACTTATAGTCGAGCTTATTAGTTCTATTACTTAATAATTTAAAGAATCTAATATCCTCTAATAACTATTATATAGAGATACTATTTATATTAACTTAGTTTATATTACTACTAAAGCTAAAGCCGGGGTTTTAATTTATTCCTCTATATCTATTAAAGTTTTAGTTATTATTACTCCTAAAACTAAAACCTTTATTATTTATAATATTATTACCTCTAAACCTAGAACCTTTAGTATTAGTAATATTATTACTACTATTATTATTATTATTATTTATAGCGTTATTATTTCTACTATTATTCTCGTTTCTATTTACTATACTAGATCTCTCCTTATATTAGTAGTCTCTATTATTATTAAGAGTATTCTTAATTAATACTATTATCTCTAGCGTTATTTCTAGGGATAGTATTAGCGCCCTAGGTGCCCCTTTATTTAAAGCGTTATTAGGTAGTATTATACCTTATAGGATATCTTTTATAATACTACTTTATAGCGTTTCCTATTATTATTTAGTAGTATTATTATAGTGACTTCTATTATTAGCGTTCTTACTATTTTCGTCTAATCCTAGCGACTTAGCCCTTAGGTTAGAATCTAGGAAGTATTCGTTATAGAAGCGGCTAAAACGTTAGACTACTTTATTAAAGAGTAATCTATTAATTACCTAATCGTTTAGGAATAGATCTAGTACTTAGGTAAGGTATAGGGGGTTAAGTAAGTCGAGGGACGATACACGACTCTAGTAGCCCTCTAATAGTTATTAAGGGGCTAGTATAGCGTTATTGTAATCTTTAATAATTCGGTTAATTACGTCTTTAATAACCTTAATTTTATTAATATAATAATACTTTATTACTCTAAAATAATAGAGTTAGTATATAAGCTTAACGAATTCTAATAATAATACTTATCTAGGTATTAGTTAAGCGCTATCTATAGTAATTATCGATTTTTATTAACTCTTATTAGAATAAGATAGTAGAAGCTTTCTTAGGTATATTAAGGGCTCTAAATCGATTTATTATATAGATAAAATAACGATTACTATTATTTATTATAATATATACGAAGTGAGACGTGTGAAAGAAGTTAATTCCTCTTATTATAATAATAGATAACTAAATATATAAGGTTATATTATGTGATAATATTATATAATATTATAACTATAATACTATTAATAAGTATTATTAATTAATAGTTTTAAAAGGATCTAAGGTAATAAATATTTATAAGTATATATATTAGAATATTCTAATTAGTAATTATAACTTATATAAATATTCTAGAATTTAGGCTTTAAGGTATATAAGGACCTTTTTTCTTATAAATAAAACTCTCTTTAAGTTAAAATAAATTAAGTCTTTTATATATACTACTTACTAAGCCTAATAATTATAATTAGTCTCACTTTTTACTTTTAGGTTACTCGCTTTATTTTATATTTTAGTTACCTTATATAACCTTAAGCTTAGTCTATTACGTGACTTATATTTATAAAAATCTTATAATATTATTTATATCTTAAGTTTTTTTCTTTACTTTCTTTTATAATAAAAATATTATACTTATTTTATAAATAGTACTTATTATAAAATAATTATAAGATAAGTATTAAGTAATAGTTATATAAGTATATTTTAAAAGTAAAAGTAATAATAATTAATTTTAATATAAACTAAATTTATTTACTTATTCCCTAGTTATATAATAAGTCCTTACTTAATTATTATCGCCTTATAATAGTATCCCCTCGCCTAGTGGGACATTGCTACATTAGCGGCCGCACGCGCGAATATCCCTAATTCGGGCAGAAAATAATCTAAATTAGGGATATTCGCGTGCGGCCGCTAATGTGGCAATATCTCACCGGACGAGGGGATAACTTTATCTAACCAATATGGAGTTCTTCTGCTGCTCAAAGTCTCGTTCTAAATCAGAAAGGGAAGGCAGGGAGAACGCTCACGAAGGTATACGAAAGACTCCGGCCGAACCACTAAAGGCTGTTACTATTCCTCAAACCCATCCCGACCACAGCTTTCCCGAATACGGATGGACGATTGTGACCCCACACGCTGAGCTATTGAAGTGCTATCAAGCTTTACTGCAATCAAGCAAAGCCTTCTTCTCCCTTCCAGAAGTTGAAAAAGAGGAGTACAAGACTAGATACGGAAGTGAAGATGGCTGGAATGTGGTGGAAGGAGAAAAAGAGTTCATCACAATTCGATCTCTGGACAGAACCCCTGCGCACGTGAGAGACGCAGCTATGGCTTAGTACGTATGGCCATCGCCTCGCCTTTAAACTTTCTCGCTCCTCTTCTGCGCATCCTGCAGATCCAGCTGTTTCTCCACGAGGGCAAACTAAAGATGATATAGTTGGGCCGAGGCTGGGGCACTCTTAAATCAGATGCTTGGAAAGATCGCCGAAAGGTATGTGTTCTCAAATATAAAGAACTATCCACCTTAGGCTTTCTTATAAAATGAGGTCAATAGCGAGCTAAGAAATTTTTTGTAGCCTAGGTCTCTCCGGCGATAGCCTGACGGTCTTCTCGGAACCGTGCTTGGAACTTAAACGGGATCCCACGCAGTCGATGCTTCGGTTATTCAGGTACAACGTCGATGGGCAGCGCTCGAAGATCGTAGCCGAAGGTATCTTGTTCTCTAGCAGCTCCGTCAGCTAGACTCAAGCATGAACCTCTTGCTCACTTTCCTTTTCCAGCACATAAAGATCTGGGCTTACTTAGCCTTGTGATGAGTGATACGCCTGGCTTGGAAGTCTATGATCCGCACAGCCAGCGATGGTTTCCTCTGTCAGTATTATCTCATCGTGTCTAGTAAGAAATTCGTAAAGTCCCGAGTACTAAATCGAGGACTTCACAGTGAGAGAACATACAGGTCTCCTGTTCTACTCGCCGGACGTCAGCTCGAACGTCTGACGAACAGTCGGTATCGTTCCGGTGGCCACCTTGTTCGTTCATATCCAGACCCAGCTGCAAATCAAACTAGAGAAAACTGTGGACAGGAAGCATCCTACCGCTATTCCGTCGTTTTCGTCTTACGTGCACACGCTCCGATTCTAGTTAATACTGATGAATTAACAACACCATTGACTGGTATATTTTCCAAACCTATGAAAGGTATCAGAGCAGGGGCGTTGCTCAAGAACATCCAAGCCGATCATTTTAATATCAATGCCGGGATAGAGGAGCGAGACGAGCAAAGGAGGAAGCTGGCCGAGAAAAAAAAGGACGAAGGAATTAATATTGCAGTGGGAAAAGATCCGTAACGGGACTATGGGCTGGCTATTCAAGAATAACAAGAAGAAACAGACTGGCGGACAAAATATAGAAGAAGCGGAATTTGGTTTGAGGGAAGATGTTCAAGCAACATACACGAAGAACTTAGGACAGAAGCACCCCGAGGAGGCAGTGGCTAGGGCGAGCGGAATATTAGCGAATGATCTCAAGACTTATTGACCGTGGAGCTCGAACCCGAGCTTTAGTACTTCATATCAATTTCTCAGTGAAATATCCATCTTGTCAAGTGCCTCTCTAGGCAGAACGTTATCTTTGACCAGAGTTGCAACAAGGTTAAGTAGCCAAGTCTGGCAGTTCTGAACAGCAACGAGAGACTTTGCTACCTGAGAGGTTGGTTTAACAACATACAATTGGCGCACCCGATTTAAAGGACAAGTACAGATATTCTTCCTGGTCCTAGGACACTCCCCAAGCCTGGCCCGAGAGCAGGCAGCTGAACCAAGTTGCAAGAGCCAGTCATCCGTCTTTGGTGATCAAAACCGAGGAGAAGCACGCTGAAAAGAAAGGTGTCTGTGATATTCTTCTAGAACCAGGGGCGAGGAAAGGTAGCAAATATAACAAACGGGTGTATATCTGAGTGATGAAATCTGCCTTACGTGAAGTCTCTGGGATGTCTGCAGCTGACTCGTGTCTGTAGAGAAGGTCCTATTCCCATGTACGTCGACAACGACGGCGGTGTTCGAGTCGACCCAACAAAGAACGATGGTTGATTTTGGTCTATTTTCTTTAGAAGCGGCGTAGTTTCTCTCAAATTCATGCAAAAAGCCATCACTTGCACTCTCCTGGGCGTGAATAACCTTTTCCATGTGCTGTTCCTTGCTAGAGATGCACGTGAGAGTGGAATTGGGGGTTTGGCAGTCTTGGCCACGAGGCAAGAGATTGTGCGGTTGCCAAGCAACAACTAGCCAAGGCAGGTATGGTAGGTAGAGTCTCGATGCCAGCGCGAGAGGATGTTCCAGTTCACGTGATGACGCGGCAACAATGTCACGTGAGTCGACAAAACCACGTTGCCTGTCATCGAACACTTTATTGCCGCGAACAACTCCTAGGTCCACGCAAAATGCCTGCAAAATCCGAATCCGCAGGAGTCGCAGGCAAATCACCTGCCATATCTAGATCGGCCATTGGTGCAGCCTTGCTCATAAGCCTCCAGTTTTCCTCTCGGATCCTGACTTTCGTCGTCAACCAAGTCCTCCTCCGTTATCTTTCCCCCGAGCTTCTCGGAATCTCTACCCAACTCGAACTATATTCCATTACCGTGCTCTTCTTCGCAAGAGAGAGTCTACGTATTGCAATCCAACGGCAAGCCGACACGAAAGATGATGACTTCGAAAACTCGGACAAGAGCGATAGAAGTCACGTGGATGCGAGAACCGCTGCAGGACGGAGTCAGGCAATTGTGAATCTTGCATACATCTCAATTGGCCTGGGTGCAGTCTTCGCCTCTGGATTTGCGTGGCTGTACCTTCACACCACCCCGGCCCAGAATCCTTTCGTCCTGGAGACGCCATACGTGCGTGAGAGCTTATTCATATATGGCTTTGCAGCCATCGGAGAATTACTAGCTGAGCCCTGCTATGTCATTGCCCAGCAAAAAGCTAGATTTGAGGTACGCGCATCCGCAGAATCAACTGCTACAGTGCTGAGATGTCTCATGACATGCGGTTGCGCGATCTTGGCATCCCGGATGGGTAGAGACATTGGAGTCCTGCCCTTTGCTCTTGGTCAGGGAATATACGCTTTATCACTGACGATTGTCTACTACTGGAAATTCCGGACTACGAGTTCCACCAGTGGCTTCTCCCTGATACCCACTCGTATATCCAGGTATGTTCTTCTTTCTACGTCTTGACCATTCTGATTGATCAATTCTAGTGACTCCACATTATACATCTTTTCCTACTTTTCGTGGCCACTTTTGTCATTAAGTGGAACTTTCTTCGTTCAGTCGATCGTCAAGCACTTCTTGACGCAAGGCGATACGCTCATCATTACTTCCCTTGCCTCGCCCCGAGCGCAAGGCATGTACGCTCTTGCAAGCAATTATGGAGGGCTAATCGCGAGACTTCTTCTTCAGCCCGTGGAGGAAGTTAGCCGCAATCATTTCGGCAAGGCTCTGTCAGCGGTCACTGGAATCTCTTCCAAGGAAGTAGTTTTGACTACGCGTGATCAACTACTCCGGCTTCTGCGTGTATATGTCCTTTTATCCATATGTATCGTTACTGTCGGCCCAACTACAGCCCCGCTCATCCTCAAGGCGATTGCGGGATCAAGGTGGTCATCCTCTGGAGCAGGGTCCGTCTTGTCAACTTACTGTTACTACATCCCGCTGCTGGCAATCAACGGCCTAACGGAAGCCTTTGTATCTTCCGTGGCAACCGAACCAGAACTCCACCGTCAGACCATCTGGATGATAGGATTTTCGATCGCCTTTGCGGGCGCAGCATTTACATGTTTGCAAGTACTTGATTTAGGAGCCAAAGGTCTTGTATGGGCTAATGGCGCCAACATGCTCTGTAGAATACTTTGGTGTACGGCTTTTATCAAAACCTACTTGAAACGTCATGGAGCTGGACTCGATTCCGAGTTCCTGATCCCACGACCAATTACCATAGCGGCTGCAGCCGTGACATATGCGGTACTAGTGCAATTGCATTCTACGTTCAACGATGGAATTTTAGACTATTTGGAAAGTGGAGTAGTTGCAGTTGTGTTTATCACTGTGCTGTAAGTTTTGCTCATCCAGACACGAGATCTGACTGACGAAAACAGCTCTTTAAGTGAGCGGGCATTTATTTTCGAATGCTTTCGAACATTTAGAGGTACATAGCAAGGAATCATAAACAGAACGCTAATCAAACTTGATCTTTTTTGCTGTCACTGTTCTATCCACGTCCCTTGCGAATGCACCATACGCATCATGCTCTTTTCTCTTGACTGTGGTCCCAAATTTTAATAGCTCATCTGGGACTGGCTGGTTTGCAGCTTTAAGGACATTGATCAATCTTGAAAACACGGTTAGTGTAGGTTCCAAAAATGCCTCTTGAGCACTCTTGAGCACTTACGCTCCAGACTGAGCCTTGTCGTGCTCAGTAAATAGAGTAATTGCCAGACCCTCCTTTCCAGCTCTTCCGGTTCTGCCAATCCGGTGGACATAGTCTTCAACGGTAAGAGGAAATGCTGCGAGCGCGGTTAGCAGCTGGTCAAGCATACGGACTCTTTGCGCGGGATGGTAGATATGGCCTCCCGGAAACCTGGCATAGCTTACTGCAATTGATGACCAACTTTACAGATGGAATATCTAGACCTCTGGCTGCAACGTCTGTTGCCACAAGTATTGGTGTGTTTCCTTGCTTGAAAGCATCTAGACTCCTGGTCCTCTGTTCCTGGCTCAAGTCGCCGTGAATCCCTGCCACACGGAACCCTTTAGATCTGATGAATCCCTCGATCCTCGTTGCCTCCTTCTTATAAAGAGCAAAAACCAAAATCCGGTCATCCTTCTGACCTCCGCTCTGATATTGCTTGAGAAGCTGCAGTAGTCGGTATTCTTTATTTCTCGGATCCACGACTTCTACCCGTTGTACGATACGGGCATTGGCACGTAAATCCCCAGTCGGGTTGTCTCCAATACTAATCTTGACAGGATCAGACATGAAAGTAGCTGCCAGTGAGCGAACGGACTCTGGCCACGTCGCTGTGAACATGAGTGTTTGTCTTTCTCCAATAGGCGGAGTCGTGTTGATGATCTTGCGAATCTCCTCTTCGAACCCCTTGTCAAGCATTCTATCAGCTTCATCAAGAACAACATATTTCGCCTTGCTTAGATCTGCACAGCCCTCGTTAATGAGATCATTCAAGCGACCTGGAGTTGCAACCACAATATCTGCCGTTTTCAGGGATTTTCGCTGCTCGTCTTTGGGAACCCCCCCATAGACACAGACAGCTCTCAATCCGGAAACCTTTGCCAACTGCATAATTTGCTCATAGCTCTGCATAGCCAGCTCACGAGTCGGTGAAACGATGACAGCCCTTGCCCCTTTATTTCGCTGGTTTTCTGGCAGTGACAATATACCGCGCACGCAAGGAACTGCAAAAGCCATGGTTTTCCCCGAGCCAGTCTCAGCAACACCAATTACATCCCTGCCTCCCAAAAGGAAGGGCCATGCTGCGGCCTGTATTGGGGTAGGGGCTTTGAAATTCTTAAAAGGAGCTCGCTGTGCAGGGTCGGTGACGGGCAAGTACGAGAATTTGATCAATGGACGCAACACCGAAGATGACGCTAAAGGGTCTGTAATGGATATGAAATTCTCTGCCAGGAATTGATCGATATCCTCTTGTGGGATGGCGGCAAGGCTAGGGTCCTCTCTATATTGCATCGAAGTCCGTTGTTCGGTCGCTGTTGGAGGACGGGCCTGAAAAGTGGTATCTCCATTGGTGAGCCCGTCTTTGCTTGATTTTTTGGACGCCTTCAATCTGGCCTTCTCTGCTTTCCTGGCAGCCTTCGCAGCCGCAGCATCGATAGGGCTCGATCCGTCTTTGGAATTCTCTAAATCTGCAGCAGCTGCATCATCTTGCAGCTTCATCAATTTCTTGAGACGCTTCCGCTCCTTTCGAGTCGCTTTTGATTCAACCTCGTTGTTTTCATCAGCGCTTGGTGCACTTTCGGTAGGTTGCTCGTCACCAACGTCCTTGCCTTCCTTCCGAATCTTCTTCGACACTGGGATGTTTTCTCGCAGGGCTTGCTGTTCACTAGCTAAGCCCGCGTCTTCTACCTTCCGTTTCGCCATGCCGAGCAAGACTCAACACGGGCTTCGATAAGGGTAATCTTGCGTGGTGTTGACAACCGCGCCGTTCGTTGGTTGTGCGGGACGAATCTCATTCAGATTAGAAGTTTTCGATAAAAAAAATTTAACAGCGATAAGAACCTTGTGGCTTATCGGCCTGAGGCGCTAGTGCTTTGAGAGGAGAAGGCTTGGAATTCCAGGATATCACCATTGTTACAACTCAAATTGCTGCGTTGGAGATATGTCAGAAAAAAATGGATTAATTTTACGCTTCATTGGGTGTTGTATTTTTCAAGGGCGATTTGACTGCTTCTTATTGTACACGCTTGTCCTATGGCCAATATTTAAATTCATGGAATATGCCACCGATTCATCAATCGTCCTTCAAGTACCGGCCTCGCTTTGCCGTTCATCATCGGCTATGTACTCGACGGGTGTCCAATATTGTAAATGTCCGCAACAAGAGTGTGACCCACCCGTGCTATTCGACCCTAGCGCCTCCCACCACAAAGAAATGCTTACTCAAGCTGTAGCCGTCTGAGAGGACGGCTCCATCACTGTCTCAACGTCAATTTTTGGCATGCTAGCTCCAGTTCCACCTAAGTTGGTGGTTCGAGCGTTGGGGTTTTTGGTGTAATAGTTGGAGATGGCGGATTTGATGGCATCTTCTGCAAGCATGGAGCAATGCACTGGAGACATTAGCGATGTACTTCATCCCAAAGCAACTGAAGGAGACCTACGTTTGACAGGTGGTAGGCAGAGCTCTTTTGCAATTTCTGTATTTCGTACCCGACCAGCTTCCTCCAGTGTCATGCCTCGCACAAGTTCGGTCAAGTAGGATGAAGAGGCGATCGCTGAGCCGCAACCAAAGGTCTTGAACTTGACATCTGAGATGGTGTTGTTGGATGGATCAACCCTGATTTGCAATTTCATCACATCGCCGCATGCCGGAGCACCAACAAGACCGGTCCCCACATCCGTATCCGTCTTTGACATGCTGCCTACATTGCGTGGGCGAGAATAGTGATCGAGTACCTTCTCGTGATACTGTCGCCGGCTTATAGCTGTGAATGGTGATGCGATGCGTGCGGATACAGGTCTTATGGCAACCCGGGTTGACGCCGATAACGCTCTTCCGGCAACCCGACCTGCGATCGAGGCGCTTCGAAACATGCTGATAGTCTGAATGTGTATGGGAAGGTGTAGGATGTGAGGTAGTGATTGAAAGAATGAAATACGTCGGATTGTTGGGACGATTTCAATTCGGCGTTGTTGTTGAACGAAGATGAGGAGAACCTGGAAGACTATGACGGTTGATCTGATAATTGATGTTAATCAGATCAAACTAGTGGCGAAATTTGCACGTGACGAGGCTGCCACCACGCCTTCCAGTTTTACATTAGTCTCGACCCAACTTTGACCACAACCACCATATCTGTTTGCAACGGCCGAAAATTCAAGCATGGCTTGCAAGCATGTCAATGCAGCTGGTATGTCTTTAACTAACGCTCTGCCCTCCCTCCTATTTTCCGTGAGGAGCAAAGGTGCCAAACCAGTCCTCACCAGGCTGCACCCGCCTCTGACGAACTCTCGAAAGGCTTGGACATATCGCGCGGTAGTCCCGAATCTTGTACAATCATTTTCCGGCTATAGCCAAGCATCTACCTTTGTCCAACGCTGACCATATTTCCAGAGCTGCGCCAACCTGGTCCGTCTCAATCGGTCTACAGAGAGGACTGTACTCAGTGCTTCGACTCAATAGTAAGCGGTGCATACTGCCACGAACGTTTCATATACTCGTCTTTCGTGAACTTCTCCTCAGAAAGCTAGAAGTACTCGCTGACTCCAAGACACAGGATGACCCTACCGGCCTGGATGTCTGCCTCTACTGCTTCAACGGTGGCTGCACTGGGGACAGGAAGCATTCTCACCTCCATTATGCTATCAAAAACCACCCTCTGGTCCTGAATATCCGACGCACTCGGCGGGAAGTTGTACGCGATGAGCCACCTCAGAAGATAACAAAGATCGCAATTCCGGCGGAAACCGAGGCGGACAGATACAACTTTGAGACAACTGTCAGATGCTACGAGTGTAATGTTGAAAATGTAGACAAAGCAGCAGGCAAGCTCAGCACGGTGGTAGAAGGGGTGATGAAAGCAAATACGTTCTCTAGGCAAGAGGAGGTGAAGGCTTGGGAGCAAGTCTATACTTCTTGTGAACACATTCTCACGCTTCAGCAAGAAGCGCCAAGGCAAATTCAGTCGCAAGACCTAGGTCACTGTTCTCTTTGTGACTTGCAGGAGAATCTTTGGCTATGCCTTCAGTGTGGCAATCTTGGCTGTGGCCGTGCTCAATTTGGAGGGCTTCGCGGACATTCCCATGGGCTCGAACACAAGAATACTACCGGGCATGCCGTTGCTGTGAAGCTAGGCTCCATCACGCCCGAGGGGACGGCAGATGTCTACTGTTACGCGTGTGACGAAGAAAGGATTGACAATGATCTTGGCCACCATCTGGCTCATTGGGGTATCATCCTCGCAGAGCGCCAGAAGACCGAGAAGAGCTTAACAGAGATGAGTGTGGACGAGAACATGCGCTGGGAGTTCTCAATGACCGATGAAGACGGCCATGAATTCAAGAAGCTCTTTGGAGAAGGGTTCACTGGTCTGAAAAATCTAGGAAACAGTTGCTATCTGGCCAGTAGCTTGCAGTGTCTGTTTGATCTGCCCCAATTCAGGGAACGATACTATCTTCCCGAGGCCGAGCTGCCTGTTGTCGACGATCCCGCTCAGGACCTAGAGACTCAGCTGCGTAAACTGGGCGATGGTCTGCTTTCCGGACGGTACTCTTATCCCGACGCAGATGTTCGCTTCCCCGAAAACTCGCATGAGATTGCCTACCAACGAGGGCTTGCACCGGCGATGCTGAAGGTGCTTATCGGAAAAGGACATGAAGAATTCTCGACAAATCGGCAACAAGATGCCTTTGAACTCCTCCTTCATGCTTTCAAGTTGATTACCCGCTCGCAACATAAGGCTCCTTTGCAGGATCCAGTCCGTTCTTTCCGTTTTGTCATGGAGCAGCGTTTGCAATGTCTCAACTGCAAGCGAGTTCGATATCGAAGCGATGAACAGGACAACATTTCCGTACCAGTTCCACTCAAGAAGATCGTCAATACAGAGACCGGAGTCGAGAAAGCCACCGACGCTGCTAAAGTGGATGAGTATGAACCAGTGACTCTGAAGGAGTGCCTGGACAGCTTTACTGCTCAAGAAATCGTGGAATTAACATGTTCGGCATGTGGCAGCAAGGATGGGTTCTCGAAGCGATCGCTGTTTAGAACCTTTCCAGACGTGCTGGCGGTAAATGCTCGACGTTTTGTGATTGTCAATTGGGTTCCTACTAAAGTCAATGTCCCAGTCATAGTTGGCGACGAAGCCTTCCTCCTTGACGCTTATAAGTCGCCAGGGCATCAGCCTTCCGAGGAACTTCTGCCCGAGGACGTTACAGAGGATAAGCCGTCATTTATGGCCAACGAGGAAGCGGTACAACAGCTAGAGGGTATGGGGTTTCCACGAAATCGTTGTGACAAAGCTCTTCACGCCACTGGAAATGTGGATGCAAACACAGCAATGGAATGGCTTTTCGCGCATATGGAAGATCCCGACATTGATACACCCCTTGATCTTGGCAGTGGATCTTCGGCCAGTACAGCTGATCCGGAGAAGATTGAGGTGCTCGGGGCTATGGGGTTTGGCCCACCACAGGCACGCAAGGCTTTGAAGGAGACAGGTGGAGATGTGGAGCGTGCCGTCGAGTGGCTCTTCAGTCACCCCGATGATCAAGGAGAGTTTGAAGAGGAAAACTATACAGCTGTGAAAAACGCTGCCAAGGAAGCCCCGGGAAGTGGTGAGCTGCCGGCAAGCTTCCAGCTCCACTCAATCATCTGCCACAAAGGCGCAAGTATTCACGCTGGGTATGCTCCGTCACGTATGTATCGCTTGTTTCTGCCGCTAATACGTTGCTAGACACTACGTTGCATTCATTAGAAAGGCCATCCCTGGCGAAGATGCTCCAGCATGGGTTCTTTATAACGACGAAAAGGTCGTGAAGGCCTTGGATGTCGAGGAAATGAAGAAATTTGCTTATGTCTACTTTTTCAAGAGAACCTGATGGGACGGTGGATGTAGAAAGCGAGAAGAATCGTAGAATCTTATCTTGGAATGGTATCGGCGTTCAGGACAACCTGAATGGGTAAAACACAGAGATAAAAGTGCAGCGGAGTAATAAGCTGTTGTTGCGTTGCATGGAGTAGTTGGCTCATAGGCTAATTTATTATTTATGAGCTCTCAATTAACCATTGGCTCTTCTGCAACATAGTGCAAGTAGGCTCCGAGCAGCTTGATCCCCTCAATGTAGTTCTTCTTATCAAGCTTCTCATTGATCGAATGCGCCGCGTCGGTAGAACTGCCCATGGGAAGAAGGAGTACATTCTTGCCAGTCGCTTGCTCAAATGTCAGAGTTACCGGAATACTGCGAAGACAACATTAGTACGATATCACACAAGGGACGAAGAAGAGCTGACCTGCCGCCTTCCCTAGTCAAATCTGGCTTCACACCCCATACCTTCTCTACTGCTTTGCTCGCAGCTGTGAAGTTCCAGTGCTTGGGGCTTGCAACCCACCACTTACCTGTGTGTTGCAAGGTACATTTGCACGTGTTCTTACTTCCAAGCTTCTTGAACTGCTCGTCAATGTATTTGAATACAAGACGATCAACATCCTCAGGTTCCATATTGGGCACAGTGCGGATCGAGAACTTTCCGATAACTTTAGCAGGAATGACAGTCTTCGCACCAGGTTGCGAGAAAGCTCCTTCAACGCCATGCACAGAGAGGGAGGGGTATCTCCAACGCGCCATCAAAGTACGCTCTTTATCCGGGTGGATAGAGGTCTGACTACCAAGGGATTCGTAGAGGTTATCCATAGTGAAAGCAATATTGCCATACAATGACTTCTCCTCATCTGTCAGAGGAGCAACCAGTTCGGCTAGCCCAGGGATTTGAATCTTGCCGTCCGTGTCAACCAAACTTGCCAAGATCCGCATCAGATCCGTCATAGGTTCTTGAGCTGTGCCGCCGAAGACACCGCTATGAAGGTCCTGGCCGGGTCCTGATATCTCCACTGAGTAGTAACTGCAACCACGAAGCCCGTACGTCAAGCAAGGCTTCTCCGTTCCAAGCCAGTAATTGTCCGATATGCATACAGCGTCTGCATCGGCAAAGAATTTCTTCGCTTCTGCATTTATGAAGTCGTCCAAACCCTCTGATCCATATTCTTCCATGCCTTCGAAGCACATGAGCAAATTGACTGGAAAGTCGACGCCAGCTTTCTGATGTGCCTCAATTGCATTCAACCACCCCAAGACGGGACCCTTGTCATCCGTACTGCCTCTGCCAAACATTCGGCCCTTGTCATCGATCGTAAGTTCGAACGGCTCTGTGGCCCAGCCGTCCTCCTTCCCTGCCGGCTGTACATCGTAATGGCCATAAACCAAAATCGTGCGCTTCTTCTTATCGTTTCCATAGCGAGCAATGACGACAGGAGGAAGCTCTAGGTGGTCTTTACCTGGCTGCTTTCCAAGCGGGCGCTGTTGCACCTCAGCACCAAGAGCAGACAGCTCATCCGCGAGAAATTGCCCCATACGGACAACATCGGGTCGTCGTTCTTCATCAGCAGAGATAGAGGGGATCGCTACGGCTTTCCGAAGTCGGTCGATGAAATGGCCGGAGAGAGAATCTACTTGCTTGAAGTAGCTATCCAGTTGAGGTGCCATCTTCGGGGCTTGTGAGCAAGTAGTACGAGTCAGAAAAGGTCGAGCGATAGAGGAGAACGGGGTTGGAGGTGTTTGTATCTCCAAAGACAACAGACGGCAAGGTTTGCACAGGGAAAGGTCTCTGAGATGGGTGGACGCTCCCGTCGTTCGTAGCCAACGTCTGGAGACAATGAACATTTGAAGCAACAGCTGGAAGTGGGATGTTTACAGTAGGTAATCCCTACTGCCGCGTTTAAGCGCAATTACGCGAAAGCAACACAACACCCGAGTCTCTTTCTCCGTCTCTTTCTGAATCTAAGCACCCTCACATAGTGGGTTACCTCCAGAAAATTCATTGTTGGTCTTACTCAAGTGAACCTGATGGTCACGATAATGATCCCGAGCTAGACTTGGTAGAGAAAGCCCTTCCCCTTCCCAGTTTTTCGCGTCGCCTGAAGCCATCAAATTGGGTCTTTGTTTGTGCCATCGCTTTCTCTATCTCACCATGGATAAAAAGCGGGACCAGACTATCATTTGCATTCTAGAAATATTCTGTCACTTCTTGGTAGGTAACTCAAGGACTAATCCCAAAATCCACCTCGTCATTCCTTCGCATACTCATCAAGTTCTGGAGCATCTGGATCTGTCAGTGTTCGAAATTCGTTGCCCATCTTCACTTGGATGGCTAGTGCCGATTGTGTGTCTACCACTACCCTTTCTCAAAAACATCGGCAGCGTAAGTCAAAGAATGCTTCTTCAAGGGCTGGTAAAGAGGCGACATTGTGTACTACAGCTGGTACTATCTTCGTCTTTCAGAGACGATGTCGAGACGCTGGTACGAATTTGCCATCATCTACAAATAACCTCGAGACTTATGTTTGTGGTCAAGTGAATAGTTCTGAAAGGTTAGTGATATCTTTAGTTCTTGAAAATTGAAACTCTGTTGGCCGCTAGTCAAAGTTGTGGTTCTTATGCAGATCCACGTCAGCGAGTGACAACTCCCTGAGGGGCTGAACTTAGAAAAGTTTCTATTCCTGCTTGATAGATCTTGCAACCACAATACTGTGCACAAGGACGAAATCTCACGTCAACCCGAGCGATCTCCAGTGCATAAACAATAGTGCGAGTGGACCCTCAAAATATCTAGGATAGGTGAAAGTCTGCCCTTCAACCGATAGCAGTTTCTGAAAGGTTTTCGAGCAGCACTCATCTCCTATTTTGAACCATTTGCGGAAGCATCTGTTTTCCCAAGTGTGGTAGGGAACAGTTTCATTAGTAGTAGTCTATTTTGAGACATGCACAGCCAGGGCTCCAGCCACACGAACGCCACACACCCGTCTCCAGTGCTTTCACGATGTTGCGATACAATCAAGGACAATGGATGGATGCAAGATGGGTTAGTCACTAGGCCCACCTCAAAGTCAGATGCTGGGCCGCAGTTATGCTTGGTGAATGACTATTGACGAGGCCAAATATACTGGGCATCGTGAAACATCGCAGGTGTTTGGTCGAGCAGAAGACAAATTCTCTAGGGCATGCAAAATAGCGGGGTATACGTGCAGGGGGATTCTATTTCGATGACCCAGGCGCATGAGAATCATTACCCGTCTCACCGTGCAGGCGCACTCGATCCCAGCCCCTCGATCTTGAAAAGGAGACAGAGAGATGAGTCGCGAGGAGGAAACCCGGATTCGAGCCAGGGCAATCACAGAAAGCCAGAGATGTACTTTCGACCAGGTCTAAAGGGCAGTTTCTCATTCTGGCAACGAAGGAGGAGGCCGAAATCCGAGTCTTTCCAAGTGATTTGACGTTGGTCGAGGAAGCTGGACAAGGCTATCATAGAGGTAGACGGATATTGCATGCGCAAGAGAGGGTCACGCATCTATGTTTCCCCTCCGTCTGGGAGTTCACAAGCCCATGCAAATTGTCATCGTACCATGCGCCAATCAGCAAGACCAACAAACACACCTTCCCCTGTGCGAACCTGTTCGTCGGATCATTCATCGATCCTGACTGGGGACAAGATATGATTCTGCTGCTGTGGAGAGTGGAGACCTTCGGGAGAGGCAGTCGAAGACAGCGGGATCTACGGTACAGCATGTGTGTGTGTGTGTGTGTGTGTGTCCCTCTCTCAGTGAGAGACAGTCTCCACGAGAGCACTCAATAATATCAGGGGTAGTAGGGAGGGCCTGGGATGAAGGGACCCGCTTACTCACTGCCAAAGAGGCGAAGCTTCTGCAAGTTTAAATATAGAGCTGGATAGGCGACGCGGGTTAAGGTGCGGCCGTGCAGGCGTTGTTGTATTATTAACAGCGGTTGGGAGATGCGCTTCTGCATCGCGTCTGCAGCTCTGGGTCCTGGGCCGGGCGGCGGGTCTCCCAGCGTCCCACACCTGGCACCAGCCTGGCACCGGTCTCTGGCTATTCTTGTGTATTTTTGTGTGCTCCAGATGTCGAAGACTCGCTCGAGCCAGGTGGCAACGGTGTGGGCAGCGGGCAGTTGGAGTGCTTGGAGCGCTTGCATGCCCCTGGCTTGGGATGCCACGCTCGTGCCCTTGTGATGCCCTGGTCGTGCCCTGGTCAGGCCCTGGTCGGTGCAGGAGGAGGGCCGCACGCCTGCCATGGCGAACGGCTCCACGATTCGACGACGGTGCTGAATCGGGACGAAAAGCCTCAGGGAAGCCTCCCGCCCCTCCCTGAAGCCATTCCCTTCCCACCCCCGGCTGCTGCGTCTGCGTCTGCTCCCACACTTAACGGGCGCTTAACCGCGCCGCGCTGGCTCGTGGGTAGCCATTGGCTCTCCAGCCCCCCTCACCCCTCTCCTCGCCCCTCCCCTGCTGATGTCCTCGACCTTCTTCTGGCCTGGCGTCGAGGGCCGCTGGGAGAGACCCATGTTCATGCTCATCTTCAATGGTCTGTGAACGCCAGGGGAGAGACGACCAGGGCCAGCAGGGGGAGGGAGAGGATTACAGAGTGAGAGAGTGAGAGAAAGAGTGAGCGTGCCAGACCACCACCACCTCCTCCTCCTCCTCCACCACCACCACTCTCTCTTCTTCATCCATTCTCCTCCTCGCCCCTCTATTCTAAACATAATCGATGTGCTCAGCAATGCCCCGCCGTAGGCTCTGTCTGTCCTGGCGCGCACGCAACGCTTAGCTTCGACGTCGACCAAGACGAGAAAGACTGCCCGCCGTGAAAGCTCCCTCCCTCTCGCATCACTGCATCAGCTGTAAAAAAAGCTTCGCCCTAGCCCAACACGTCGCGTCTATTCCAGACATAGATATCGGCACCGACGCGCTCCAAGCCTCAGCCTCGGCCTTGTCGACGAAGAGCCGTTCCTGCGCTGACATTTTGGCCCCTGCCCGGGTCTATTCCAGTCAGGCTGTGCAAGGCTGTAAGGATTCATTCGTTTCCAATTCGAGCATCATCAATCATGTCGAGCCTCAAAGATATCATGGATGTGGATGTCGAACCTCTGGAATCCCAGGCCTATAGAAGGTCGAAGGAGGCCGCCCAGCAACAAGCCTCCCGTGCTGTCACCGCACCATCACCCGCGACGCCATCGCCTCCCGTCGACATCGACGACGACATCGACAACAGTAAGGGTAAGACCACTCTCAGACGGCGAAGATCCAACCGAGTTTCGAAGCCGGCTGCTCAACCCACAGCCGTAGCACGCCAGAACGTTGCTCGCCGGCGCAGTAGCACCGCCGGAGAAAGCATGGATTTCTCTGGCTTTCAACACGGAGGCTCCAACCAGCCCAGTACGTCGGGAAGTCCTCCACAATCCTCAAGAGGGTCTGAGCCAGCAGCAGATATGCCTGTAAAATACACGCCCGTGACAGGACGTATCAGCAGAGCAAAGAAGGGCGTTCCAGTTCACACATGTGATGTCTGCCGTCCAGTGAAGGTGCATTCCCCATCTCTGTCGGGCGACCATGTTCTAATGATGCTACAGACCTTTACGAGAGCAGAACACTTAAGGTAAAAAGGCCACCCGCGGCCTGTGTTGGCAATTTACTGATACAACAGTAGGCGTCATCAACTTAGTCACCAAAAACCTGCCTATCCATGCACGTTCGAAGACTGTGAGAGAGCCTTCCACCGGCCGGATCTCTTGGCTCGGCACCTGCATCGCCAGTAAGTCTCTCCAACTGTCTCTGTATTCTCGGTCCTTGGCCGTCCTCAAATCGCAGGATTTATACTGTTGCAACGTCTGGTTCAAAAACGAATCGGACCTGCAGAGGAAAGCAATCCATGAGAAAGCGCACCACTTTTATTACACTATGCTTAGCCTCACTCAACAAGTGTGTGCACAGATACTGACCAGTCACAGTGAGACACAAGGCGAGAAAGCGTACAAATCAGGAGACCCCCGCAGCAGAGCATCATCAAGCGCATCGGAGAGTCGTACTCCTTCCCTCAAGGTAGAAACGCCTTCCCTGGGACTTAGAGCGGCAAACCAGACCTCGCCAACGGATTCCATGACTCCTAGAACCAGTGGGAGTGGCGAGAGCTCAATGACTGCCTCGTCATTCAGCACTATCACAACGAGTTTCCAGGCTGTAAATTTTTCTCCAGGGGCTGGATCTTCAAACAAGAGATCCGCCAACCAAGCCGAATTACCTGAGACAAATGCCTACCAGCCAACATCTTCAGGGCCGGGGTCTGGGCCACCTGGGAACTATGGGCAAACGGCCAATCAGAATAACTACACTCGTGCAGCTCAGTCCCAGTTTGACACAGTTTATGGCGAAGGAGGGGACACTCAGTTTGCAAGCTATGCGGCGACGCCGCAGTTACCACTTTTGAGGATCCCGGAAGAGACATATACGCCAGGTCTCAGTTACACCCAGGATAATTCGCCTTGGTGTTCATCAGCATCTGACAGCACTTTTTCTACTCAATCGGATGGCCCACGGAATCTGCCACAGTGGACTCATCGGGGGCGGTCAGCTTCAATCCCAGACTGGCCAGTAACAACGACACATTGGTCTGCTAACACTGCCAGTGTCACGCCTCAGGACCTACGAGCCGCGCCGTTCGAGTCAATGTTAGACCAATATGATACGCCTTATATGTCGCCCCGGATGACCCCTCCGTCTAGAGGACACCAGCTCTTGGATGTTCCCAGCGGTGCATTTGGCGGACTCTATATGGAATCAGTGGGTACTCCAGCCCTCTCGACGTATATCAAGCCATTGGCTCAACATTTCTCAGCGTCTACCCCACGATTACGCGACGCAGGATTAGCAAGCATGACCAGAAGACCTAAAGAAATGCCATTAGACTTGTTCAACATTGATACTACAATGATATCTTCGTTCGAATCACAACCGCAACTCGACACCTATCTTTCTAGCTACTGGAAGTATTTCCATCCGCTTTTCCCAATCATCCATCGTCCTACGTTCGACCGCACTGAACACAACCTACTCAAAATAGCCATGGCAGCTATTGGCACGCAATATCATGATTCTTACGAAGCCAGAGTTAAGGGATCGGAACTTAATGAAGCCTGTAGAAAAGGCATAGAACTGGTTAGTTGGCCCCTCATGAAAAGCCTGTTAATTTCATGTTGTCATATTATCGCGTCGGGGGCAACATCGAGTGGATAGATGCATCGCATGCTCGTACGAGTTCCTGAGGTCCCCAGTTCTCTTTAAGCCCCCGCGGAAACACCCCTCTTTATTCTGCCGCACAGGGAAACCTTGCTAACTGAGCTTTCCATAGTGTCTAAACTGGAGCACCAATACTATGCAAGCGATACTTCTAACCGAGTTCTACACTCGTTTTAGAGGACGAAAAACAGTTGTCCGTTTATCGAGACACTTCGAAGAGCTCTATTCCAGAGTGAGTTATTGCTCAAAATACTTCTTTAATCAGTGTGTCAGCTGACAGCTAGCAGCTTCTGAACGACTTTGACCACGGTGCGACACACACGATCCAGACCTTTGGAGATACAGCTTCGGCCAATGGATTGATCGATCGATACGGTGCACAAGTACGAACAGAAGCTCAATTGAACCTTGATGAACATAGTAGTTGGTGCCAGTGGCTCAATGACGAGACGAAGCGACGTTTGCTAAGTGCATGCTTCATGTTCGATGTCCACCAAGCCATGTACCACCAGCAACCCCGATTCAAATCACCCACAGATGAGTCGAGGTTCTTCGTTTGCCTTCCCGCACAGGACCATGTTTGGGATGCTAGAAATGCCTCGGAGTGGCTGCAATTTGACGATCACCATATTCAACCACCGCGCCTAATTGAGCAAGACGTGTCCACTCGAGCTATTTTCAACACATCGTCTTTCACCCAATCACTCATGATCTGCTGGCTTGCCTCAGACTTGCCCCCTCGCGAAAGTTCAACTCATCTGAAGGATCTGCTTCCACAGATGCACCCTGCGGTTGAAAAGCTCATTGCTATCTTCCCGAATTCTCCACAAGTACACACCTACCTTGCGCTATATTACACTCCTCTGCATGACCTGCTAGCAATTGCTGGGGATACATGGGTTTTCGCTCAGAAGATCACTCCGCCCTCGGCCTTCCACGATGCCCAGATCCGCCTTAAGACGTGGTCCACTTCCCTTGCAGCGGCGCAGGCCACACACCACGCCTGCCGGATCCTCTCGACCGCTCTGAACCAGCCATTGCCATCATCTCCAGATGACCGTGCATATGGCCCTCACTGCATATCAGACTACTGGAGCATTTATGTTTCTGCTTTGATTTGTTGGGCCTTTGGGCACCGGTACCAGAATTCCGGCAGTGCGAATAGTGGCAGCCTCTCCCGCAGCAATTCTTCCACGGCAATCGGAGCAATGGACGTTGACGAGACTGCAATCTCTGAATCTGCTCACCTGAAAGCTGTCAAATATGCCAATGACATTTTGGAGCTCAGCGTGGAAGAGCTTTTGACGAGCAAAGCGGCTGTGAAGTGCGATACGACTGGGGTAATCGATGCAATTCGACAGCGCCTTGAATTCGAAAACATAGGCAATAGGAGCGGCCTTCTCGTTGATGCTGTCACCGTCCTGAGCAAAATTAAAGAGGGGGGAAGAACAAAGGACGGTGGAAGGACAAAATGGTTTTAGACTGCTTGCTTTTCGCGGCCATGGTTCGGTGACTGATTTGCTTTCTCGCATTGGCACGGAGTTGTTGTGAGGTTACTGCGCTGCTCTACTTTTCTTGCACGATTTCTTCTCTCTTTTCTTTGCAGTTGGTCCTCTTGGACTACAATCCGGTGATGTGTTCATGATTCACGAGATGGATGAAATGTTTTCTTGATGTCGGGCTTCTCAATTCTTATTAAACACGTTATCTGCTTAATTTTTCTTGCATGGTTTATTTCATTGATCTGTCTGTCCTTGTGGCAGACCAATCCTTATTTGTTATTCACCTGTATATCTGTGCATAGTACACTGTGGGACATATTGGGATGGGATTGAATCATTGCAATTCAGCGGGCATAGCATAGTCATGATGATACCCTTGCATGGTAGAACTTTAGAAAGAAAAGGCAGTTATGTAGAAATATTAAATAGCCCCTCCGATCCCTTAAACTAAAAAATAATGAACTAATGAACATAATTATGTTTCGTGATAAGTCACGCCACATACGTTCGACGAGCCATGAGCATATCCACCAAACGAATTATTGAAATGCATTGGCAAACTAGGATAAACTAGTTTTTTTTTCAATTATCTACAAGTTTCCAAATTATCCATCAACTCTTACTCTTCGGACGAGCCACGAACCCCATGATGACAATGCACGTGAGAAGAAATGGTATTGAAAGAAGCATGGTGACTCGAGAAACGCGCGCGCAAGTATTCGACCCCCAGATCCAGGCCCTCGGATCTTCTCTCTCGCCGCCTCGTCCCCCTCCACATTAATCCCAATTCGCGGAAAGCGCTCTGTCAATATCGTACACTCGGCAGTACGGCAGCGGCTCTAAATTAACTGTGGCGTGCCAGTGCCTGAAACATCTTAATTCTTCTTGTCATTGAACTTAGCCTTGAGTTTTCCAAAGAAGCTGGTTCGCTTCTTCTTCTTCTCGGCCTTGTCTGCAGTCGAGACACTTGCAGGACTCTCTGTAGGCTTGCTGCTTCCAGGAGTAGCCTTGGACGGTGTGGAGGGTGACGTCGCTGTATCCTTCTCTGGAGTCGTACCTGCCGCTACCGCAGTTCTTGCACCCGGTACCGTCCCAGGGGAGACATCACGTGATTCGATAGGCTTTGAAGGAGAAGCTGGTGGGTTCAAACCTCCAGAGGTCCCGGCTGAAGATATCGCCGGTGCAGATTCCCCAGTGGCGGTCTCAGGCTTGATCTCGGAAAGGAGCTCTTTTTCGACAGCCTTCTTCTCTAACACGGCTTCTTCGTTCGCAGCAGCTTCAGGACTTTGACCTGATTCAGCGATTGATTCCTTCACCACCTCCGGGGTATCCTTCGCCGGCGACAGGGCGTTGACAGAGTTGGAACTGCCTGCGACTCCCTCGGAAGTAGCTGGGGCAACAGGGACGTGACCTAGCAGTTCCTTCTCGACCGCACTCTTCTCCTGGACCTCTGCCGGGACAGAACTGGCCTCCGGTCCTACACCTGCTTCTGCTTGGCTCTCTTTCACCACCTCTGGTACTTTTGATGACTCGAGAGGAACGGCTGCCGCGAGTTGGGCGGTAGTGCTGGCCGGGCCTGAGGATTGGATTGCTGGGCTCGCATCGAAGGTCCCTGCACCTGTAGCTCCAATTGGTAAGCTTGACTCCGGAATCAAGTTCTTCGAGATTGGTGGAAGATCAAGAATGCCAGTGCCTTTTTGATCCCGCTCACTTTGAGGGGTGACGACCGGGGGAAGAACAGGAGCATTTCCCAACCCACCACTCTTTTCATAGGACTCTTTGTCGGTCGTGACAGCTGAATGAATTGTATTGCCAGTAATCGTGCTCGGCTCGGGAAGCTTATCTCCAGGGGTCACATTGACTGGATTGACGCCACCAGGGAAGGCTGGCAGTGGGTTGACGCTGAAGGCTGCTTCTGGCTCATCCTTCTTGGCTGCAGCAACAAGCTCAGGATCGTCATGAACCCCGGAGGTAACAGTATTGTTCGTGAACGTGCTTGGATGTGGGACCTTCTCGCCCGGCGCAAGCTTCACAGGATTGACGGCCCCATCGAAAGCTGGGAGGGGGGCTACGGAGAAGTCGCCTTTCTCGACAGCAGCTGGCGTCTCCGGGAACGTGCCTGGCAGATCTGATGAGCCCGTCTTCTCGAGCGGAACATCCTTCGCGAGCTCTGCGGTCGTGGATGTGGGAGCAACTCCAGACATAATGCCAGCTGTCTCGGGTGTGTGCTTGACGATTCGGTCTGTGGTGAGGACGTTGTTCAAGTTGCCCGAGGCGTCGTTTTCTTGCGGCGCGGTAGGATCGGTGACCCAACTGCCGTCAACAACAAACTGCAAATGAAGGGTCAGCAAAGAGGAGAAGGCAGACAGCGCGGCGTGGTATGAAACGATGGGAAAATTGCTGGGCAATGGGGCCCTTGTTTAATAGAATTCAGCTGTCCGCAGACAGGCTGGTGGCGGGGATGGGGATACCCGACCGACGCAGGGGCTGCGTGGTCCAAGCACTGACTTCCCAAACAAGGCCACTGCCTGCCTGCTAGGTAACCTGGCAGAGGTGCTCTCCAACTTGAAAAGCTTCACCGCTTGAAGGAAAAAGCATGGCGAGGCTGGTCAGACCGCGTCATAGGCTCACTACGGTTGATGCAAATGCCAGGGGTCCAGCACACGATCCCCAGATAAAGTCTCGTCGCATTCTTGAGTGACGCATTCCCAGGAGGTATTTCGAGGGCCGTTTCCACCCACTTGGCGGCGGTTCAGTCCACAGAACTCTACGCTTTTCATGTTTTTGTAGGAAACAGTTGAGCTTTTGCGGGATGATGGCACTCGATTCGTCCTCACGCACCTTGTAATATATCTTCTCGGCCGCGCTAGGTAGCGTTACGTTCTTCTCGAAGACATTGCCTGTCTGAACGAGCTTTTCGCTCTTCGACCAGTCGTCGAAGGTGCCGGTTACGTAGACCTCCGATGCGGCGTGCTCCCACTTGAACACAAAGGTACCCATGGCTGGTCCGTAGGAGGAAGCTCGAAATGCTGCGACGGTCTATTCCACGTGCGATTCCGTGTTGCGATTGCTTCGGCGGGAAGCTGTTGCGGATCTCGTGGCGAAGGAGAATGTCAGAAAGAATCAGAGAGGGTTGTGGAAGGATTTCGACTTCGAAGTGATTCGATGCTGGGAGATTGTGAATCAGGGCAAAAGCAAACCCGCTGACTGACGATTGGCGGCGCGGAGGACTGCAACGTGCGATTGAGTGCGAGATGCGAATGGGGCAGACGTAGGGTGGAGTCAGTTGAGCTGGGTCGAGTTGAGTTGAGGTCCTGAATGGCGATCGAGAGTTCGCCAGTTTATTATGAGGAAGTAGAAATGGCGAAATGGGTGAGGAAAGAGAAGGAAAGTGAGTGTGTGGCTGGGCTGGGGTGGGCTGGCTGCTTGCTGGCCGTTGGCTGCTGGCTGCTGGGCGAAGGTGCGCTTGGCGGCAACCAGGCCGCTAGATAGGTGCTGCAGGCTGGGCTGAGAGGGGCTGGAGCTTCCCCTGTCCATCTGCTCCATGTCCGCATGTCGGCTTTCTGCCTCTGGAGAACACAAGGACCTTGTCCCTATGTAATCACAATCATGAATGCTGTCCTTGAGTCCGCCTGGCATCGATAGACAGTTTGACGAAAAGCTTAGCCCCTTTGCACACAGTACATTGCTGTTGATGCTCGTCCGCCGAGTCGCGGAGCTGCCTGCCAGAGCTGTCATAGTTCGGTTTACGAGCAAGAGAACACCCGGGTGTGCCATGTTCTACTATCAGAAGCACGAGAGGAATGCGGGTGGGAGAAGGAGCCTCCACGACAATCACCCATCGGCGGTGCGGACACAGATGTCATAGAATGCGGCCTTGACCGGCTTGCAAGTCCTTGGGGGGTTTGAGCTACTGAGCAGTGAAGACGTCTATCGAACTGGATCTCCTAACGTATCTAGCTCCTGGCGAGCTCACACTCTGCAAAAGGACAGCCTTGAATGATGCGTGAAGCATGAGTTAGCTACATGCGGCTGTGCTCTCTCTTGTCTAGAAACCATTGGGAGGCTTCGTCTAGACAGCAACGGAGCTCTAAAGCTGTGAAAGTAAGGTAGAAGTGTAAGCAACGGGCGGCCCATTTCCGTTCCGCTAATCGCGTAGTATTCAAACTGTATATACGTATTACTAGTAAAAGAAGGATTAGTGACTAGCTTCCCCTTCCTATCCACCACAATAGTGTTCAAACTATATATCTGTATCGGTGGTCCAAGTGGACAGAGGTAGAAGTGTTACCAACTGGCTTGGCCCCCCTTCCTTCCCCTGCCTTAAAGTTCCATCCCAGCCTACCAGCTCCGCTGTGTAAGCGAACCCAGGCTTCAGTTTGCACCAGCACGGACGCTCCTGTGGCAGGTGCGGTGCAAGACAGCTGTGGCGCGCTGTGCGTGTTCGTGCTCGTGCTTCTGGGACTCTTGGGGGAGCTCGTTGCCTGGATGGCGAGGACTGCTGCATTGCATTTGCATTTGCATTTGCATTTGCATTTGCATCCGCGTTCGCATTTGCACTGGCACTTGCGTTTGCGCTGATCTGCTCTGCTCTGCTCTGCTCTCTGTCTTGCAGCGGTCCTTGAACTGCGCATGCATGGTGCCCGCATCGCCCCTCGAGTGCGCACCTTCTATCTGGCCTTCCATCGCTTCCAAGCTTCTCGAAGGCGAATGCACAGATCACCCGCTGGCTCCAACGCTCCTTCCCGCGTTCTCCCCTCCTCACTCACAATTAGCCCATACCCACACCCACACCCACACCCATCCACGCCCTATCCCTATCCCGATCCCGATCCCTTCTTTCCCTCCCTCTGCATTCCCCTCAACCAACAACGACAACTCGCATTCGATGCATCCTGCTCAGCGCATCCCATAATCCCCATACTGTCTTGATGATCTATCTGATCTGATTTGATTTGATTTGACTCGACCCCACGAACCACTTCTATCTGAACCAGCCCAGCTCAATTCGCAATCCAGCCTCCTCACAGTACCGGTGCAGCTCGGTGGTAAGCGTCACCTTCCAGCCTTGGTCTCTTGCTGGGACAATTGAATCGACGGTACTAATCCTCTGGCCCTCGCAGATCTTGCCAGCCTCCCACTTCAGTAAAAAAACGTAGGTACTCCATCCTAATCCTTCTCTACGAGCAATTGACGAAACTCAATTGTGCTGTCAAGTCTCGTTGTGTTGACTAACTCGGCGACTTGCACAGCACCATACAAATTTTCGCTCATCAGGCTCCTTGGTCTCTGCTGTCGACCAGCTGCGCGACCCAGAAGCTATCCTCAGACGCATCGAGATCGGTATACAGAAGAATTGAGCTTTCTCGTCCAACTTTCGGCTTGACGGATGTCATTACCATCTGCCTACCTCGAAGAGATCGAATCCCTCAACCAAGAGGTCCTGAAGACTGCCCCCACCGATATCCTTCAGTTCTGCGCCAATCATTTCAGCCGCCGCCTTGAAGTCGAGCGCGCTCAGTTCCTTTTGTCCAGCAACCAAGGCCCCAAAATGTCCGGAAGTACGTTTCCAGGTCGGCTTGGTACCAATGCCAACCCTTTCGGTGGCGATGGTTTTGGTGCGGGCAAAGAGCAAGTGAGCTCCGGTGCAATCTCGAAGGTGGTGGAGGAAGAGGAGAATGATACTGTCACGTCCCCCACTACGCCGAGTTTTGGTTTCGCCAAAGGAGGCACGTCGACTTTCGGCAGCCCCTTCGGTGGTGATGCTTCTGGAGAAGGCCCGCCGTCCTCCTTCAAACCTACGAGTTCCGAGGGCTTCCCAGCACATTATGGTATGGGAAGACGCACATCAGTGTCCGCGGAGTCTCTCAATCCCACGGCCTCGTCCAATGACAACTGGTCTCCCCCTTTCCACCCAAAATCCGAAGATCAGATATCAAGACTGAGGAAATCCATCTCTGGAAATTTCCTCTTTAGCCATCTTGATGATGAGCAAAGCACCCAGGTCTTGGGCGCCCTAGTAGAGAAGCCAATTCCTGCGAAAGGAATTAAAGTAAGTCAACCTTCATTGTCATTGGTGACGAAGACTGTTGCCCAAGGATGGGGGCAGGGAGCGTTTTATCTTGACTACTTGCTAACCAAGAATCTCGCTAGGTCATTACTCAAGGTGACCAAGGTGACTTTTTCTACGTCGTTGAAAAAGGTTCCTTCGATGTCTACGTCAACCCAGCTGGCTCTTTGCAACCAGGCCTCGATGGGCTTGGCCCCAAGGTTGCAACGATAGAATCCGGTGGATCTTTCGGCGAGCTGGCTCTAATGTACAATGCCCCAAGAGCAGCCACAGTCATGTCCGCTGAAGGCGGCTGTACCCTGTGGGCTCTCGATCGCATCACATTTCGACGAATTCTTATGGACTCTACATTTCAACGACGTCGCTTGTACGAGAGCTTCCTCGAAGAAGTGCCACTCCTTTCGACTTTGACCCGTTATGAGCGATCCAAGATTGCAGATGCGCTGGAGACGCAAAAATTTCCTGCCGGTACAGCAATCATCAAAGAAGGTGATGCAGGAGAGGCTTTCTATCTCCTGGAAAGTGGCGAAGCCGAGGCGTACAAAGCTGGTACACAGCAGCCCGTGAAACATTACACGAAAGGAGACTACTTTGGAGAACTAGCCTTACTGAACGATGCCCCACGAGCGGCCAGTGTCATCAGTAAAACAGAAGTCAAGGTTGCTACACTTGGAAAGGACGGCTTCCAGAGACTGCTAGGTCCCGTGGAGAGCATCATGAGAAGAACAAAGTATGAAGGGGTGGAGGAGGTTGATCCACTTCACAAGAAGTAATGATGAGATGACTTGGGATGGGATGAATTTGACAGGCGTTAGAAACGGGGAACGTTCGTTCACGAGATACAACGGCTTCTGTGGCTCGGATGCCTTTGGTGCAGAGAGCTCAATGATACTTGAATTATGCTTAGTGTTATCATTGCCACTGAATCTTCTTGGTGACGGCTAAAACCCCACCAATCCATGGCAGTTGAGTTCAAGTGTCTGAACGCCAAACCATGTATTCTGGTCCTGGATACACCTTGAAGGAGACCGTGTTTGCCCCTCCATATCTTCATCTCGCCCCTTCCCTTCTCCGCTCCAGGATCTCTCTCCTTACGCCCTCGGCGGCGACCTCGGTTTCCAGCACTCTACCCACGCCCCTCTTCCAGGCCTCCTCTAATCCCGTCACTTCACCACCGACAGCTTCCTGTGCATTCTTCCTCTCAATAACAACGCCATCGATCTCCGCTTTCCTCTCCGCCAACTCCTTCTCCAGTCCTCTCAATACATCTTCCGATTGCGCGTTGCTAATCAGCCAGGCATTCTTCCCGTACTTCTCCAATAACGCTAAATTTGTTGTTCGTCCAACGAGATAAGATTGTGAAGTGTATGCTTTCTGCAGAGCATCCCTCCACGCGATCAACGTCTCGGGAGTCTTTTCATCGCTGTGCGGAGATGTAGAAGGCGGTTCCACCGCTTCGTAACGGCTGCGGTCAATGGCTTTAAGCGGCTGCTTGTTCTCGATGCGGAGAAGCTCTGATTCAACCAGAGGGGAGAAGTGCTGTGGTGCCAGGTGGGGCAGGGCGGGGTGGTCTGTTGTTTGTTCTGGTCCAACTTCTTCGGCGATGAGGGCCAATGCCAGGGCGCGTTCCGTAGGCGTAGGCTCAATATCGATATAGGGGAGAGAGTCATGAACAGCAGTAGTTAGTGACATGCTGTGCTTTGGAGGGGAAGAGCTGAAGTCAAGCTTCGACTTGTGGTAGGTATGGGTTGTTCCGAGGTCGCGGGATCGATGAGAATAGGACTTTTCAGGTGCCTGTCCACACTTTTGTGCGGCGCTGTGAAAAGTGGTCGAGATTTAGAATTAGCGCCTGTAAGTCTTCCTCGGCGGTATTGTGTGACTGCCGCCCTGTTCGGAATCGGAGATTGTCTTTCGGCGATTCAGTGCTCGGAATAGAAGTGGACTTCCAAATTGTAGAATTTTGTAGCCTCGCGCATGAGGCTGCAACGACTGGGGCGGGAGCTACTCAGTACGAACTTCACTTGTACTCGTATTTCATCAACATTGAACAATGACCTAATCACATCAATACCCTCTGCGAGGGGAATTTTTCTTCGAATTGACCAGAAGCCCAAAGCTCCAAAAAGCGATTATGGATCCCATCTTTAACGTGAAAGCCGGTCCTTTCCAGCCTCAACCAAGATGGATCCAACAAACGGGATGGCGGCGTCAGACGGTGAAGTTTATAGCACTTGTTACGGCTCTCGCGTTGGGATATTTGGCTTTCTTGCACCTATCCCACAACGAAGGGAGTGGGATCTGGAGGGTGACAGGTCATAATGGGAAAGATAACGAGCATAAAAGCGGGAAGGGAAGCCAATTCTTGCTGGGGATTGGGAAGGCGGATATCACAGGGTTAGGATTCGAAGCTCGTCCATATTTGATTGAATACTAATTATTTTAGACCTGTAGTCGAAATCAACATGATGGGATATGCTGATACCAAGCAAGTGGGCTCTGGCCTCCGTCAGAGACTATACTCTCGAGCTTTTATCGTTGGGGACGTTCAGCATCCAGAAGACAGGTTTGTCTATCTTGTTCTGGACACGCAATCTGGAGACACAGCTGTCCGATACGGGATTCTTGAGGGATTGGCTAGCTTGGGAACCGATTTTGCTGTGTATGGACAGCATAATGTTGCAGTTACCGGCACCCATTCGCACTCTGGGCCAGGAGCTTGGTTGAATTATCTCCTACCGCAGATTACCAGCAAGGGATTCGATAAACAGAGTTACCGCGCCATTGTTGATGGTGCGGTTCTATCTATTCAAAGAGCACATAGAAGCCTGCAGCCGGGCTATCTCACTGTCGGGTCGACCAAGGTCTTCGGGGCAAATATCAACCGCAGCTTGTACGCATATCTTGCAAATCCAGCAGCAGAAAGGAGTACGTACAATTCCAGCACAGAAGATGATGGCTCGGTTGAGAAAACCTTGACCCTCTTGAGATTTCAACGTGCTTCTGATGGCAAGAACACCGGGATCTTGACATGGTTTCCCACCCATGGAACCTCAATGTTGGGCAACAATACTCTTATTTCTGGGGACAACAAAGGGGTCGCGGCTGATCTGTTTGAAAAAAGCTTCTCCCCAGACGACAATGTGGCCGAAGGATTCGTGGCTGGCTTTTCTCAAGCCAGTGTTGGGGATACCAGTCCAAACGTGCTTGGTGCATGGTGCGAAGATGGGTCGGGCAAGCAGTGTAGTTTTAAGAACAGCACTTGCAGCAACGGGAAAAGCCAGTACTGCCACGCTCGTGGTCCCTTCTTCCGGAACTCTGACAACGGGGCGTCGTCCTGCTACGAGATCGGGCGGAGACAATTTGAGCCAGCCAGGACGTTGTACGATTCACTTGATTCTGTTGGTACCTCTGTGGTGGGACCCACGGTGAAGTCCTTTCACACATTTCAGGATATGTCCAATTTTAGCTTTCCACTGGCCAATGGGAGCTATGTGCATACGTGCCCGGCAGCGTTAGGGTACTCCTTTGCTGCTGGCACATCGGATGGACCCGGTGCCTTTGATTTCACACAGAACGATCCCAACACCCCAAATGCCTCTCCGGTTTGGCGAGTAGTCTCTGGTCTCATCAAAGAGCCCAGCGAACATCAGAAACGATGCCACTTCCCGAAGCCCATTCTACTTGACGTTGGAGAAATCACTACGCCCTATCTGTGGACCCCCAATGTTGTCGATGTGCAAGTGCTGCGAGCCGGCCAACTGGTGATCATCGTCAGCCCCGGAGAAGCTACCACGATGGCAGGACGCCGTTGGAAGGAAGCGATCCACGACTCGGCTGCATCCTCGGAATTGTCTGGATCGTCAAAGGTTGATCCAGTTGTCGTTCTAGGCGGGCCTGCCAACAGCTACACCCATTATATCGCGACCCCAGAGGAATATGGCATCCAGAGATACGAAGGAGCCTCGACGCTTTACGGGCCATATACCTTGAATGCATACATCAACTTGACGCTCACTTATCTCCACCACCTCGGTGCTTCCTCAACCTCGCACCCTGCTCCGGGCCCGTTCCCCCCTGACAATGCGAATAAATCACTTTCATTCATCACAGGGGTGGTTTTCGATGGCACCCCTATATTCAAGCAGTTTGGCGACGTGAAAGTAGATGTGAAGCCATCTTATCCACTTAGCTCAGTAGTTTCTGCCACCTTTATAGGTGCAAACCCTCGCAATTCTCTTCGTCTCGAGCAAACCTACGCTGCGGTTGAGAAGCTTGATACCGACTTTGGGAAGTGGTCGAGGATCAGAGACGACAGCGATTGGAGCTTGATATTCAATTGGGAGAGAACAAGCGAGATTCTCGGAACGAGCGAGGTGACGATAGTTTGGGAGACTGAAGACTCGGTCGAGCCTGGACAGTATCGGATAAAATACTATGGGGATTGGAAAGCGGTTGGCGGTGCAGTCACGAGCTTTGAGGGAACGAGTGGGGAGTTTATTTTAGCATGATTCACGAGTAACATAATCACGTTGCAAAAGCCTGCCATTGATCTTCTTATCTTATATTTTCTGCGCATATGTCCAACACTTCATGTGTGGCCAAGGGTATCGTCGGGGTAGCTAGTTTCCTCTGAAGTACTGTGATCTCCATCCGAGCTATGCATTTATGAGGACCAGATCACAACTTTCAAAATTCCATTCAGTTCGACTTCTGCTTCTTCCTCTCTATCCGATCCCAATTCCAAGCATCTTCAAAGGCAGTAGGCTTCTTTTTGGTATCCTGTTGATTCAGTCCCAATCGCCTAACAACTTTGAATGCTCCTGTACCCACACTCATGGTTTGGCCCATGATGATACATTCGCTCACACCCTCAATCATGTCAGACTTCATTCCTGCAGCGGCTTCGAACAGATGATCTGGGGTTTTCTCAAAGGAAGCAAGTTGCAGCACACTATCTCGCATCTTGGAAAGACCAAATCGAGTGATACCGAGAACCTCCCCTTTGTATGTCATGACATCAGCGAGCAGCTGCATGTGGCGAGGATCGATACCCATATCACCCATAACGGCGCCGATCTCCTTCGCAATAGTAGTACGCGCTGCCTCGATGCCAAGTACCTCTCGACATTCCATGACACCGTTGGTTGTGCATTGAGTACCGATCACCCCTTCCGTGGTCATGCAAGCGCGCAGACCATACCCTTCCACGAGTACAGTATGCTCGCTCTGCTCAGACGTTTGGATGATTGCTCGTGTGGCATCGGGATATCCTGAGATTGCCAAAGCGGGCAGCGCGCGCTTCAGGTGGTTGACACGAAGCAGCAGATCAGAACCGCCTTCATCAAGTGTCGGCTTGCTTTTTGCACCAGAGCCGCGTCCGCTGGCATTTCCGCCACCCTCGTGTGTGACATTGATGAAGATGCAATCACTGACGACGGTCACATCGCTGTATCGAATCTTCAGTTTGCGGTTCTGGCATATGGTTTTAGCAATATCTTCCACAGTGATGCCGAGGTGCATGTCATTGAGTGCATCGGTGTCGACCGAGAGGCAGAGCGTCGACTTCTTTGCCGACCACATATCCTCAATGAAGCGGATAACATCGGAGATGTATGTTTTCTCGATACGCCCTTTGACTACGCGAGCAGCCTCAATTTGTTTATTGTTCTCCAGAGGACAGGTGATCACAGGTGTGCTGATAGCTTTGGAGGCGTTGATGATCTCCTTGATACGCGGGACACCTTGCGTAATACTCATGCCAGCAACGCCAGCAAAATGGAACGTTTTCAAGGTCATCTGCGTTCCTGGCTCACCAATGGATTGTGCACCAACAGCACCGACAGCATGGCCAGGCTCAACGTGCGCTTTGGCATATTTATCGAGGCAGAGCGAGATGAACATCTTCAAGGTCGATAGTGAGACCTTGGCAACCCGTTCAACTTGGTCACGCTTCCCTTGATCCTCTCTGTTTTCGTCGAAGAAGTCTCCTGCCGCCATAGGGTCATCCTCGAAATCGTGTAGCCCGGCTTGTTGCCGTGCTCTAACCAAGCGTGCAGCTAGACCTCCCACAAATTTGGTAATGGTGGCAAGAAAACCTCGAGCGCTTTCAAACTCATCAATGGCATAATCGCTTTGATCGTCGTAACTGAGTGACTCTTTCAGCAAGCCCTTTCGGGCATACCTAGCCTTTTGGTTGGCTAGGAGTCTGTCACATTCTGCTGTAATCTCGAATGGCAGCATACAACGCTCGTTGTTATCCCAGGTAAGTGTCTCGGCATGAATCCATGTCCGCTCAAAGTTGACGGGAACAGCACTTCCCTCCATGTCGACAGGATCAAGCTTGTCAGCTCCAAACTGGAATTGAACAATTATGCCCGAGGAGTTCCGTACTGTATCGTCGTATTGGGTAGACAGATCTTCGAGAGATTTCATCAGTCTTCTAGACATATAGCCAGTCTCGGCAGTTTTGACCGCCGTGTCGACCAGTCCCTCACGTCCAGAAATGGCGTGAAACAGGAACTCGGTAGGTGTGAGGCCCGAGAAAAAACTGTTCTTGACGAACCCCTTTGAAGGAGGTTGACGAGCATTTTTTGGAAAATGGGGTAAACTCCGGTCTTGGAAGCCGTCGGGAACACGTTGTCCACCAATAATTTGTTGACCGACAACTGCCACCATTTGGGCAACGTTGATGTTTGATCCCTTTGAACCGGATTTTGCCATGATGAGTGGGGCGTTCCACTTGCTGAGAGTGTCGATACAGTATTCACCAGCTTGCTGCCGAACTCTACTCAGAATACCTGATATTGCGTTTTCCAGAGTCTCCTCCATATTGCATCCTGTAGCTTTCTCGAGTTTACCTTCCTTGAAAGTTTGAATCAATTCCTCACACTCCAGATAGGCCTTGGTAACGAGTGCTTGCTTTTTCTCCTTGAGCTTTTGTGACGGATAAACATCACTAATTCCAATGGAGAACCCCTGGTTTGTGAGATATCTTGCTGAGATCTTCGCGAGCCTGTTCATCGCTAGCACAGCCTCATCTGGACCGAAATCTCGAAGTATGATGTAAAATATGGAGTCTTTCTTCCCTGAACCGACAGTTGTCTTGTCCATTCTGCCACACATAACTTCGGAATTCCGCACCACCAGCCAGCCGTCATTAGGATCCATATCTGGGCATTTTCCCGAGCTAGCTTTGTAGTCCCTGCATTTTGCGTCAAGATTGACTTTGACGGGAGATGACTTGTTCGGTCGCATGAGTACGCTGAAGACCTGCTTTCCAGTCCACAACGCCTCTGGCTTTATAATTGCTGGAGGTGGTAGATCAACGTGGACATTTCCATCCACCATGTACATGCAAAGATTTGTAAAGGTCTTCCGATCAAAAAAGTTCTCTTTGCTGCTGAGTAGGTATGCCGCTGTGATGAAATCTTGAGTCGCCGAAATGATGGGTTCTCCATTCTTGGGTGTTGAAAGGTTGTTCTTGACTCCCATCAGATTAATGGCTTCAGTTCGCGCTTCTTCCGTCTGCGGGACATGCAAATTCATCTCATCACCATCGAAATCGGCGTTGTAGGGATTACACACGCACTCATTCAGACGGAAAGTTCTCCAAGGCCTAACTTTGACGTAATGGCTCATGATACTGAGCTTGTGAAGGGACGGCTGTCGGTTGAAAAGAACGATATCGCCGTCCTCGAGATGTCTCTCCACCACATCCCCGATTCTCAGGTGCTTGGCCTCAATCTCCTTTCGAGCAAATTTCAACGAGATCTTGTGATCAGAGTCCTTCTTGACAATCTGCTGCGCCCCAGGGTGGACATTCGGCCCATTCAGAACACATTGCCTCAGCTTCTCAATGTTATGCCGCTGGACCCGTTCCGGATATGTGAGGTTTTTTGCCACTAGAATTGGAACAGCAACTTGATCGATGCCCAGGTTTGGGTCCGGAGAAATGACCGTTCGTCCTGAAAAATCGACACGCTTTCCCGATAAATTACCACGAAAGCGGCCCTGCTTTCCTTTTAATCGCTGGCAGAAACCACGTATGGCTTTCCCAAACCCAGGTTGCTGAAGACCAGGAACGTCGCTGTTCACGTACATGGCAATCTGCAATTGGAGGTAGTCCCATTGCTCCATGATGGTTTGCACTGGCTGGCCTTTCTGCAACGCTGCACGAATCAATGAGCTGATATGGACAATATCAGCTAACTTGGTCGTGAGATCATCTTCCGTGCTTGCATTCTCCTGAGCGACTGAGGGGCGTATGCATATTGGAGGAGCTGGTACGAATTGCCATATGAACATCTCAGGTCTGCCCTCTGCAGGATTCATTCCTAGAAGTTCGCAATCGTTTGGCGTAATCATTTTGAACAGATTCAAAACCCGGAGCGGATTTAGATCATCCATCGCCTTCTTCATATGCTTGTCTAGATCTGTATTATTCTTTTTGGCCTCTTCGAAAGATCTCTGAAAGGTAACCAAACTCGCAGGAGCAACCTTCTTCGCAGCAGTTGATTTATTATAGGCTTGATATTTGTCGTGAGCTAGTTTGAGAACGCCAATCTTTCGAATCTGCCCATTGACTGCATCGCAGTACGGACAGATCTTTGCTTTACGGCATTGCTCATTGATCCGTTTGCAGATTTGCGTTCGTTTCAAATTATCAATACCGGGCCTTCGAAGTTCTTTCAGAAAGTTTCGGCGTTCGGTGTCTGTGAGCAGTACTCTTGCACAATCCTGAAATTGATGTCAAACCCCAGGTTTTCTTCGAAGGGTGAGATAGTATACTTTACAGATGTTCTGTAGAATATTCATTACCAACTTAAGATATCCGATGTGAAAAGCAGGAAGAGCAAGTCGGACATGGCCGAAATGCCCGTTACAGTTCTGGAGCCCTTCGCCGCAGGTTTCGCAGATGCCGGTTTTGCTCGATGTTCCCTGATAGTTTCGAGCATCAGCCAAAGAGAACATTAGCATATCAAAACGTGGTGAGTCCCACTAGTCTAGAGTCCAGGGCTCCATTTAGAACGGGTCTTCGCATCTTTTCGACATCGTAGAGCATGCGGTCCGAGACCTCGAGGACGGCCTGATTCACAATCCCTTGATTTGAATTGATGCCGAACTTGAGATTCTTAAAGCGTTTTGGCACTGTAGAACAGCAGAGTTAGTATGACCTCCCCGGCCGAATCTCAACGACACTGGAAGCGCGAGATATACCTTTATCCACGACCTGAGCCTTGACGGACTCGGTCCCGCCCGTCGACATGAGCTGCATTTTGGACTGAATGCTACCGGGCCTCGATCATATGTTGACGCAGGTATTTCGCTCAGAGACTGGAACAATGTTTATGCTATGTAGTCGTCGTCATGGTCTGGAAGCAAGCGTTGTCAATTTAGAGATTCTGGACGTGGAAATTTTGGCGGGGTATTTGAAGCTAAAAAGTTACTCATTCCGAGCCACCTTTTGCAAGCCACCTCTTGGGGAGGGTGCCGAGGCGGTTCGCTACCCCTGAAGCGGATTTCTTTGGTGTACGAATACGAATACGAGGCGACAACTACCTTCGGAGCAGAGATATGTTTTGTCCAAATAGTGAATGTAGGCTATTAATTTGATTGTAATGCTCCATCTTGTATTTTATGTGTAAGTGGTGGACGCAAAATATGCCATCAACGCGCACAGCGCCCTCCTTGACTTCTAACTCTCGTCATCCACAGCCCAAGATCCTACAACACGCTATCTGTATATCCGGGTAATTCAAAAGTCACATTGTTTCCTCTCATGCCACTAATGAGGTATCGTCGTCGATTCCGGGCTCTAGAGTGAGTAGGCTCCTGCTCCTGCCCTTGCCAGGTCGAACAGCAAACTTTCCCTCGAGAAATTCGGTTGCCCACAAAGGCCGACAATTTACAGCAGGAAAGCAGTGTCCAATTCAATTTCTCTCCTTCAGCTTTGTTAGGGGAAAAATGTGGTAAGCCAAGCTCTTTGCGTAGATACTGGGAGAAGAACTGCAAAGAGGGTATCCTGTCAAAGGTTAGCACTGTTGTGTCATTAATTACTGCAGGATACGATGGACTTGGGGCTATTATCATTCCCGAGACGTGAGAATAGAGAGGCCTATCATCCCAAATACAACCCTCAAGCCCCCCCTTGGGTAGAAATAGTTATAGTCTATAAAGCAATGAGCTTACTAGCCTGTACCACACAGAATGGCATCGGCGTGAATTTCTGCTCCGTTCTTGAGCCGTGTAAGTTCCTTTTCAACATAGAGGATATCACCACAATAGACGCTCACGCCAGAACCAGATGCAACGGTATGAAAGAAGTTGACATGATGAAGAAGTCAACCAGTCGCATTCTCCCAGAAGATGCTATTTCCCAGTCACCACCGGCTGGGGTAACTGGTATTACCAACCTACGGTGAGTGTGGTTCAACTTATCAAAGCCTTTCAAACCTTTCCTGCCTCTGCAGTCCTCGTCTTTACGAGTTTCCAAATCCGCGGTCGACAGAATGCTGCCACCATCTTGGCACCGTACTTTGTGGAAAGAAGCCGTGCCATTCACTAGGACTGCCCGTTCATAAAAGATGGAGTGAACGTCAATGCGATCCTCTCAAAGCGATCTCGAGCGCGTTTTTATCCGGGCCTTTCGCTTCCGGTGAGAAAAAACCCTGGGCCACTCATCTCGATAGCTCTAAGATTCTAGTTGACATTGCTCCGGGCTTTTACAGTAGAGTAGACCACATCCGCAGATACACTTCCATGAACAGTAGTGTTTTTTTACCCCGGAAGTATATAGGATATTCAACGATCTAAAGTTTGCACTAGAGGAACTATGAGTCAGTTTGGTTCACCAGAATATCTCGTAACTTCGATGACGGTTCGTATAGAACCGGGAAAATAAGCTCGACTCCGCCTGCTAGTAAAATAGAGAGCCATTAAACAACCTCTATAAAGAAACCATATTGGGAATGGATGTCAGGCCACTTGCAACCATTAGTTTCGAGGTGAAGTAATTTTGCCCCGCTCTAGTCAATCGTTCCTTAGTTGATAGCATCCACCCTCTCTAATCTCTTTTGACTAACACTACCTTGGATTCCTAGTCTGATCTCATCGTGCGAAGTTCGACTAGCAAAAGCTTGAGCGTTCACATAGTCTTCCAAGTATTAGGTAGTATGCTCGGCCTAGAACACCTCAAAGTACATGTCCGTCCTCTGGTGGTCGTGGCATTGAGACATCTAAGCACTCATGCCCACGGCCAATTGAGTCCAGAAAGAATCATATCCCCTTCCAAAAACGTGATGATAATAATACTTAGTCATATGAGGGGGCTTTTTGGTGGGGAAAGTTGTCCTAGAATTCCATGTTCCTCCTATACGATTATCCTTCTCGAGGATGATGAGCTGGCCTCCAGGATGTATCTCGAGATAAACCCCCGCTGCTTATATGCCGGGAATGCCTATCTAGGGAAACATAATCAGCAAAATGAAGAAACATTGTGCGGATACGTGCTTGCTTACCAGCACCTCTAACAATAGTATCAACTCGATCTGTAGTAGCCATACCCTTTTAAGTTGTCATAGAATAGTGGAACAACTACTCTACTTCTAGGCAATTGGAAAGTTGTTGAAAATAAATCGCAAATGCCGCTAGATATTTGCAAAGAAGCAAAAGACCATGTGTGTCTTAGTCTGGAACAAGCAGGCTATGATTCATTATCTACAAATAATCTACTCAAATAGAACACTGCGGTATATTGTCCGGTGGGGAGGTCGAATCTGGGATTTTATAGTACACCATTTGACTGGTGCCGTAAACGAACGTCGATTTTGGTTAATGTGACCCTTAAGCCTATCCGCTCGACGTTCTATAGCCTCTCGGCCAACGATTAGCCAATTTCCATGTCAATCAGAGAGTTCGTCTAGAATGCCAAGTTCGAGAAGTACCTATGGATGGGAGATTTATATGAAAACAGGTTCAACTTTTATATAGCAAGAAAAACATATTGTGGCCATTGAATTCCCTAGGACCCTAGCTGAAGGCCAAGAAATGGAAATGGAAATCATGCGACTTGGTATTAATAAAGAAGATGCTGACCTTTAGTAGTAAGCTGGACGAACTGGGTAAGGTATGTACACTCAATGTAACAGGAGGTTGACGGACATTGAAGCGGGCTAGATTGTACCTGCTTTCAGAGAAATGACAGGGGGGGGTTGATTCCGCCAAGGCCGCCCTGCCCCGTCCCGCCGCTCCCACTCACAACGGCGAACGTGCCACAAAGATCGTGAAGTGTGCCAAAGGCGCAGTGCTGTAAGCATCTTCATCCTCGTTCTCAATTCTCGAAAGCTGACGGTCAATGTCACGCGACGGAAAGGTTCACTACCTAGTGGTCTGAAATTAGCCGTCAATCTCATCGCCGCAACCCCTTCGCCTAATCCTGCAGAGGCCAAAACCCGCGCGCGGACACGCGGCTCTAAGCTCTCGACAGATCTCGGTTTCAAGACACGACAAGCACAGGCACAGTGCGCCGTTGATGATTCTCTTCAAGAGTGTCGCCCTTCGCGATTCTACACCTTGAACCAGCATTCAATATGCGGTTCTTCACTTCGCCATGCAATACCCCCGATCGAATACACAATATGAGAGGATCCAGATCATTAGCCGTCTGTGGATTGCTGTCGCTGTCCGCTTTGATTCCAGCAGCCCTGGCAGACAAGACGGCAGCTGATTACTTTGTTCACTCTCTCCCAGGTGCACCGGATGGTCCTTTACTGAAGATGCATGCCGGGTACGTGTTGTGAGATTGAGAGGTTCTTTATGTTGTTTTCTGACAGCTTTCTAGCCATATAGAGATCACCCCGGAGCACAATGGCAACCTATTTTTCTGGCACTATCAAAATAGACACATCGCAAACCGGCAACGAACGGTAATATGGCTGAATGGCGGCCCAGGATGCAGTTCTGAAGACGGTGCCTTGATGGAGATCGGTCCTTACAGAGTGAAAGATGGAAAAGGTCCCTCGCTGGAATATAATCCGGGCTCCTGGGACGAATTTGCAAACATAATGTTCGTCGACAATCCAGTTGGGACAGGCTATAGTTTTGTGGATACGGACAGTTATACCCACGAGCTGCCGGAAATGGCCAGCCAGTTTATCACCTTCTTGGACAAGTTTTTTGCTCTGTTCCCAGAGTATGAGCACGACGACGTAGGTTCAGATGACTATTTTCAGTTGAATCTCACTGACTTTCTACAGCTTTACCTTGCAGGAGAGTCTTACGCTGGCCAACATATTCCGTATATTGCTAAGGCGATTCTTGATCGTAACAAAGCAGGAGCAAAACATCCTTGGCAGCTCAAAGGAATGTTAATTGGAAATGGTTGGATATCACCAGAAGAGCAGTATCTGGCGTATCTGTCATTCGCTTATGAGCGTGGACTGGTCCAAAGGGATTCGGATGTTGCGAAGAGATTAGAATCTCAACAAGCTATTTGTGTTAACAAGCTGAACGAAAATGGGGGGAAAGATCATGTGGATATTGGCCAGTGTGAACAGATTCTGCAGGAAATTCTGAGAGAGACCCAAACAACTGGTCCGGACGGCAAGTCACAGTGTTACAACATGTATGATGTCAGGCTCAAGGACTCGTACCCGAGCTGCGGAATGAACTGGCCCCCGGATTTGGAAAATGTCACACCCTATCTACGCCGATCAGACGTCTTGGATGCGCTTCATATTTCGCCGGGAAAGCGTACAGGATGGACCGAGTGCAATGGCGCTGTTGGTGGTGCCTTTAGAGCCTCCCACTCAGTCCCTTCAATCCAGTTCCTTCCGGATCTACTCAAGGAAGTCCCTACTGTTCTTTTTTCTGGAGCAGAGGATCTTATCTGTAACCACATCGGCACGGAGGAGCTCATCAGCAACATGCAATGGAATGGCGGTAAGGGCTTTGAGCTCTCCCCGGGTACCTGGGCCCCACGCCGGGAATGGGTCTTCGAGGGCCAGTCTGCTGGCTTCTGGCAGGAGGCTAGGAACCTGACCTACGTTTTGTTTAACAATTCTTCGCACATGGTCCCATTCGACTACGCCAGACGGACTCGCGATATGCTTGATCGTTTTATGGGGGTTGACATTGGTAGCATCGGTGGTGTTCCAACAGACAGCCGTATCGATGGAGAGAAGGGCCTTGAGACTTCAGTTGGCGGTCATCCTAACAGCACAGCTGCCGAGGAGGCTGAACAAGCCAAGCTTGAAGCTGCCAAATGGTCCGCCTATTACAAGTCTGGGGAGGTTGTTCTGGTCATAGTCATTATTGCAGCTGCAGCCTGGGGCTATTACGTCTGGAAAGACCGCCGCCAGCGTGCAGGCTACAAAGGGCTGTTTGGAGGGGAAACTCCAATGTCGCTCGGGGGTGCTCGGGAGAGTCTTCGAGGTGGAATGGGCTTGGAAAGTTTTCGGCACAAGAGGGGCAACAGAGATGTCGAGGCTGCGGATTTCGATGAAAGCCAGTTAGATGAGCTACATGTAAGGACTCCTACAGAGGAAGATAGGTATTCTGTCGGGAGTGTGAGCGATGATGACGAAGGCGAAAAGCATGGTGACGGTCACACAAATGGCAAAGGAAAGCAGGAGGAGAAGAGTTGATAGCATTTGCAACACTGGCGTTTTTCTATGTACCTTAGCATATAACCCGCAGATCATAAAAGTGAACTGTGAAACCGCGATCTTGTCACGGGCTGTCACCCGGGTTTTCAGATGATCTTTCTTTCATTTCCTATCTAACTATCTTCCCTTTGTTTGCAGTGGTATTTATCATTGGAGTGTGCTCCGAAACGCCCGAATATGCATGGCGAATCGTCGCCTCGAGTTGTGACCCTCCTAAGGTGGATTGGGAATACAATACAAATGGATCCTCTCGATTGTCCCTCCTGTATGATGATCCTCAGCCTCGCTTTCTCGAGCCTGACCGTGGTGCCCAACTCGTCATCTATCGCTTCTTCACACTTGGACGAGGCTTGCATTCTTCGGCACCGACCGGATGCATCATCACCTTATTTGGGTACTGTGGAGTGTTGGTCGCATATCCTTTACTCCAGTCATAGCTGACTGCATAAGCAAAAATTTGGCCGCTTCGATCGAAGGCTGTTGCTGAAATAGTGCCGCCAGTCGTTGGATATCCCTTGAGTCGGTGCTTGGCAACTCCATCCCAGAAGTGGAATGTGCCGTCGGAGCCTGCAGTGCTGAATGTGCCGTGTTGAGGATGAAAGGAGATGGCGTTGACCGAATAGACGTTTGTCATGTTGTTCTGGGGAGGATCACGGTGACATTTGAAGGAGAAGTTTGAACTACATATATGCAGTTAGTCTTCCTACTGCTATACGGGAAACAAGGCACTTACGCTGCGTCCTTCTCCTCAACGTATTGGATGGCGCATCTTCCCTCGATACTTCCGACTGCGAAGCCAGAAGCATCCGGAAAGCAGCTAACCACTCTGGTCTGCCACTTCAACGGGCTTTGGATGGTCTTGTAGAATTTCGCAGGTTCGTTCAGGTTGATGACGTTAATGTATCGATCTGCCGTGCCAATGACCAAAAGGTTCTTCTTCACATCCAAAGTGTAAACCCGCTCTTGACATTGCACGCTGGCAACTGGCTGGCTTTGTCGCAAATCCCAGTATTTGACTGTCTTATCCCACGAGCCGGTCACAATCATCGGTGCATTCGATTGAGGAAGCTCAAAGTATCGGACAGAACGTATAGGTTGGTCGTGCGCCGCAACTTGGGAAGCCGTGTTCTGGTTTGCACCAAGATCGATCACCTTTGCTTGCTTATCTGCTCCCGCTCCTACGACCTTTGTGCCATCCTGCATACAGTCAGTACCCCGTCAGTTATCTTCGGTGGTGGTAGCCTTACCGGAGACCAGTGGCAGCTCAGGACTGGAGCATCGTGCTCGAAGAACGCCTTCCCTTCACTTCCACCATTCTGTGTGATTTGATAGATGCGAACCTTCTTATCCCACGAAGCGACTGCAAGATGGTCCGACTGGGGCGAGAAGGCAAGGTCGGAGATGCTGTCGTCAGGCGGGGTTTGCAGCGCTACGTCCTTGGAAAGGTCACCGAGAGTATTGGCTTGACTCGTCGAGGCTGCGGATCCGAATAGACCGGCCATAATGGGATTTCTGCGGAGCTATGCAGACACGTTCGAGAAGCGTTGATTCTCCCACTGCTCCAAGTACAAGGCGGGGTGTTTTGTGATGCTGAGTTGTGTTGGGGAAGCTCCGGCGCCCGCACTTCTTAGGCAGTTCTTTCACCTTTACGATCTCGAAAGTTCGCATGTTCGCATCACGTCGCGCCTGCCGCATCCGGCCAATGAGAACCCCAGATCTTTGTTTGCGCTAAATCGGGCTTGCGGCCGCTAGCGGCGCAGCTTTTTCCACAAAAGCCCGCTGCAGCTTCGAGATTTCTTGACTTCTTCCATTTCGTCAACCTCCTCGCTCAAAGAATCGCATTCGAAGCACACAAACAGAGAGACCCGCTCGGATCTCTCAGCTAGAGATAGCTGTTATGCTTTGGGAGAAAGTCCCCGGACGCCCTTCTTCTGGAAGGATTGCGGAAACGCGCCGCCATAGAAGCACTTTGCGGTTTCTCCTCTGCCAATTTCTTGTCATTTCCACCACCCTCTCACCGTTTGCACTTCAATCTTGTTGACCTCGGAACTGGGACTCTGAGCTGAGAAAATCACATGGACGAAGATATGAGTCCGAGCTTCTTGCGCAATGTGTCCTGGGGCTGGGCGAGGCGGGCTTGTGGGAGATGATTGGACTGTTCTTGGTACGACTCGGATGTTCTGGTAGATGGAGGCTTCTTCGTCGAGATTGATAGTTATGCGATTGCCATATTATGCTATGCAAGTAGCAGCAGTGGTAACTCGATGGGGCTTATTCTTGATGCGAGAGGTTCACCTTCCCCCCACAAGTCCAATAGCTTATGGAAAGCGGAGACTTTACTGAGGATCAGAACGCACACTCTACGTCTTCTTTCATCAGAAGATACTGTTCGGATCCAAAGTACGCAGTCTCAGAAGCTCTGTCGAAGGAGCTGGACTCAAGTCATTTACATGATGAATACCAAAATAGAGTCAAGCACTGAAGTGTGCCCGTGTAAAAAGCGGTGCCACTGTTGATGACCTCAATTTCGTTGGTTTCTGAGAAAATCGACTTCTGTTTTCTTTCAATTCTGAGGGTTATGGTCAGGCTCGGAGTGTAGTTGAAGTTCTTCATGGTTTGTGCTGATTATAGCGTATCTTACACGTGTGGCTATAAGCCTAAAGTAAAGATGCAAAGCCAAACTTGTTCCATCCATCCATTCAGTCATATCTTTCGTTTCATTCCATAAATCATGCATCCTAGATGCCGAGCAATGCTGCCCTGTTGCCCAAAACTCACATCAAACCACCCAAGACTACTCGGCCGACACCAGCCACTTCACCCTTTACGCCCGCCCGACTGCTATCTTCAAACTCCTTGACCACGCCTTGCACAATAATCTTCCGAACTCTTGCATCAGCCTTTGTGAACATCTCCGCAACACTCGGACTACATTCCCTCGGCGAAGCCACCAGACTCATCAGTCTCGTATAACAATCAATGAGTACATCACACAATGTCGCGAAAGTCTCGTAAAAATCCGGGTCGAACGGTAATGAGGGCGTTAATAGATATGTGTATTCTTCCCCAGGAAGTAGATCGATCTCGCTAATTGGAAATGATGTGGCTGAATTTGTACCAACAGACGCATTGGAGCCATTTGTGGACTTCGAGTCGGAGGAATCATTGCCCATAGGAAGGCCTATTTCGGCTGCTGAGCTTGTTCTCCGTCCCTTGCTACCTGTTGTGGTTGCGCGCTTAAACATTTGTGGGAATCGACCGCGAGATAACGACGAGGAGCCGTCAGGCGGGTGCATTTGTTGGAAAGACTCGAATTCTGCAAGGAGGGCATTCAAGGTTTTCAGGAACTCGATCGGATTCGAGGAGTTGAGGTCAATGATCGTTGGGAGTGATAAGCCTAATAAGAGATAATTCGTGGCTCGTCGAGCTAGCTTGCGTGAATCGAAGTACGGCATTCGTTGTAAATCCGGCTTATTGAATAATAACGTGTTAAACCAGTATACACGACCTTCGTGTCTAAACAGATATCAGTGAGGTGAAGTGTGCGAGCAGAGAGTTGTCCAAGTACTAACGCCTTTCTCAAGTAGTCCAATGTTGATATTCTCTTCGAAGAGGTCTCTTGGATATGCTGGTATGTAATTGTCTCCAAGGTCGGACTCGGGGGTTGCATAGACGCAAACGCAGGCGGTCCATTGGATGATATAGATTGATGGCCCGTCCCAGGTCTGACCAGCATGTTTACGTATGGCGTCGTGGATGTGAAGGAATCTGTAGGGGAGGGAGGAGACTGCGCAGCCTCGACGCTGTCCACAACCTGAACGTAGCTGTCTGCAGATCTTGGCTGCGATTCGTTCTGGCTCGCGGAGGGAAGCGCAGGAAGGGGAAAGTTATCGGTATACCTGGTCGACGATGAATTGGTGCGCCGCTCCGTAGGGAGGTAGATTAGGGTCGAGTTGTTCCGCTTCTTGGGGCTCTTGGCGGTGGAGAAGGAGGATTTGCGACCGAACGAAGATATTCTTGAAGTCGTATAGCTGGAGACGGATTCGCTGCCGTTGCTGGTGCTTGGGCGCGGACCGAGGGTCGTGGTCGCCATTATTTTCGATGCTACGGTGGCGTTCCCCACATGCAGCAGCAACCCCTCTCACGACCTTGGAATCTCAGCAATATGCAGTTGTCGCTGGCGGAGGAGAATGCTGCTCGATGAATGACGGCGATTTGAAAGGAAGCAGTCATTTGATCTTTGATTCAAGGCGTCTCAGGTCCAGCGCCAAAAGCAAGCAGCGACGGGTTCAATACCAGTAGGCGCCGAAATAGGGGTTAACTCCCATAAGCTTCACGTACGTCCAGTGTTAGGGGAGCACTTCTTGGGATCGGGAGGCTGGACTGCAGCTTGCTTAAATATCTGGATTCAACCATCCATCCCATTGACCTCGGTGCTGGGATATCCTCTGCTATTATGAAGTGCGAAACCAGCATTTCAGGGGTGACGGGTGGTGAGAGATGCCTGACACGCCCGCCATCCAGGTGTGTTAAAAGCGGCAATAATTGCATCAAGTCCAATTACCCCTCCCTCTCTCCGATGCCATGCAAATGATCCCTCGGGGCGTCTTACATTCGTAAGCACGAAATATCTGGAGTCTTGATGATGTCTGCTCTCGTGCCTTTCTTTGGCGGAGGACAATCAGAAATCCATGTTGCAGCAACCGAGCTTGAAATTTCTCTCTTCGTTCCCTCCCGTGCTGCTGCAGAACCCCTGAGCACCTCCTCAGCCCCTGTCCCGCCCGCAATCGACCATTCCTGAAGAAGAGCGGTAGAGGCGGTGTACCAGAGTTCTGCTCACCACCCCTCAAGCACCCCACCTTACAAAGTAGCTTGCAACAAAACCACCAAAAAGTTGGAAGTTGGGCCGACCTATAAACGAACACCTCAATAATAAACATCACTTCCTCACCACCATGCCGGACAAGAAGGCCGAAGCCGAAGATGGCGGCCCGCCGGGAGACGCCGCCACTGAGATCTTGGACGAAAAGATTTGGATCGATGGCTGCTTTGACTTTTTCCATCAGTAGGTCCTCAGTCTTCTGCTACTGTTCTGTCGCGCAGGTGCTCCTCTGCCGCTCTTTCCTTACTCTCCATCGCTCTGTATATTACCAATGCTGAATTGTCCCTACGTAGTGGCCACGCCGGCGCGATTGTTCAAGCCAGGCAGCTGGGTGATGAGCTCTTCGTGGGTGTTCATTCCGATGAATCCATCCTGGAAAACAAGGGACCTACTGTGATGACGTTGCAAGAACGGTAAACACAAACGTGCACGACACCGGGATCACTCGCTGATTGCGCTTCTTGAAGCATCGCGGCTGTCGATGCCTGCCGTTGGGTCACCAAGTCGGTGCCGAATGCTCCATATGTCACATCGTTACCGTGGATTTCCCACTATGGCTGCAAATATGTCGTTCATGGGGATGATATTACTTCCGATAGCAGTGGAGAGGATTGCTATAGATTCGTGAAAGCGGCAGGACGATTCAAGGTTGTGAAGCGAACCCCCAGCATTTCAACAACAGATTTGGTAGGAAGAATGCTTCTTTGCACGAGAACACATTTCATCAAATCGCTGGCTCGACTCCTGAACGGCGAAGAAGGCTCGGGGACAGAGAGCGAGAGGAGGATAGAAGGTGCAGCACTGACCGAGAGAATGCGGCTGTATGCCTCAGATGAGACGGGCAAACGCCCCGGATCCAGCGTATGGTTCTGGACAGCGTCGATCGAGGCCCGAGAAGACCATACTGAGGAGGAGAAGGGAATTTTTAGCCGCCTCTGTCAAGGCTCTCAGCCAAAGCCCGGTCAGCGGGTTGTCTATGTTGATGGCGGGTTTGATCTTTTCTCATCCGGTCACATTGAATTTCTCCGAAAAGTGATCCAGGCTGAGGAGGTGATTGGCCAGGATGAAGGCTGGTACACTACAGAGGCGATTCAGGAGCGAGTGGGTAAGGGAGGTGATTATGGTCCAGCCTTCGTCGTTGCTGGCGTTCATGATGACGAGGTAATCAACCACTGGAAAGGCGTCAATTATCCAATTATGAACATCTACGAGCGAGGACTCTGCGTTTTGCAGTGCAAGGTACGTTATTGAAAATGATACTATAGCCCCAGCTAACTATGTCTAGTTTATAAATTCGGTTATATTTGGGGCACCTTTCACACCCACTCGGGCATATCTTACTTCCACCCCGTGGGGAACTCCTGATGCGGTCTATCATGGCCCCACAAGCTTTATGCCGCTCACTTACGACCCCTATTCTGCACCCAAGGAGATGGGAATCTACCGAGAAATTGGCGAGCACGAGTTTTCTGGTGTCAATGCTGGACAAATTGTTCAGAGAATCTTGAAAAGTCGGGACATGTATGAGGAGAGACAGCGAGTGAAGGGTGTCAAGGGTATTGGTGAAGAGGCTCAGAGGAGAAGAGAAACAATGGAGGAGGAGCAGCGACTAAAGGAGAAGGAAAACGCGGTTTGAGTTCTGGGCTATTAGACATGGTTTTAGCAATACATGGCCTTCGGCGTTCAACACGTGCGAGGAAAACCAAGATTGTTCTCTTCAAGGTTCTGGCGATGGAATGCAATTTTCCAATGGTCTCTAACAACGTCGAAGTCTCGTGGCCAGCTCTGTTTTTCGATCTCTGTCTAAGACGCATGTCGGGACCTGCTCCTTAGTCAAGTAGGGATACAAGCTGGCGGAAGCGTTTGCAAGTAGCGACAGTTGGATGACCAGGTGCTTGATGCTGGCCTAACAATGGGGAATGTTTTCCCAGTCAGAACAGATCACCGAACCCTTTTTCAGAATCTTTCTTGATTAGATCGAGCATTCCCTATCGAGTATCAGCTTGCTATACCTCACAGGTGCCCATTTACAGTGCGGACCTCTGGCATTATAGATTCTCCATTTTCGCCCTTGACATAGCGAAATGGCATCTCTGTGCTCTCGTTCTTGTTAATACGGAGTTCTGGATGGTCCACGTAGGATATCTTGTCAAGAGGAACTATACTGTTGTTAGCAAGCGCTGAATAGAGAGGTCTGATTGCCTTGTCACTTTTCTCTTGCACTACAAGCCTCGTTACCCTGACTGCGGTGTCGGTGGTCATTTGTTTCGGGCCAAGGCGACGACCCTCGAAACCTTTCTTCCTAAGTTCCGATGTCCTGTCTAGGATATGTCAGATGCAGAAGTCTCCTGGAATGGTTGACATACCTCGTGGAGGATCGTCCCCTAATCAATTGTCAGATGGCTGAGATGCAAATATGTATATTCAAGCACTCACCTAATATTCCACCAAATAGAAATACATCAAAGATGTCCCCATCATCAGGACTAAGCTCTTTCATTGCTGAAGGATCCAGCAAGCATACGCGGGTCTTGTCATCTGCGTACAGGGCCTCAACGCTCCGTTCGTCTGCGATGAAGCCTGGCACGTGCTTCAATACAGCGGGCAGTACCAAGGTCGAGGGAACTGACGACAAACAGAATTTTGCACCTGCCTGGTGCGATTCTTTAGCTATGGTTACATACTCCAATTCAGACCAAGGACCCAGCTCATCATCAAGGTGCTCAACAATGTACGTTTTGCTACCCATTGTAGGAGAAACCCTCGCAAGAAGTAACCCCCAATGCTGCAGGGTTCTATCGACTATCACGGAAGGTAATCTTCGTGCGGGCAGTCCAAGAACACTAGTCGAGGGCCGTCTCTGGTTTGTTGCGGGGTAAAACACCAGTCCAGATTCCTTCGAGGACGGAGGAGCTCAAAGCCTGGAGAGAACCTGCACCTCTGACTCGTGCAAATGAACCCTGGTGTTACTTTCGAGCACACCCCACGAGGAATCATACGATGAGCGGGAGCTGGTCCGGGACGTGTAAGGAACCTTTGCTGTCTCGTGATTGCGTTTGGCCAATGATGCGTCCTGGTACTGGTAGATAATCTGGGTCCAGAGTCTGGGATGTTTGGTCAGCCCGTGGGAGAAGACTGGTAGGATTGTACTTCTGATGAGCCAGGAAGTGTTGACGCCTACGTCACTGATGGCCAATCCAAATCGACTTGTTGAGTTTCAGGCCTGTGGAATTTGACATGAACTGAAGGTGTGAATATATATGAAGCTCCGCCGCTAATAAGCGAGGATTCTCCCGAGCCTTTTCTGGCCATCGACAACTTCGACGTCCGTCGAACCAAACCAACGCGCAATCCGAGTCTCCAACCCTCCAAGACGAAGCGAACAGCAAATTGTGTCCACTGGCCAAGAGTTCTGCTCCTGCTTCTCAGATTACAATCTTGAAAGCTGCTGTGCTTCGACTCCAATCCATCCTTCTTTGCCGCCAGGAGCCCTTGATTGACCCCGCTGCTGGGCACCAGGGCAACCGACGGAACAGGGAACGTCACTGACAACGCAACAAGCTTTTGAGTCACAATACATCTTCCAAACATTCACGCAGCCTCGCGAAGAGTAACTCAGCAATCGAGCAAATTGTCATATCAAATCCATACTGGCAAGAAGCCACTTCACGATGAACCCCCACCAAAAGAATAAGATCGACATCAGCGTACGTCCTTATCACCACGAGCTCATATTACGAGCTCTGGATGCTCTGCCAGCTAACTGTATATAAGTCTCTCTCCCCAGACGAGCAGCGACTCTTCCGTCTCTATGGCAAGCTCCCTTCCAAATCCGATCACCTCGCCAAACATCTGAAGGAGCGAAAGTATTTCGACTCTGGTGACTACGCTCTCTCCAAGGCCGGCAAGGCTAGCTCAGTCGATACCGGCAGTGTTGGCTCCCAGCACCCCCTCCCCGAAAACATCCCACACTTGTCCTCTCCCGGCGTAGGAGCCGCAAGCCAGGGAGGCAGTGGAAATGGCAACATTCAACACGGAGGCGTTACTGGTTTACAAAGTGGTAGCCCGGTCAAGGAGAGTAGCTTCTTGAATCGAGAGACAAGTATAGACGAGTTGGATGAGAAGGAGAATAAGACCGAGCGAGTAATTGACAGTGCCAGCCCCCCGCCGGCAAAGGAGGGAATTCCAATTAGAAGATAAGGTGGTTCGGGTACGGCATGGATGCAATGGAACAATATTTAAGAAAGCTTGCTGGGGTTATGGACAATGATGGCGCTGGCGTTTGAGGCTATGATGGTTTTCTAGGCTGGGAACCAACTCTTTCTGTGTAAATGTTGTTTGATGACTTTATCACGTTGGTCATTTACCTAACACAAAAACAAGAGACTGTTTTATACGACTTTCCATATGGTCGCTGCTCGCTTTTTTAATGCTATCTCGGGGGTCTTGCCATCCCAATCATGCAGGTATTATTTCCGATGCCCCAACGCCGTGCAATGCTGTTATGCAGCAGCAATTCATCACGTATCAAGTGCCCGTAGAGCCATTGCTTTGGCACCCTCAAACGTCTTGTTCCCGCCGATGAATCCCGCAGCATGTACAAAAACTCCTCCATCAATCCCCGTGATCTCATCTAACTTCTCATCTCTAAACCCTCTCCATGCTTCAGGCAGCGGCTTCCTGCTCTCAAAGGAGTCTTTGCTGACTGGGACTGCTTGGATTCTCCACTTGGCATCTGCCGTTGGCTTCTCCGGATACAGGACATAGAGGACCTTGGCCTCTCCGTCCTCCTGCTCCTCTAGAGTATAGAGATGGTCTTTCCACGGAACAGACTGTCCCTCGAATACCAGTATTCTCCCGCTCTTATCATGATCTAATCGCTGTGCATATGCACTGTGCACAATACCTCTCGCAGGTAACCAAGACTTCGTGTAGTAGTCCAGATCTCTAGAGAATTCCTCACCAATCCGGTTGCTAGCAACCAAGAACTTCTCATCCTCAGCCTTCTGCGCCTGAATTGGATCTGTCGGGGTGGGATCATTCCAATTTGGATTCAGTCTTGACACCATGGCACCTAAGGTGAATCCTCCATCACTGAAATTCTTCTTCAGCTCAGCAGCAGCGATCGCCTTCGGGTCGTAGGCGGAGATTCCATTATCGTGTGCATCTAATGCTTCGATAAAGCTCTCATAGACCTTCTCCCAAATGAGAGTGACCTCGTCTGCTTCCTCCGAGACACCAAGGTGCTGCGCGATGATTGCTCTGCCAAAATGCAGATACACTAGGCCAGCAGAAGAAAGCTTGGTTGGCCTGTTTGGGAAGGTAGTGGTGAAGGTGCGCTGATGGTGGTCATAGCGGTTCGTGGATGCTTCATACTCGCCGCCAACATCGACAACAGTGTGGCAAGTCTGAAGGAGGGCAGGATCTCGCGTCCGGATGAGTTGGGAGGATTGGTAGGTGGGCAGCAGGCGCAGCATGTACACTGCAAGAGCTTCATCGGCGTGGAAATGGCCGTTGTGAGTACCGATTGAAAGAGGAGACATTTTGACTCTCTTTGCTGCTGCCATGCTCAAGGTGTTTCGAAACATGCAAGGACGAGGACACGACGTGTGTGTGGTTGTTTGGCTGTGTCTTAAACTTGCGCAGGAAGAAGGCAGGCGATTTTCATGTGGTTTGAATTGATGCAGCTAGGAAGGGCTCGCTTCAAAAGCGGCGCCGGAGCAAGGAGGGCATCCCCCACCAAATACTGGGCAGAATACGGACCGTATCGACATGTACTTTTGCAACAACAGCTGCAAGAAGCTTCAGAAGCTCAATCTAGGGTGCAATGAAGATGTTGTTTAATCTCCTAAATAATGATCTTAACTGGCTACGGCCATTCATCTCGTGGCCGCTAGTATGTGGTGGTCGCCGCGCACCCTGTAGGTAGAGTGGAATCGCTAACTAGTGCCGCTTTCTTTGTCCACTTCTTAAGAAGCACTATTTCTTCATTTTCGAGAAAATTGCCTATTGTGCTGGACAGCAATCCGTCAAGTTGCAAAGCTGTCCATCTCGCTCGCCTGGATGCCTCGTGGCCAGGTCTAGAAGGCATTCCCACCTGCTTTCCCAGCCTTCCCTCCCCCGCAATACTCTTTGCTGCTTTCCAAGAGCATGATTGACGCCGATCTGAAGTCCCCGAACTGATAAATTGTTATCAGACCTGACCCCGGTCGTCTCTCCAAAGCACGCGACAAAGCGAGAAGCACGAGGCCATTGGCGCAACCCTCAACAGGGCTGCCCGCCAGGGAACTCGTTGTATGACCATCTTGATACTCCCTCCATTTCCAGAAGAGAGCGGTCATTCTCTAGGCAGCTCGGGTGGCACAGCTATCCCGCCCATTCGCAAGCTTTCCGCGTGCTGATAAAGAACTGAACGCCTCCAAAGGACTGATAAGAGATCCTTCTCTCGATTTTTAAAGTGCTACGACAGCACCTACTGGGAGCCTACAGCGCGCGCTGCTCACGACAGACACCGAACAAAACTGCTCGACGACGCGTTCATTGGATCCTATTGACCGGGCGACTGCTTCTGGGTGCGAATTCATAACTTGGACGCGCTTCAACGCACGCTCCGGCGTTCCAGCGCCGATGTGGTTCTTCCGCGCTCTCTCCTCCGCGATCTTCCTCCTCTCGATCATTCTGTCAATACCTATAGCCTTTGATGTGGGAGGGAGGGAGTGTGGGCTCGCGTTTTCACTGAGCCTGTTCTACTTCTACTTCTTCTATTCTACCATCAGGCTCGCCACTCCAGACCACTCAAGAATACGATGGGCCTTGGTACAGATGCTTGGGATGGCACAGTGGATTCTGTTGCCAGGGCTGTTGATATGGAGCATGAATCGATTTGCGGTCGATTCAAATAGCTCTGGCGACTGGGTTGCGAGAACCCTTGGTGGGAAGAGGGCTCAACATACAAGTGTCAAAGAATGGATTTTCGGGTCCGGGGGACTACTCGAGATGTTGACTGTCGGGACATGGGATAAGCTGCTCAGATATTCGACGCCGTTCTTTCAGCTTGCCGAAGGCTTTTGCAGTTTGTTGGTGATACAGGCTGCAGGCCAAATCACTAGGTGGCTTGTCAACCGCGGCAGAAGCGACACCTGGATGGTAGCTATCTTTCTTCATACTTGTGTCTTCAACTGCTGACAATCTCCAGATCGGCTTACTCGTCTTGTCCGCCTCCATCATCTCCAGCTCTGTCTACTTCTTGTGGCGGATCACCAATTTCCCAGAGATCGGGAACGTTGATGCCACGCTCATTGGGGTAACCATCACCTGTGCGGTCTTCCTTTGTGCCTGGGGAATCGGTTCCGGTAGGGGAAACCCTGTGGAAAGCTCTCTTCTCTTTGCGTATGTTGTGCTGTGCATCTACCAGATCTTCACGGACTACATGCCATCAGCCTCTGAACCGCCCGCACCCCCTGCACAGCCCGAGTTCCCTCCACTACCACCTATCATAATGGCATCATATTCGACCCTAGTGTACATGCTTTCCACTCTCCCTTCCGCGGTACATTCAGGGTTCACATTCCTCTACGCCGCTTTTCAGACGATTACCCCGTCAGTCATCATCTCCCTCGCATACCGGATATTTGTTTTCTACGCAGCTACTCGCATCATACCTGCGGTACGAGAATCCGGCGCACGAGCGTTATCGCAAGAGCCAAGCCTTGATGACAGCGATGGAGCGGGCAAGATCTTGGGGCTCCTCAGCTGGTTCAGCCCTAGCATTCTCGTTGCTGTCTACACTAGCCTGTTGATGCAACATTTTTCTACGACTTCGTCCGAGGGGAACGGTACCGAATGGTGGACAATGCAAGGTGGTGACGCCGGAGGCAACGTCTGGCGGTGGATCAACGTTGCAGCGACCATGGCGCTGTATGCACTGGAACTATATCTGGGCAAGGAGGACGTTGACGGATCTCTCACGGGCCACTGGAAAACTGACTGAATCGAACCGATCCGTGGGTTGAATTTTCCCCCTCTGTGAAGAGCGTGTCAGCCGCTGGATGGAATGGCGGTACATCGATACCGAGAGCCAGCAACGAGGATTTTAAGGTACGGCATGCAAGAAGGCAGCATGGCACATGGACGTTTGCCGATATCGATCACAGAGGTGTTCGGTGAGACGATAGAAGAGTCTGAACGGGGCACTCGGGCATTAGAAGGGGTAGCGTGTGGACCGACGGGGATTATGTGACTGTACATATTCGTGCTTGTCATACGTGTTGGAGCCAGCCAAAGCTCTCTTGCATCACGCAGATTACATTTGGCGATACCCCTTGAGAATTGTATAACGAGCCTCACGGCTAGACAACAATAGTCAGCGAGACCTGGTACCATGGTCAACTGGCTGTACTGTGGCGCGCCCTGAGACAGAAACGTGAACTGCGGCTCCGCTTGGCAGCCCAAGATAGGTACAGGCTCTAATAAGTGACAACTTAGTAGGTCAGGCAAGCAAACTCAAAGTGGGCTAAATCCGGCAGCTAGTCTAAAGCTTGGGGGCATCCAACGAAGTCGGCGGGTGAAAGCTCGAAGCTCACCCCTGTCGGTCTAGATAAGCGATCGCTTCATTAATACGCTTCGTAAGGGTTGTTGAACTCAACACCTCAACCCCGAGCAGTATCGATGCCAACGATCTGCTACCTACCAATGGCAGTTGTCAAGCTCTAAAGCCCTCCGCTCACGCATCTTATCATCGCCGTCCTCTGCGGACTTCAGATCAATTGGCAGTTTCCCGCTCTCCGTTGCCTACTTTTGCTTCCTTTTGCAATCCTGCCAGTCTATGTACTTCGGAGCTTTCTGATCTCGTAGTAGTCGGATCTCAGCTCTCCCAATCTCCAGTTATCGCTCTCATCACATCCTCAGCAATAACCCGACCATGTCGAGAGTTACGCCGCCAGTGACCAAGTTTACCCATGCGCTGCGCCGGATCAGCTCCAGTGCGAATGCAGCTCGCCCGTCTGCTCTTCTAGATTCTCGTGCATCAAGATATTTGCCCCGTAATCTGAAGGATTTGAGGGCCGAGTGCAAACAGAGAAAGCTCAATTCGAGCGGCAACAAGGCAGAGGTAGCACATGTCCCGATGCAATACTTTGCGACATTCAATTGACAACATCTAGCTGGTCGACCGTCTGGCCGCTCATGATCTCGTCGGGTCCCATGGCTTCTCCACGATGGCGAATGGTGGTCATCGACCTCTCTCCGCGCACCCCGCGCCGGTCTTCAAGATCATCCCGATGATGCAAGGCTTTAGATCATCTGCCCAAAAGCAAGCAGCCCATGATTCCTCCACCATCGACTTCTTCTTCTTTCCCGAGATTCCCGAACCCCCTCCTCGAAATCCTTTCGCCAAACTCCGAGTCCCTCTCCTCCCAGACAACTACACTCCCAATCGATCTCCGGACTCGGGGCATTCGTTAGAGGAACTTGATGCAGCCCTTCCTGGGCCAGAGATTAGCATTGTTGCCAGTCATCCTGAAGACGTTGTTCCTGCTACGATCAGCGAAGTCGTTGGCAATGACGGGTTGGATGTTGACATCACCCAGTTGACTGGGGCCTTCTCCAACACCATTGGAAAGGAAGATAAGCAGCCGGGAGTGTTAAAGGAGCTTTGGACTGGGTTTCTAGATGATATTCTTGGCCCTAAGGGCTCCAAGGCTGCTGCTTAGACTCTGTTTCATGATGTTATGACTCTCTATCTGGGGCCTGCTGGAGTACAGGGTGCGCGTGAGCCCATGGGTCGGAGACGACAATGCAATTTGTTGCTGTTATTACTGGGCTTAAGTGGGCAAGGGGTGCAGACGATCGTATGGCGTTTTAATTTCGTGGAGGGATATATTTCATTCTTGTGCAAGATGAGAGGCAATAGGACCCACTGAATATTTATTGTAATCACAATATTTTCTACCTCGCATCGTGAGTTGTGGTTGGATGTTGACTCATGTGGAGATTCAAGTGTTTTCGTTGTTGTGCATCACATGGAGAGTTTGTCTCTATCGCGAATTTCATAGAGCTTTTGCCCTTTGTTGTTGGCTCTTAGTGATACCAGAAGAACATTTCTACGTTCCTGTTTCTAAGTAGCAGAGTATGAGCAAATCATGGGCTAATCATTGTGTACCCATCTTGCAGGAAAGGGGTTTCTCTCATAGAACGAAACCAAAACAGCTAACTCGTCGTGTCTTCTTATCTGCAAGCAAGTGCCATCCTCGAACTTAATGACTACCTAATGTATGCTGCAGATGTCACGGCACCTATGGTTTTGATTCTAAGGGGGAATCGACAGTTTGGAGATAGGAATTCTATGCGCACATTGGCAGTCATATGGATATTTAGGTGTAAGCTGTGATTGGATGGGGGAGGGCCGTCAGGAGACCGACTCAGGCCGATTGTAGCCGCTGAAATCGCGGAATTCAACGAAACATGAACAAAAGTTGACGCTAGCAGGCGCGGCGAGGCGAGGCGAGACGTCAAAGTCTTTGAGTCCACTGCGAAATCGCAGTCCTAGCAGCATAGAAGGCATGGCAGGCCGGTCCGATGTGTTGAGCCTTCTCTCCTCTCCCAGCACATTGGCGCCGGCAAGTGGCGGTGACGACGTTGCATCCAAGCAAGCAAGCAAGCAAAGCAAGCAAGCAATCAATGCACGAACGAAGGCACGCCCTTCGAACGTCACTCGGCTGGCCAGGGAGAGACGATGTTTTCCCCTCCTTCCGTGCCGGTGGATCTGCGTGCTGCACCGGCTCCATAAGTATGGAGCTCGGATCTCGCGTGGGACCAGAAGTGTCTGCAAAGCCTTTGCAACTTTGCGAGGCCCAGTTTGCAGACAATTTCTTTGCCCTTGTTGATCCTCTCCACTAGCGTGAGCGCCTTCCATTCTTGACCCGCGACTTAAATACAAGTGACTTGTCTCTGTGTCCATTGTCCAGACTCAAAAATCCAAACCGTTGCCTACTTCGTTCAACAATCCAACCAAAATAGAAGCATCACTCGCCGCTAGGCCCCTTGCTCCGAATACACCCTCCGTTTCACCTAATGGCTCCATCTGCAATCACCCCGCCGCACGGCGTGCAGCAGGCGTCTGAACTGACTGCTGCCGCCGTTGCTGAGAAGATAGCCCAAACCGCGCCTGGGCTGCTGAAGAAGTAAGCCCGCCCGAGTTCCAATTATTCCAATCGTCGTTCGCTTGTCATCTCTTCTTTCAACATCTACGGTTTCTACGAGCTCGACGTGATAGTTTGATAACCATCTCGTTTCCTCACAACGTACTTTGGAAATCGAGTCCCATACCCTTATTTTGCTACCAATTTGATTATATTCGAGCTTAAAGGGTTTGCAGTGGTGCTGACCTCTGGTAGTGGTACCAAGACTACCCTTCGACCTTTAGATGCCTCCAGATTAAGGTTCACGTCGACCACCACCCCAATGGCAGTTCCTCAACCTGGCGATCCGATTATAGCAACTGCTTCTCAATGTACGGACCACATGATTACGGCGGTCTGGCGGTCAACTACCGGCTGGGATGATCCTGAACTGAGACCTTATGGCAACCTATCTCTGGCGCCGACTGCAAGTGTGCTTCACTATGCAACCGAGTGTTTTGAGGGGATGAAAATGTATCGCGGATTTGATGGGAAGCTAAGACTCTTCAGGCCTGATGCCAATTGCAGACGCATGCTCATGTCGTCAACTCGGATTGCACTTCCAGGCTTCGATCCTAAAGAACTTGAGAAGCTGATCATTGCAATGGTTGCGGTAGATGGACCGAAATGGCTTCCTAAACCTGGAACGTTTTTGTACCTGAGACCGACGATGATTGGATCTGCGGGGGTACGTTGCTTCTTGTGCTAATTTTACTTGCCTGAATGTCTTCAGAGCTAGGGTTAACTTGTTATCAGGCCCTCGGCGTAGCAACACCGAAAGAAGCCACTCTTTTTGTGATTGCAACTTTCATGCCCCCTCTTGGTCCTCCTCGCGGAATGAAGTTGCTGGCTTCCACGGATGGAGTGAGAGCCTGGCCTGGCGGATTCGGCTTTGCCAAAGTTGGTGCCAATTACGGTCCAAGTCTGATGGCCAACGGAGAAGCGCGGGCTCGCGGGTATGATCAAGTGTTATGGTTATTGAATGGCCAGATCACCGAGGCTGGTGCGAGTAATTTCTTTGTGATGTGGAAGTCAAAAGAGGGCAAGACACAATTGGTTACTGCTCCATTGGGTGACAAGATCATATTGGACGGGGTTACAAGGAGAAGTATTTTGCAATTGACACGGGAGAGACTCTCACACGGAAGATCTGGCCTGGACCCTGTCGAAATTGTGGAGCGCCAGTTTACAATGGAAGACGTTGTGGAAGCAGTAGCTGAGGGAAGAATTTTAGAGGCTTTTGCTGCAGGCACAGCTGTAAGTTCGATCATTCCATGTTCGAGGATATACTAACATTTCACAACAGTATTTTGTGTGTCCTGTCTGCGTTATTCATTACAAGGACCAAGATCTGCAGATCCCGATGTCTCAAGGTGACAGTGGGCCATATGCTGCTCTGATCAAAAGTTGGCTGGTCGATATCATGTAAGTGCCGTTGTCGAAACCCTGTTCCCCGAATTTGTGTATCTTCGTCTATTCTGGACTAGACACTTCAGAACAGACAACTTGTAGAACTCATGTCAACACTCCATTCATCAAGCAAGGCTAACGTAGTTACTGGCAGGTATGGAAACGAGCAGCATGAGTGGGGCGTGGTGGTCGAAGAGACAGGTTCCTTGTGAACCACGATCTTGGCGTTTTGGGGTGGTTCGGGTTGGAAAACAGGTTAGAAACTGGCCCCCACTTAGCGTGAAATGACGATATAGCATTAGAAAATAGTAATAAAGAGGTCATTCCAAAGAATATCTCGAACTTTCGGCTCAGCGCTTCTTTAATTTTGATCACTTTCACTGACGCAGCTCGCCCATCGCCGAGTCTGCGGTTTCCCAGACTGAAGCCTTGACTGAATCTTGTCTTTCCAAGCTCTTCTACTGGCTTAATTAATTACCTCGGGTAGGTTTCAATGAGCGAAGTCCAAAGGGGCACATGTACCTGGTAGAGTAAAATAATGTCAAACACGCTGGAGTCAATATCAAACCTAGATTATTTTTGTCGAAAGGGTCTCATCAATCCGTTTAAGGAGACAGCGATGTTTCGATACTGCTCTCCATGTTACTATGATGTTATGGCTCATCCAAGATGTCAGTTCTTGGTTTTTCCATGTAGGGCAGGGCTACCAAACTTTTACACGGCTAGCCTACGACCAGCCGACCAGAATTTGAGTAATGGTTTTAGATTGACTCAAGTTTTAGCAATTCTGGGACCGATTGATTTCAAGATTTCCTAATTCTGTTTATGAATGCCAATTTCATCGTTCTACCCGCAACACCTTCGAAACACATACAACATTGAATCACATTAATCTCAATTCAAGCTCTGCAAGCTGGTTGACCTTCAACCATAATATTTGAAGACACGCGAGGTTTACAGACCGAATTCATCAACAATCATGGCAACACCTTTCCACCGGCTCACCAAGATGGTCCCCAACCGCCTCGACAAGCAAAAAACACCCCATCAAAGCAGAAAAGTTCGAAGACAATTTTGCTGGGCCTCCATGGATGGAAAACTAGGCCTCCCTAATTACGATTGCCAGTCTCCCTGACAGAAAGGCAAAAAGATAAGAGGGCTAGACTGCGAAGCTCACACCAAGATCCTTCAGCAAAGATTGCAAGATCTTCTAGATACCCAGAATGCCGACAATCGCCACAATACTGCGACAGAACCATCGGTGGAGCCAAACACCGAACCTTTTCAATAAGAGAAACCCACGGACACCGATTTCCAGCTCCTGCCCCCAGCATATTTGTCGATTGTCCAACACCACTAAGCCCCGAACGAGTGTCTGAAAGAAATAAAACAGAACACTCAGAACCCTAAGGTCCTACTCCGACTGGCAAGCATCTATACCAAGCTAGGCCGTTCTCAAGATGCTCTTGATACCTATGCACGAATTCAACAGGTTCGTGGCCCATCGACGCCAATGCCATGGCTCCAACGACCAACACCGATACCAAGGGAAGTCCCACACATCACCGCAAACTTTACCGCCGCACTTGCAGCACAATCAAACCCGGCTTCCGAAGAAGTAAAACAAAGATATCCGGCTATTCAACCCATCTTTACTACTAAGTATGTTAACGCCACGAATGACCACCACTGTTTCCAGCAATACAGACTTCACTGGTTACACAACCGTTGTGCGTCCTGGAATGCAGTCATTGCAGCATGCTCTTCTCAGATAGTATGAAGAAGACGGATAAAATACAAGAGCATCAGCCTTGAATGAAACTGCCTCGAGATTTGAGAAAAAAGGGTGGACAGGAGAAGGGGGAAGGAGAGAAACGGGAGGGAATGGAAGGAAAGTGCGAAGGACTTTGATGAGATAGAAGTCACAGAACGAAGGAGAATTTATGAGAGTGCTATGACTCTGCAATTAGTGAACCTGTGAGCTAGATATTGAATGCAAGGATTGATCTAATATGGTCCACAGCAAATCGAAGAGCTACAAATGTGCCATTATTCTATTCTCAGGTCAGCGAGTGTTCAACACACTGAAGTTTGGAGATACATACCTCAACCCTAGGGACAATGTGTGTTTGTTGCAGTACTCTATGGCAATATATCTTTGCACCATCACACCTGCTTTCCGGATTAACACGCGAGTTGAGTAGGTGCATTAGAGAGGGAAGACATACTTTTGATTCTGTAAAGGATCAATCTTGAATGAGAGCTTGTAGCAGCCTTGCTTGCTCCTTTTTCGCAGCAGCGTCCAACTCCTGCGAATTGTCAGCATCAGTAAGTGGAAAAAGGAACCAGGTGGCCAACCTTCTCCGAAGCTTTCATCTTTTGCAAGATTTTTGATCCGAATTCCTCAATTTCCTCATCGAGCTCCCCAACCCGAGCGTTATGCTCTAGTTCAAGCAACTCCATCTCCCTCTTGTAGCCCTTCTGCCTAATCTTCAAACCCGCAGCATCCTCGCCAAATACCTCCGGGCCAAAGACTTCAATGCCTAGCTCGATATACTCGTTCTGCAGTTCGTCCCAGTGTTTCCAAGCCTCCTTCAACTTTGCTGCTTCTTTTTCGACAAACTTCTTCAACGTTGCGACACGCTTGCCAATCTCGACAATCTCAACCTTACGCTTGCCGTCTTTGGTGATAGTGGTCTCGATCTTTTCATCCACAAGTGGGGCGCTCAACGTAGCAGCGGCTTCAGCGAGTTCTTGAACGAAGGCGCCATTCACATTCTTGGAGACGGCGAGCTTTTCGGAGAAACCAGCATAAATATCGTCAAAGTTTGCTCTGGCCGTGGTTGTCAAAGCATAACGGGTGGATTCGATACCATCTAGATTGCAATCAGTATCATGCTCATCTCATGTCTTTCTATAACGTACCTCGAAGACCATCAAGAAGATCGGGCTCCGGAGTTGGTTCTCTAACTTCTCTACGTCGATGTTGCTTCTTATCGCGTGGATCGACCTTTGGCTTTTTCTTAAAGATACCAGCTGCAGAGACGGTTTGCTTGACCTTCGCGCTCTTCGGGTTTTGCGCATCATTGCCACTGGGAGCCTCGCGAATAGGGCGTTGAATCGACGAAGCTTCCTTGGCTGTGTAGTAGTGGGCCGTTTCATGAGCTCTGGAAATCCGAGTTGACTTTCGTTGCTGGGGCCGATGAACCTCGCGTTCTTGCCTGTGAGTTTTGATGGTCTGTCGGGCCATGTTGTTTGCGGCAGTTTGAGGAACGAAAAATTGGTTGCTAAGTTCCACAACACTTACAGAAGAAGATGGGGTGTATCGAAGACAGTAGGAACAGGCCTAGTACTGGCTCAAACCCAAGAGTCAGAGGTGGATAAAGAGTTGTGTTGAGGAGAACTCGGAGAACAAATGCGAAGCGAGAATGCGAGAAAGGAGGTGCTTCAGTAATTTTAGCTGGCGAGCCTGCACGCTGGCAAGTGTACAGATCGAGGCACCAAAAGGATTATCGTGCAAGCCGCGTACGTTGAGCTTTACAATACAAGGGAAGACAACTTCTACCAGCAATTTGTCCCTTTCATCTGGCAGTACTTGCAACTTCTTGTCAGCTTTGAATAGAGAAAATAATAAGTTTGGCCAGAGGAATTTTGACGCTTCAGTAGCGATCGATAACTTCCCAGAAAGGGAATAAGTAGATGAGTTTCAAAGTCCAAATAACTTATATGGCATGGAAATACCATATGATATACCTTGTGTGCGAAAACGCTACACTGAGTGCTCAAACTCGAGGGGTGACATATGTCTGTAGCTTCAAGAGAATTTTGACAGACCTGGTCTCATCCCATTGTGAAATGCCCCAATGCAATTTTGGTATTCCCCTTCTCCACCGAGTGATGCATGGCTCGCCCTCCATGATCATTCGACGAGATCGAGTCTCTTCTCGATAACTTCTACAATCTGCTTCCAATCTTTCATAGCGCCATCTCCAACATCACCACAAGCAAGCTCCTTTTCCTGAGGTCTCAATACCTCGAACCATCCGTCATCATCTTCCCCATCAAAATCCACACTTTCTTCACAAACACCCCAATCCTCCTCCAACACCTTGATCTGCTTTTTTGATATGGGATGCCTCCACATAGCAGTATTCATCGCAGGTGCAACAATAATCCTCTTCTTGGCCCTTGCCTGCCCTCCTCCCTGAGTCGAATCTTCCAACTGGCCAGTTGGGTCCCAGGCACGCACCACGCTCGTCAGCAGGTTATCACAAAACCCACTCGTGATCTTAGCAAGGGTATTGGCACTAAGGGGAGCAATGACGAGCATATGTGCCCATCTCCTCAACTCGATGTGAAGGATCGGATGTCCGCGTTTCCACGGATGATGCCACTCCTCCTCATCGAGATAGATGCCTTCTACATTCTGGATTCGGCGCAGAGTCTCAATGCGCGGTTGCTCTGCGCTCTGGCCTGCAAGGAAGTTGGATGCAGACTTGGTGAGCACGAGGCGGATAGACAGATTGGGGTGAGAAGAGAGGGCATTGAGGATGTTGGGGATCTTGATAGTCGCGACAGAGCCGCTAGCCGCGAGGAGGAGATGATGTTTGCCGTCGTTCGAGTGCTCAGAGGCTACAAAGGGATCTGCACTGCCGAAGATATCTGTTCGGTGGACATCGTGCTCAGGATGGATCATCTGCAACATCTTTGCGATGTTCTGAAATTGATTCAAGGACGGTCAACGTGAAGGATGCCTGGCCATTGTGGAAGGAAAAGGAACGGGCTACTTAAGAAACCCAACCCAAATAAAGAATAATCCAACCACATTTATGAACAAGGCGGGGCAGGGCAGCATTAGAATCGGCTTAATAATACGTTTCTCTTCCATTACCAGAAGACTTCTTATAAGCCCCATTTTCCGGGAGCTAGAACTAGGAGGCCTTATCTTATTACTTTTAAAAAAGACTTATAACGAAATTGATCCGATAGAATTAACGGCCTTATCAAGCCCTAACAATGTATATACTTTTAAAGTTCACGTAATCTATAGTTTATTCTTAACTAGACTTTTTACGAGCGAAGGCTCAGAAGGATGGTCCCGTTGCTGAGTTTGGGCCGTTGCTCAGTGAGTCGTTCTATTTTGAGGAGGATCATGAACGGAGATTTGCAATAGACAGAACGTTGTGAGCTCATTCCCGAGCTGCTCGTATGATCTCCTCGGTAAAATGCCATTGAATTGTTAATCAGACGAGGCTATGATTACTTGCAGATTTTGAGCTTTTATGATTGGTCAGCCTGACCTCCTTTCAAATTCGATTCATCATCATCGGATTCCAAAAGAGCTTCACACACAACCTTGTGACAGCAAGAATGATTTCAAGACCACTCTTATCGACGGTACGAGGCAGATAATTCCCAGCCATCCGAGAATAATGTTAACATGAACCCCCCCAGGCTTTCCGCCAAGCTGCTCGACCGGCTCCAACATTCGCCCCCAGATTTCTCTCCCCTCGTTACTCCCCCATACCCGCACGGTTTCTCTCAACAGAGACCAAAGCCGCCATCGATAAAGCGGTGGGGTCTGCGCCGGTGGTCTTGTTCATGAAAGGCACGCCAGAAACGCCACAATGTGGATTCTCGAGAGCCAGTATTCAGATCTTGGGCCTGCAGGGCGTGGATCCGAAGAAGTTTGCTGCGTTCAATGTGCTGGAAGATGAGGCTCTAAGACAAGGTACGTTCGAACAGAGCCTGTGGTGGTGAATTGGAAGCTTATTCGGAGACAGGGATCAAGGAATACTCGGAATGGCCAACGATACCTCAGCTATATGTCGATAAAGAGTTTGTTGGAGGATGTGATATTTTGGTGGCTATGCATCAGAATGGAGAGCTGGCGAAGATGTTCGAAGAGAAGAAGGTGCTGGTTCCTGCTGACGGAGAAGGTTCAAAGTAGGGCAACATCCTGTATCAGTGTACAACAAGGGCTCGAAAGTTATATTCAATCGGGGTGCATAGTTTGGTGCAGACCTTTCATTGCATGTTCCAAGCATTTTCAAAGTTTGAGCTGGAGATCAGCAATTCCCTTAAAGCGTGGGCATATTCGTGCATCTTTGCGGCTAGTCGTTGTTCTATCAAGTCAACCATGGTGTCAAGTACCTCTTCTAAAAATAATACCTTGTGTCTCCCCTGCGCCCATACAAGTAATTCTGACGAGTCGTTTACATCCCTAGTCTTCTCTAGATCTAATACCCCTCAGGACAAGAGTTTGTACTTTCCTAGCTCGATGTGCTTCTACCTCATGCAGCTGAAGACCTGGTTGTGGGTGTGGACTGAACCATTATTCTGTTAGGTTCCAAGTGGAATACATGATCATTTACCAATTGTTCAACCGTGTGTTCGGCTACTGAATTCGGCAGATACTGTATGTTTGAAGTTCTCATTGCGCACTTCGTTCGATATTGCTGGATAGCTTTTCAAAGCGTCCAACCATTCTGACCACGGTGAGAAACATTTCTACACGAAAATCAAGTATCTACTCCTCCCCTTCTGATTGTGACACGCATGTATTATATATCATCTAGGTTTTGATCGTGTCAGCTGTGTTTTTTGTACTTCAAATAGTTTTACCTCGTCATTTTTGAAAATCCCTCCTCAGGGAAGTGTTCTGGCAATAGCTTAGTTGTTCTGCAAGGCCAGACTTAGCTGCGGAGGACAGGCTTTCGAAGCTTCAATACATCATATTTTCAATTGCACCTGGCGCTAGTTTGGACATGCAGAGGACGTGGGATGTCTTTTGATACCATACAGAACGAGGGCCAAGGGGCTGGCCCTGGTGGACGCTCAGCCCATCGACGATTGCCTGCGTCTGTTCTATTGCAGACCTTAGTTTCTACGACCCAGTACGTAAGAGTTCGATCCTGTGCATTTGGCCATGCTGCCCCTTCACGTCAGAGACCGGTGTCTCTCGCATACACATCGAACACGGAAGAGAGAGGGCATCAGGTGCAACCATATGTATTGCAAAGTGGAACCACTAAGGTCTAAGTATATACAAGAAGGTCTAACTCATCCAGAGTTCATCAAAGTCCTTCAAATGTGCTCCCGGCACCTCGTCTTATCATCATGATGCTGTTTCTATTTCATTTCCATTTTGTTTGACGCCGTATACGTGTAACCTCCTTCTATGCTTGCTGAAGTAAAAATGTTCAAAAGAGAATCGTGATCATCAACTAGCGATATCGTATGCTGAGAGATCGACTCTACGAAGCACAATAATCTAATTGAACCACCAAGTTGCGTTAGTGCGGCCAATTGCAAGATCATCGAGCTCTTCGAAAGCCGCATTCGAGAGATCGATGGCATAGTTGTGACAACCCATGCACTTGTCGACAACGGTGGCTGTGGTGGTCTTGCCGGTGGCAGTACATATAATGGTGATGGTCTTCCCGCAGTACGGGTTGGTGTTTGACAGGGTTCCCATCAACAGATAAGGGAGAGCAACCACTCTTTCAATCGTGCCGTTGGTGGTTAACCCACACGCCCCCAGTCCGGCCTCGTAATAAGTGATGTCTCCCTCGCATGGACTGCCCGACGAGCATACGCCACTTGAGGACCCAGAGGAAGCGGGGCTAGTTTCTGCGGCTGGGGCATATGCTGGAGCAACGTAAACAGGGGTCTCTGATGTCGATGCCGGAGCTGAAATAGGAGTGGCCTCGACCGGGGCCTCCGAAGTGGTTGGAGGAGTGTACGTTGACACCGGGACTGGTGCGATGTAGATGGAAGTTGAAGTCACTAAGGTTGTAGAGGAGCTCGTTGGCTGATTTCCGCCCTCGAAGAGTTGGGCAGCGATCTCGGCCGAGGAGGATGGCGACAGGGTCGGGGTGGACGACGAGATTGTGGGCGCAACATAACCCTCTGATACCCAGACCGTAGTTATGGTGTCCACAGTGGTGTATTCGGTGACATAATCGGTGACCCAGACTACCGTCTCGGCGCGTTTGTTGTGATGATGCCTGGCATTGTGTTGGTGGTGGGGTTGAGCGATGACAGCGGAAACCAGGAGACACGAAAAAATAAGAGTCGTTGACTTCATGGTATTCGCGATAATGATGATGCTGTGCACTGGCCTAAAAAGAGGGAAATGCGTGGATCGTCTGGCGATGGTGCAACGGGTTGTTTGTATGTATGCTGAAGGAATGGAAGGAGACGAGAATATCCGAAAGAAGGAGGTTGTTGGAAAGAATGAATGTACAGCTCAGCACAGCGCATGGATCGACCAAGAGCGAGAGGGTGGGAAAGGAATGTTGCTGAAGGGGAGGAGAAGAAGGGAAGAAGAGTGAGGGAGAGGTGATGTGAAGTGAAGTGATGTGGAAACACATTCGGCGAGTTGGCTGGTGGGTTGAGGTTGAAGCCATGCAGGGGGCAGGGCAGGGCCAGGCTTGCGGGGAGTGCGAGTGCTTGGCTGGCGCCGTCCATTGGTGCAGATGGCAGGTGGCTGTTGGTGCGCCTCGCCTGCGTTTTTTCTAGCCTCCTTTGCCTCAGGGGCTCGCACCAATGGAATGGGAGCCGCTGCAGTCAGTGCAGTGGCACGCTCAGTTGCCGTTCCTGCATTTCTGGCCCGTGAGGTCCTCTCCTGAGTCTCCTCTCACCTGCGAAGGCAACCCGCCTCAACAGCTTCAGAATCCGAACTCCCACCACCCAGCCAGGTGATGAAGCTCGATGAAGCTGGGTGAACTTCTTTCTTTCCCCTTGCATGGTTCGATTCAGTCCTTGGGATGAACTGGCTCGTCTCCCTAGCCAAAGCTCAAGCTCAGACAGGGATGCAAAAGACTTTGCTCACCTTGAAACAATCCACCTGGCGCGGATCGCTGCACCTCCGCCGAAACATTTCTACCCAACCAGAGGAGAGCAAGAAAATCGCAAAAAGCAGGCGTTTGTCGTAGCTCGGTCACATGGATTAGCCCAGTATGCCGTCCGCTGGCTCGCATGTGTTTATTTTCAGGGGCATCGCCAAAAGCAGAACAGAAATTATTTTAGAACCAAAGCCTGACCGCTCCTTGGGGCCACGAGGTGCTGTGTGAGAAAGTCTCACTCGAGTGGCACCTCTGGACACAACATTCTCGCTGCGGTGTGACCGTTTCACCACGCCTGCCTTTTCTTTCAACCGCGTTTTCTCACAAATGCCTTCACTTGGCAGTTCCTGAATGGGAGCGATTTATAGACGCTTTGCCGGCCAGGAAGTGGGAACCTGGTTCTACTGGAATGCAACCGTCGAGACTAGTTTATGAAGTGTATTCTCCCGCTGGGAAAAGGAGATTTGCCTCTAGATCTCGGCTAAAGGTAGACCATTGAGAATATGGAGCTCGGCGTACTTGTGTTTTGATGGCATCGTCCGACGACGTCGCTTACGTCGTCTTCTCCATCAAGAATTGGGAATTGCACACTGTTTTGGGCACCATCATTCCATCCATACCACGCTAGTGTGACATAGCAGTCGCACGAACCGAAATTGAGGTTCTTATTGTTGACTTTTTCGCCTCGCGAGGCGGGCCTCGAAATACAATACTAAGTACACAGACGCTGCTGGACGCAACGCTAGAGAGCCCACGTAGAGCTACCAGAGCCCATCATCTAATTCCTTCATGGTACGCGTCTTCTCCTCCCGCGGGGGGAAATACACAAAAAACGGGCCGCTCAAGTAATAAGCATCAGCGACCTGTGGTATAAATAATCAACGCTATGCAAAAGTAACGCCCCTCCAAAAAAAGAATCCCTACAGGGTACAAGCAACTCGATAGTTGAGACAGTATAGTATCGTTCATGAGCAGCCGGGGTATATTAAAGAGACTCGTTGGCAGTAATAAAGGTGATATTGATGCAAACGGTTGTTGAGAAAGAAAACTGTGCTATTATCCTTCGTGTGGTGGATAGAGGCCTCGAATCACTCTGGCTGGATTTCCGCAGACAACAGTGTATGGTGGGACGTCCTGGATAGGGGCTGTTAGCAAGAGAACATGATGATAGGAGACCGCAAGATTTGGGGCCTCGGAACCAGTGTCATAAATCGTGAACGTACCCTCGTTACGATCGAGCCTGCCCCGACGGTGCTGCCCTTGCCTATTGTCCGTCCCGGCAAAATAGTAACACCACCACCAATCCAGCAGTCACTGTCGATGGTAATTTTTCGACCAAGGTTTGGCCCCCGAGAACCCAGCCTCCTCTTTGGATCAACCGGTAGTGTGGCCGTGTAGATGTTCACATTGGGTCCAATGTTGCATCGGTCACCAATCTTGACCTCGCAGGTGTCAAGAATAGTACAGTTCTTTCCAATGGCTACATCTTGGCCAATGCTGATATTGTACCCATAATCACAATTAAATGGAGCCTCGACAACGACGTTGTCGCCCACGCGACCGACCGGAGTGATAGGCGAAGCTTGCGTTGGTGAGATCACATGCTCGCGAGGTTGCAGGATATCTCGGAAGAGGCGCGCACGCTCTTCGGGAGATACGCCGTTGTTTGGATTGGTGCTGCTATTGAATCTCCAGCAGGCTCCGTTACACCGCTCCCGCTCTAGGACCAGCTCTTTGTCGAACGGGAAGTAATGGCGGCCAGCAAGCATTTCTTCCTTCTGAGTCCTTTGTCGAGATGTCGAAGCAAGATTCGATAGTGCCAACTGTGCCGCGACCTGGGGGTTGGTATGAGGGCTTTCAGAATGCATCTGAGGATGCAATATTTGCGGCAGGTTTGAAGATGCTGACTGCGGCGTACCAGTATCAGAATCCGGTCTTGGCTCCTGCCTTGTGAGATCGTGTAAGGGACCTACACGTTCATAGGCATTTTTGAGTTGCCGATCCGGATAAGCTGTGCTGACCGCAGTTATCGGTGTTGGCGTCTGCTGGGCATATGAAATCGCAGACAACCTGCTGTTCTCAGGGCTAGCAACTGATGCACTTGGAATTGTCGAAGCACTGGGTTGATCATCGTCTAGGCCAATTGGTCGCCCGTGCTGAGGATCTACCCTTAAGGTCTGACCCCGATATCCTGGCAGAGGTTCTCGTCGAGGATGTCCAAGGTGCGACGCATATGGTGATGATTGGGTGTAAGGAGAGTTCTCGTACTCGGTCTTGGACTGAAGAGGAATTGGAGCTTGCTTTTGTTCCGTTTTGGGCCAATGACCTCGTTGTTGATAACCTGAGCACACAAATCCGCCCCGCAGACAGTTGTTGCCTATGGTATCATCAGTATCCATGCAGTCTTCGAGATTATGAGTTCAAAATGACGCCACTTACATTCGGGCCTATTCTCGTCACACTTCTTCTTACGCCTTCGGCATGTCATACAGCCCGTCTTGGTTCGATTGCTGAAGTTTCTCTTCCGTTTCTTCGGATCGGATGAGGCAGACATCTCCCGTCTCTCATTTCCATACCCTCCATATGGATTTGCAGATCTGTCATCATCAGGAGGACTACCATACTCACGTTGAGCATCCATGTTCTGAGAAGCTCTCTGCAACACCTCGCCAATATGTTCATCTGACGTGAGATGTGCTTGTTGAGAGTATTGGCGGGAGTGCCACATATCGCTTCCCGAAGCAGATTCCCGGGCATCCTCAGAAGCCATGAAATGTCTGTATTGAGCATCAGATCCATAAGAGTCTCGTGGGTCCGAATGTGATGGCGCACGAAGAGCTTCATCTCGGGGCCCATCTGATTCCGTAGTTGCAGTGGTAGGTGTTTGTTTTGTAGATGATGGTAGTGCGTGGCTGTGGTAAGAGTTTGCTGATGATGAGTTCTGGTCAATTGAGCCTGATCTTTTACGCTTGTGTGAAACTTCACCATCTGCATATGTTCCTGGAGGTTGGTAGGAATGCCTATCTGTGATTTGGGGCGCAACCCAATCGTCCCTCTGAGTGGTGGTCGTGGTGATTGTCAGTTTCTCTTGACCAGGTGGTGATATCCGCGGTTGACCGTTCGACCGCTCATCAGATCCCCTCCTGGAGCCATTGTTCCCATTCATGCCGCCCGACGAGCTTGGTTGCTCCTTTCCGTTAACCGCTGTGAAGCGAGAAGTCGGTGATTCTTCTCCTCCCAAGTCAGCTGTCGTAGCCATCTGAAGTGTCGAGAGATTGTCCCCAGCAAAGTTGGCCGTCACCAAGGTAGTGCCCAATATCTCCCTGGCTAGATTGACAAGGCCCAAGCTTCCGAACGGACTCCTGTGTGTCGCCGTGTTGACGGTTGCTTTTGACAAACTGAACTACGTTGTTGACACCCCCGAGACTTCTGCTTACCTCCCCTCCCCTAATGCGAAGAAGACCAATCTTGACTCGCGACAACAGACGGCTCAAGCCTCTAACTCCGATCCTGACGTGATTCGGTAGCAAATTCCCAAGATTAGATATGTTCCTCGAGAGTGAGTGGTGGGATCACTCTGATACGAACAGGCGTCCGAATTCGCGAAACTGAGCAAGCGAGGGCGGCACCTCCCACGTCGTATCCTACCCCAATTTCTCTTTCCGCCCTTTCCAAATAAAGTCCTCAAACGCCGTTCTCCCACACACTCAGAGTTCACTGCTCGTTCGAATGCTCGAGTTCCTGACTTGCACAGCTCCCGTTCCCTCCAATGCACGAACTGCTCCTGCTGACCTCTTGGCTCTCTCCCTGGGGATTTTCAGCACTCTCACCTCCAATGGTTGAAGCCTCAACTCTGATCGCTCGGCCTGGATGAACTGGGAAGTGGGCGATGGACAAATGGTTTGATCTAGCTCACAAGCAGACCGTGGGAGGGAGTTCCTGGAAACGTGTTCTTCAAGCCTGATGCTGTGGTCACAGGACTAAAATCCCGCTCGTGGAGTTGCGATGATGCGGTTGATGTTTTAGTGGCGGCCTCAACGTTGACAAATTGGCATTGATGAATAGAATTCAGGTGAAGGTCACGCAGTGTTCGACATCCGTTTCCTCGGGGAAGATGCACAAGTTTGTTGAGTCGTAAAGTAAGCAGATCAGTGAGCTTTAGAAGTTTCCTGGAGCGTTCACGTGGCACAGCCGCGACAAATTTAGAAAGAGGACGAGGGACCGGCCAAATCGTCTATGCTTTCTCTCGTCTCGTTTCAACTGGTTTTCCCCGCCCACTCGCGCCTGAGTCAGTGCTGCAAACGCGTGTAACTTCGATTCGATTCCTGGTCGGCCGCGATGGCGAGCACGAAATGCAGATGGATCCTCAGCTGGGGTCGCGGATATTGATGGAAGGTACACCTGGATTCCTAACTGGAGCTGGAGCTGGAGCTGGATCTGGATCTGGATCTGGGAAGAGAGGGCGAGGGGGAGGAGGAGGAGGAGTACACACGCAGACCCAGTGGCTTGGTAACGGACGATGCAAAGAATGGTGGCCGTTCGGGGCTGCTGCCAATATATTGACGCTCGCCTGGGGCTCTCAGTCGTCATGGGGTGGGTGCTGTGCCCTCCTGGCACGGAGCCATATCGCGCGCCTATTGCGGGACCACGTCGCTAAGCCGCCCCCCCCCCCTCCCCAGCGCCAGGCCCCTGGCGGTTCAGCTTATGGGCCCCCCGCTGCGTCAGACACTAGCCTCTATGCATCCAGTTTCCAGCGTCCAGCGTCCAGTGTCCAGCGTAGATGCTGGGCCTTACTGGCGCGGTGCGAGTACCGTCAGATCTGGCGTTATTCATCATCGGTCCTGCCGCCGCCGAGGGAGGGGAGGGGAGGGGAGGGGATGGGGGAGGAGGGGCTGTTTGCTGCTGTAGATTGCGAGGCGTGTGCCGTGGCGATCGCAAGTTTCACGCGTGCTGGATCTGGGGATTGACGCGGGCCGGGGCCTCTGCCCTGGGCTGCACGCCTGCGCTGCACGTTGATAGCCTTCCCTCCGCACATCAGCACTATCACCAGCACTATCACCAGCACGCTGCAGGCCCGCAAGTCAGAGGAGAGGAGAGGCAGGAGAAGGCTGGCAAGCCGTGGGATTGCTGGGCTGGGCGGGACTAGCACTAGATGAGGTGCATATGGCACGTTTTGTGCACTTACAGACCGGGACGATGGGAAGAGTTTCCAGCCTGGCGCCGGCAGATCAGGGTTCGCCGACGACAGCCAGACGAAGCACTTTCTCAAATGAGATGCGCTGCGATCCAGGCCAGGTTGCTTGCCCGCTCCCCTCTCACCTCGCGCCGTCTGCCTCTCTCTGCGCTCCCATCGCTCGACAGGAGCAGCTGAGCGGCTGCTCGCTTTGCACTTGCATCAGCGCGCCCGTCTGAGGCACATCACAATCTGGACATACTACCGCGAGGCATCGATCCCTGCTCTGCCGCGCCATTGGCTGCGTCTCTGTCTCCTCTTCGGCGGTTATCTCGATTAGGCAAGGCTGCAATAAGTTCGAGGCCAACCTCTAGGAAGACGTGCACACGGCCACAGTCTGTTGAGTTGATATGATGAACTGCAGAGCCCAACGCTGGAGCAGCACCCCCAGAAGGGTTGTGATCCAGGCTCGTGTTCGCGGTGCCATAGAGCACAGAGGAAGCACACCTCCAGTCCTCAGCGCAGTTTGTTGCCAGCCAGTCAGGCTCTGACGCACAGCGTTGTCTAAGACCGATGGCCTCCAAGCCGACATGGTTAAAGCTCCTCGTGGTGCACTCGTTCGGATGAAAAGGCATGGTGCAATTACAGTACGGAGCGTCACTTTGGATGTTCTGGACCTTGGTCAAGACTCCTGCCGCTTCGATCCCTGTGCGCATGAAATGACTCGATGAGCAAAGCGAGTTGAAGCCCGACTTGAAGACGAAGGGGAAGGCAGAGAGAAAGGACGTCTGGCGCCCCTTGTTGTCATCAAGCCCGGCTGCGTCTCTTTGAAACAATGCTCCGAACGAAAGGGATCAGTGGCAGGGATGCGAGACAAGAATAGATCATGAGGATCGCCCAGGATATGAGATGGCGACAACAATAGTTTCTAGAGGTGAGGGCAGGTTTTATTGTTTACTAGGAGCAGTAGGGGGTGATGGGGGCCGTTTGAGCACCAAAACGAGCAGCGGCGACGGCAGAAAAGGAAGACTAGAGACGTGGAAGAGTGAGTGATGCATGCGTCGATGCATCGCCAGACAGGCGAGAGCAGGCCCCGCTTACAGCGTCAACACCCATTCTCTTTGCCGAGCTGCGTCTGGGACTTCGAGCTTGAAGCGCTGCCTGCGAGCCAGGATCTCATCCGCTACTCGCAACCGAAATCGCCCTTAACGTCAACCTCACGAGAGCGTTTGCAGCTGCACAGGCGTTGGCCCACCTCGCGCTCTGTTCTACTCTGCTCTGCTCTGCTCATGCTCATGCTCATGCTCAGACTCATGCTTGCAACAGCTTACTTTCTTCGGTGCCTGCTTTCCTCGAGACGGGGTATCGGATGCACGATAAGGTTGGGGCCCATCCTCCCATTACGTGCGTGCCCGGCCAGGAAAAAGCAAGTGCGGCATCACTTTCTTTCTGTGAAATGTGATGAGAGGCCAGGAAGAAGATGGGTCGCAATACTGCCGGCATATGCCAGAAAGAGGCAGGCCGAGCTGGTGGAGGGAGGGATCGCTGCTCTGGCAGCAGAAAACGGGTTTGTGGGAATTCGTCACCAAAAGGAGCAAGGCTAGATGTGTGCGCCCTCAAAGTGCCCACGAATCAGCACTGCGAAGCGGGCGGGTGCGAGGCACACCGCAAAGTGTACAAACGAGTCAACGACTACTGTTCCGTACTGTGCAGAGCGTGCGACTCGATTAAGCGCGGTGTCCTCGCCTCGCCTCCGCCGCTGCCTCAAAAGGCGCTGCGCTGCCCTGGGCTGCTCTCGAACAGCAGCCATGCCAAAGAGCGAACCTGCGAATCTCGCTGGGGTTATCCCATTGAGTCTGGCCGTTAGATTTGCGCCAACTGCGATGGTCCCGCACCCCTTTTCCGCAGCCCGAACACCACACCCAGAACATCGCTCTATGGAGTGGTGATCCTGCACATCAGTGCTGAAAAACTGTGTGATTGTTGTTGGAGTTGGAGAGGGATTGACGGGCACCAATGGCAGCGACGGCTCTCCCAGTCGCGGGGATGCTTCTGCAAGTTCCGCTCACGCAGCTTTCACACCCACGGCCAGGGATGATGCGGAGTGGCTTGACTTTCTCTCGTGGCCTCGTGATGGGAGTAATGGAGTGCTTCCCCGGCCACTGGGGATTGGGGGGAGGGGGGGAGCCAGTGACGCGACAGTGCCGCACGGCGTGGGTCTGAGGTCGCACACTTTTTAGCCGCCAGGGATGAGGGATGAGGGATGAGGGATGAGGGATGTGGGATGGGGTGGGCTATAGTGCCATCCACTATTACATTAGATGCTGCAGCCCTCGAGCGACGCTGGCGGACGACTCAGATGCTTTTGCGTCTGGTTTCACATTGTTGGAGGGGGAAGGTGGTAACGAAGGGGCGCCCCAGCCGAGGCAACGCCAGCCTTTGACGCGGAGAATTGTCCAAAAATAGGCTGGCGGACAATCACCAAATCGCGATCCTCGATCATCGCGGCAACGGGCTGCCGCACGTGATGGGGATACTCCGTGTACTTCCCCGTTGGTGCATGTCGGCCGCCCAACGACGCTCAGCATCGCGAGCCCCCATGCCGTATATGTATGAACACGACCAAGTCACGAACACGACGCAAACCGCCGATACACCGCTTAACTGCCCGTTCTCAATTCCGGCATGGCCGACATATAACCACTGCCCGCGTCCTGTCTGTGGACCGGAGGAGCGGCGGTTCGTTCCCCCAACACGAACACGCGCCCGCACCCTACTGTATCGTCGATGCGTCCAGTGCGATGGTAGGCAAGTATCCAACAATCTGATCAGGTCATAAACACCAGTCACGACTCGTCCTGCCCTTCGTAGGTCAACCGATTTGAAACACAGAAAACTCGTCCATCTTCGAAGCAGAAACATTGCACTGCGCCAATCAGAAGATTCCTCGCTACAGCCGCCGCTTAAGCGCCTTCCCAGGCAACCCCTTTCCCCTAGACGCTCGCCAAATCTCAACGCCCATCTATTTTCATCCTACATGATCTCTCTCCACTCAAGAGACTCTCTACTACACCATCGTGCCGGTCTCCAACGGCAAGCCCACAGCTGCATGCCACAAGCTGGCTCCTGGCCCTGCACAAGCTTAATTTTACGTTGGTACCTGCAGAGAGGCTCTCCACAATATGCACGGGAAGGCCGCAGCAGCGTCTCGCCTGTCACAGATTCCAGCTTCTGTGCATCATCGGAGAGGAGATCCGGGCCGCCGTGGGGAGACCTGGAATTCGAAGAGCGCTTGGCTAGGCACTGGCGGTTGGGATCTCCGAAGGGCGCCGCCGCGCTGGAGACGTCATGAGGCTGAGGTCTGGCGGGATGATGGCTTTAGGCGCTGATGCAGGTACTCTCCAACACAACCCTTGAGGTTTTGTAGGGCTGGCGCTTGAAGTTTATCCATTGAAGCGCCCCGACCCCTAGCAATCATTGCTCCGAACGGGGACAACACAGGCCAGGCTACTTTTTAGATGACACAAAGTGGTAAAGCCGAGCGTCTAAGCATACCACAGGGTTGATGTGAGTATCTTTGTAGGCTGGTAAACAACGTCATGCGAGCTAAGTTCATTGGCTGTTGCTCTCCGCTGCGAGAACGAAGCTTTTTATAGCTGTGTCCAGATCTAGGGGCGTATGCCCGATGCAAGGCACTAGTTCTCAGTCACAGATCTCCCGCATGGATCATGCAAGCTTGATGACGAGATCTGTATGAGAACCTAAATTTGACATCTCTTGGGTGCAGATCCTTGGGGCTTCGAGGTATTATTAGCATTTATCCGAGCCTGTATCGCGGGCGGTGATGCACGCGACCACTCAGCGACATCAGTTCACGTTATAATCTCGTTGCTCTCTCCAAGGACGCAAGGGCATCCTATTCTTGAACTTTTCAGGGGAAGTTGGACTCGTGGACTCAGCGTTTAGGCAGGTGAGCGTCAGATAATTTGGGTTGTGAGTATTATGAAGAGACACGCAGCTGTGATCCTTCACTTCTTTGTCACCCCTGTCTGCATAGCCAACTGCTGGGAAGCGCCGTTCATAGGTGGAGTGGTTCCTGAAAATCTTTTTTTATCGTCTCAAGACTTCACGGTAAGTCATAGCGAAATAACCTGCTGTTTCGTGGATCCCTCCAGGCCCTGGTATCCCACAAGTGAGACCTTCAAAGTCGCAAGAGCTAGAGAGGCAGACGATGATGCCCACAAGTTACAATTCTTCTCTTTTCAAGTTGGCTTTCATAGCTGTAAGCTTCGCATCTGGATATCACCTGCCACTCGGTCCATAGCCTTGACAGTTCAGGCCCCCGGCCCAATCACGCCTCGAAATTCAGACATCGCGCATTGGCAAAGACTCAAGACCGAGACAGATTAGGAAACGTCATCAGATATATGGGAGAAAGAGCAAACATCACTAGTCAATGTAAGTGAGGCCGTTTTCTATAGCAAGGTGAAGAGCATGGCAAACCGACCATAGTCTTGCGTGTTTGGGAGATCTATGCTAGTGCAGGGAGGCTGGTCAATCCCATCAAGTGGAACGTCTACTCATCGATGACCGAAGGAAGCCTCAGCCTGGGCTGGACTCGAGGCTTTGTTCTTGCAACCCTTAGATCACCGTTCATCACTTCGAACACGCCGACTGGCAACCAGTAGAGACAGGCCAAGCAGACGCTTATTTAATCCAGAATCTGGCTCAGTGGCCAGCTAGGAATGGCTTTGTAGTACAAGGCCTAGACGCCTAGGCAAAGGGTCGATTCTTGTTTCAGATTTACAAAGTTGGAAGATAGAACGTTGTCTCTTTGTCTCCTACTAATCAGTAGCAGAAGTCTCAATTTTCATATAAGCCAAAACATTTTTTGTATCTTTTCACATTCCTGAAGAGCTACTACCTAACCTAAACTCCGACCCTTGAAAATCGAGTTCTATTCCATGTAAGGATTGCGTGCTTAGATGGATTCCTCAAGTTCTTTAACACTTTACAGCCTTCAACGACCTTGAATTCGGATTCAAGCGCACTAGCTTGGACAATGTGTCACCACTACTACAACCGGGCGATTCATACCACAAGGTCCGGTTCATGCAAACTCTTTGCATTCCATCAAGGTTGTTAAGCTACAAAAGAACGTGTTTCAGGCACTTATTTGCAGATTGCTCGACCTCCCTGCTGTCTCTTTTTATAACATCAGCTGAATGAAAACAGTGTGAGGAACTAAAGCGTGTTTAGAAGGAGTTTAATAGTTGGTCACTAATGTCGAGCGCAGATTCCAAGGGTAGTAGGAGGCTTTGATATGCAAGTATCCGGCGTATATTGAGTAGATCGAGCACATAATTGCTTTTAAATATTGAGCCTGCCATGGAGGTGGGTTCTGTAGATCACGATACTTCTGCCATCCCTTACTAAATTCTTAGAGGTTCTGATCAGGAGCCAAGAGCATGGTTGAAGTTGATGCAGCAGAAGTAACGGCGAACGAGTTGACCTGGAGGCCAAAATTACTTTGTCATTATACTCACACAACTATTTCTACCAGCGCACCTATTTCCTCTGCCGCTTGGTGCTTTTATCACTCACACCGCTCATCACGCTAGCACTCCTCTTATGCACACTGCCAGCTCTGACACTCGGTGCTGCACTCTTCTCTCTGGCCCCGTCTTCCGTCTTTATCTCCCCATCACCGGCCGCGCCCTCGCCATCCTCGTCACCAGGTTCCGGCTCTCCCCTCTCAGCCCGCTCCTTCTTCTCCCTCTCCGCCTTCAACGCTTTCGCAACGTTGATCTCCCCAGTGAGTTTATCGGCCAGCTTCCTCTGATCAAGCAAGACGTTGATGTTCTGCAACAAGATCTCAAACTGCTTCCCAACCTCTTCCGTCGGCATACGCAACCTTTGAGATATTCTGAGTTCGGTAAGAACGTTTGCAATCTTCTGTTGTTGAATAGAAGACTTGCTCGTGATTGGCTTGCTGATCTTCTCATGACGGAAAGCAGGTCCACTACTCGTGATACGGTCAAGATGCTTAACGCCGTACATCTTCTCTTCGTCGGCAGTGAGTTGACGACGCTCGCTAATGCCTTGAGAAGGCCCTTTCTTGTTATTGCTTCCACTGGGTCCGGAAATGGATTCCCGATTTGTACCGTCTCGGCGGTCAAAACTGCCTTGCTGTTGCAGGCCTGGGCCGGCAGGACTCATGCCATCGGCACCCATCAGTGATCTCCTCTTCTTCGTCTTATCTGCCGTCATGAGTTGTTGAAGCAGCTGTTGAAGACCTTGACTGGATGTATAAACACCAATATTTCCTTGGCTGTGAGGTGCCTCGAGACGAGAATAAAGCTCTCGTCGCTCTTGGCTCAACCTCTCCGACCGTGCCAGTATCCGCTTGAGTTCCAGGAGCAAGCTCTCCTCCTCTCGTGCTTCTTCCTTGGTTCGATGGAAAGCGGCCTCCGCGAATTTCTTGCGAGCTGCTTCTGTCGTTGGACTGAAGTGATTCATGAGCTCCAGCAAACTAAATTCGGCAGCATTCATAAGCTCCGGTGGCTTGTTGACCTTCATCATTGTTGCAGCGACGAAGTAGTATCGAGCTTTCAGAGCTTCCATGGTCCTGACCTTCTCGGCGGGTACAATAGCACCCTCTGAAGGATCAACGTCCATCTGAGGCACGGGAGGTACATAGTCGTAACGATCCCAGATCACCGGCCATCTTAAATCATACTCCTGCACCAAGTCCATCAGGTAATCTGTCTCGTCCTTGGACCAATCCTCGTTGCGGAGTTTCGTATTGTATTGCTCCTCATCGTACTTGGGTGTTTGAACTCGTACATTGTACTTTGCAAACGTTGAATCCTCGGGTTCAAGGGCAGGCTGGGGCTCCGATGGCTCTCCATTTCCGTTCTCAAGTACAGGTGCTGGAGGAGCCTCCGTCTTCCTCCTCCAATGCCGCAAGACCAAAGAGTCCCCGTTCCTGGCCGAGTTTTTGAATGGCTTGAGCTCCCACTTCGCGGCCGGTTTCCGCGTTGCAAACCGCCTCTTTTTGAACACGGTGACCTCTGGGACAATGGCGATAGGGTTGTCACCACTCAGGTTCTGTACTTCACGCGCAAGGCCCTTCAGAACAGGTCGTGGGGCGGCAATCTTCTGTTTCTTCGTAGGTCGCGGCGCATCGCCTGGGAGGTCCAGCATATCGCGCACATCGTGAGAAGACATTATGGATGGCCTGCAATGATGTCACTTCAACAGGGCGCAGGATACTGATGGGTTTCGTGGGTGCGCGATGGTGCGGTGATGGAATGTCGTTCGGACCTCTTCAAGTTGAGGAAGAGCTCAGTGGACCCTGACGCGTTGGGTCGCTATCAACACGTGACGCGGCTACTGAAAAGTCCATCCAGGGACGAACGTGGCAGAACAGAAAAGGAGCTCGCGACCAACTCCACCCATCCACCTCCTTTCCACGCCTTGCGAGCTCACAACAATCCGCCCTCCAGATTGTACCACCATGTGGTCGATAATTCCATTGCTATCGCTGGGCGCTCTGCTCGTTCCAGTGCAATGTCTGTACTTTTACATCGATGGCACATCGCCGAAATGCTTCTTCGAGGAGCTTCCTAAAGACACGCTTGTAGTTGGCCATTACACGGCAGAAGAGTACAATGAGAACACGAAGGCGTGGGCCAAGCACGACGGGCTGAATGTGTTCATTTCTGTTGATGTACGCCTTGCACAATTCCCCATTCCTCTTCTCCCCTGCTAGGAAATCGCAATTGCTGACGTCTATTGTAGGAAGTATTCGACAACGATCATCGTGTGATCTCCCAAAAGGGTTCATCGTCAGGTCGCTTTACCTTCAGTGCAGCTGAATCAGGCGACCATAAGATCTGCTTCACGCCATCCTCAACCTCTGGCGGCTCAGGCTGGCTCTCTGCTCTCCACCCCCAAGGCGGCATTAAATTGACGCTTGACCTGGCAATTGGCGAGACCAGTGCCATCGAGAGTACAGACAAGGGGAAGATCCAGGACATTGTTAAGAGGGTGAAGGATCTGAATGGCAGATTACAAGATATTCGACGGGAGCAGGTGTTCCAACGTGTAAGACTACCTATACTTGGCACTCCATTAGGCCCAAGTAATGCTCCCTGTGTTAATGGATACTGACTGTGCGAAAAGGAACGCGAGGCTGAGTTCAGAGATCAATCAGAGTCTACCAATGCAAGAGTGGTGCGATGGACCTTGGTGCAGCTGGTTGTTTTGGGCATCACTTGCGCATGGCAACTGTCTCACTTGAGATCATTCTTCATCAAGCAGAAGCTGACATAGAAGAACTGTTCCTTAGCTAAAATTGTAGAAACTGGGCAACGTGTAAGACTTAGGGAGGCTGGGCTGGGACGGAGTAGATGAAATTACGGCACACTTTTAAAAACATCACATAATGAATTCACTTCAGAGCACAATGTCTTTTCAAACCCTTTCTTTCCATTCACAGAACTGAGCGAAAATCTCATATCCGATGCCTCTATGTCACCCATTCGCCATTGCTTCTTCGCTCCGAAACTGAAAGCTATACTATCGTGAAGTCCCTTCCGTGCAACCAAGACCATGCGTCGTTGTACTGAGGGTGCCATGAAAGAGAATGCGATGCTGAGGAGGAAACGGGAAAACCAAATATTAATCTTGAAGTAAGTCTTGGACATGAGCCATGCGCCGAGTTTTTGATGTGGTGAGGTGGTGGAACCCGGCGAAGCCAAGGAAGAGACGTTTATGTGACAAGAAGCGAGAGTCATATCTGCTTATAGCAGAGGAGAAAAAGAGAGAAGCAGGCTTTTGCTCGCATGCAAAAGTTTACATGAGATGATTAGGAGGCGGGTCTGAGATGCGACTTGGTAGTTAGGCGTCGCTCCAGACGAAGAAATGTAGGTGAGAGCGAATTCGGGATTGGAAGCTTAGGTGTGAGAACTGCAGCATTCACGGAGAAGTATTCATCCTAAAGAAGTATGTTAGAAAATGCTCCAGATTTGAACGGTGGAAAGCCAACTAACCGCAACAGAGAGCCTTCATCATCTTCTGGAAGCCCGAGAGCTGCGGCTCCTGGTTCCTTCCGTTCTGCGGCTGAGCGGTCATATTGGCCTGTGGCGTCATCCTCTGGGGCAGATTGTTCGAGCTGTTCTGGAATTGTGCCTGGGTTGAGCCGGTTGGAGTAGCGACGTCTTGGAGGCCCCCCGCCGCTCCGCTGCTGCGTTTTGGGACCAAGCCGCCTTGGGCGTTTGGTCGATCGCGCGTCTTGCCCATCCCCGGTTTGATGGGGGACGGTGGCGGGGGTTGCGCGGCGTTTAAACGGGCGGCGGTGAGGTGGCCTGGCGTGCTATTTCCTCTGGTCGTACCGTGTAGTTCTCTCGCTGAGGCTCCCGGAACTGCATTGGGTTGATGCAACATATGTTGCGACGGGTGTTGCTTCATGGCCTCCCAGCCCTTTCCGTTGTTGAGCTTCATCCAATCGTATTCGCCATCCTCTACCTCTCCGGTGTTCTTCAAGGCCTGGGTAAACAGATCTCGAAGATAATCGTAATCTGGCGTGTCCTCAAACCCAAGGTTTCGGACATAGCTCAGATACTTGTTGAACTCCTCAGGGAAACCGTCGCACAGATCCTTGATCGCAGTCGTCTGTTTCTTCTCGCCAATCTTCTCATACTTTTGTTTGTTTGTGGCAGCCTTGAGTCCTTGCCAAGGTAGCCCGCCCCGCAGAAAATACATGAAGACATGTCCTAACGCTTCAAGATCGTCTCTTCTCGATTGTTCCCGACCCAAGTGTGTGTTGATACTCATGTATCTTGCAGTTCCAGATAGTGACTTTCGCTCACGATATGGAATGTGCTGTTTAGTCTTTGGATCCCGGTATTGTTTCGCCATGCCAAAATCCACCACGTGAATTACATTAGCAGACTTCGACCCAGGCCGTCCGATCAAAAAATTATCGGGCTTGATATCGCGGTATATGAGGTTCTTTTCATGGATCGTTTGAACTCGCGAGAGCTGTTCGCGGTCAGCAACCATCAGCCTGAAATTACAACTAAACATACCATTTGCTTCGCCACCATCACCACAGTCTTCGTGGAGAACCGTCTATTGCAATGATCAAAAAGATCTTCTAGGGACGGGCCCAAGAGGTCGATGACCAGAATGTTGTGGAGGCCTTCCTGACCGAAGTAGTAGACATTAGGAATTCCAGCTATCGCGAATCAGTCTGGGGGCCACAAAATAGAAGCTGTGATGTACTGACGACAGCCAACAAGAATTTTATATGTTCGATACTCATCTCGTAATTGTGGGGCATCACTCTTTCGAGGTTCCTGCAGGAGGTTGAGATGTTAGCAACAACGCAAGACTCTGATGCCATTCTCTTGGACACAGCATAACAATAACCCTTGACCACTTTCCATATTTATAGGGGTGCTGACGTACAAATTTGATGGCGACTTGTTGGTTGTTCAACAGATTCGTTCCTTCAAAAATCACACCAAATGAGCCCTCTCCAATTTTCTTCCCTACTCGGTAGTGTACACCGACGACATTGGATGATGAGGATGCCATCGGATCGGTATTAAAGGCTCGCTGACGAGCTGGACGACGGATTGGGCTTCAACGGGTCCAGTGCAGGATGTGCAGCCTGCTTCGAGCCACGCGAAGGGCAACCAACAACAGTGCACGCGACGACTGTGGCAATAAGGATATCAGCGTCCGAGGTCCTCCCAAATGCGCGAGTCCGAGTGACGGAGACCGTCTCCCGCAACGATTGACGGTCGTGGATTGCGGGTGTGGATGTCGAGGTGATGTTGGAGGTTTGCTGGGGCGGAGACTCACGAGATGGCGGCGGATGGAGATGGCTAACCTTAGCGAAGCGAAGCTCCACAGCGTGTGTGCAGTGCAGCAGTGAAAGTGCAGGCTACAGTACAACAGACAGGGCGCAGCAACACCCTGGGCGCCAGACAACACCGCCCGCAACAGTCAAGGATTCCTCGTGCAGGACAGGACAGGACAGGACAAGCTTGAGAAGAGGATGCTCGAAAGAATGGACTGTAGACTGTGGCCGAGAGGGGCGCACAGGTTGCCTTGGTCGTGAGCAGCAGCGAGAAAGGAAATCTGGGTTTGCGGAGAGAGGGACGAGCAAAGGGAGCAAAGTCAAGTCCAAGGCCCCAGTTCCAGTTCCAGTCCCGGTCCAGGGGCAACGAGGCAGGCTCAGGCAGCGCAGCCCGGCACAGCAGGCGTCGTGTCGACCGCCGTAGTCGCAACTGGCGGCCTCGGGCAGCCGTACGAAGGGTGAGGACTCTGTAGAGTGGAGAATAGTTCCACAGCGGTGTCCCGTTGTCTGTTCCTAACTAGTAGCTGTTGTAGTTAGCCAGCTAATGCAGTGCAGAATGCAGAAACGCAGAACGCAGAAGATGCAGATGCGGATGCGGTGTGCAAATGCCATCCAAGTGTGCGCTTGTGCTGACCGCAAGGACGTTGGCTTGCGGGCCTGCGTGAGGTGAGAACTTAGAAGAGAGATGCCCGTAGTCAGCGCCGTTTTCTGGAAGCACAAGCAGAACCATTCGCACTTCCAACTCCCCCCCTCCACCCCAGCTCTCAGCCTCCGGCCCCAGATCAAGCCCTTGAAGCTTGTTGATCCTCGCCCGATTCGCCAGTAGTGTTGACTTTCAAAAGATTCAGAGATTGCTCGCCTTCCCTAGCCAAAGGCGTTCGCCGTGATTGGGCTCGAGCAGAACCTCAGGGGGGGCTGGCAAGTGCTCGCATTAACCTTGGCTGCACGGATATTAAAATTGGCCGGAGGCTGCCATGGACCACGCTCAGAGGCTGGAACTCGGCCAGGGCCAGCTATCTTTGGCTTCGGAGGCCTCTGGCCTGGATCGGCATAGTTTGCCCCTTAAGGGGGCGCCGTTGGGACTTCACCGTGTGCTTGCATAGGACCGGCTCTGGTAATATTACGTTGGTACGTAACTCGTGGGCACGTGTACATACTATGTGAACGGTAGCAAGAAGCATCTGCAACGAGGTCTGGGAGCATGAGAATGGTGTCAAGCTTGGGCTACTTCACAATTCACAGTTCACAAGCCCATCTCCCGAGCATCTATCTACCTTGTCCAGGGGGCTGCTCAATGAATCAAATCTCACGTGCCGTTTCCGAGAGCTTTCTTCCAAGAAAGAGGCAGCTGACAAGGTAGAACTAGGTTGACCTCGAAGTTTGTTGATTGCCGGATAAGGGCAGGATCCCAGAGCGCTCATCGTCTCCATCCGATTTGCTAAATTCTGGCTTCGGAGCAATTTCAGCATCTCGCACCAAAACCCAGTATTTGGACATTCGAATTGTCGACCTCTGGGCAATCTTCTCTCCAGGTGGACCTGGTCGGGTGATTGGTGCTCAAGAGTCAAGACACTGCATCTAATTTGCATCGAGGTCCACTTTGCATTACAAGAGTGCAACGCCAACTAGCAGTGGAATTGCAGCAATAGCATGGAAAAATTTAGGGTATCCAGAAGCTGCGGTTCAGGATTGATGTTGGAATACACTTCTGGTCATTCCTCGTCTTGCATCCCGGCTCATGGGGTATCAAGAATACTATACAATTTTAAATTTACAGTTTGCCATGGATGTCGTTATGTCTTCCTCAATCAGTATTGCTTGATCGATCGCCGGAAGCCGCCCAAATGCCCATTCGTCTTGGCCTTGTGCCGCGGCGTTGAGTGCAGCAGACTCTCAGCCTTCTTTCTCTCACTCTCCTTGATGACTCGCTCCACCTGGTCGAGGGCTTCCTCTGCCTCCTTCATCTTTCTGCCGTCATCATTTTCGTCATTCATTTCCTCAGCATAGTCTTGCTTGGCAAGTGCAAGTGCCGTCTGATACCATTTGTCAAGCCTGCTCGATTCGATATAAGGCGCCAGCAACGCGTCCTCCGCTTGCATGTCCTTAATTATTTTCTCTCTGGTGCTGACTTCCAGTCCAGTGAATCGACGGGCCAAATCCTCGGTTCCGGCTCCTAGAACGTCTTCCGGGCTCACAGGTCTCACTGGAGACTTCTCGTCAAACAGACCTTTTCTCGTTAGCAAGAATGTTGACTTTCACGGGGACAAAGTCTATCTACTTACGATTGCTAAGACAAGCGTAAAACGTTTGGTACAATGCCGTCTTTGATAGCTGCTCTGAAACCTGTTGGTCATCCTTATGCTCGGTGTTGTTCACATCGCTCCAATTGTCTCTCAACATGCAGCGCCTCCAGATGATACGCTGCATCAACACCTGGTCGTCTCTGTTCAGCCCATAGCACGTTGCTTGCAAAGCCAGATAAAACTGCGCACTGCGAAAGTCGTCATTGGTGCCCATGAGCGTGAGTAGATCAATTAACGCCATGGCATCCATAGCCTCATGCTTGACAAGGCGCGCCATGTTTTCTTCTAGGAATGACGTGAGGGTTGGTTGATCCTTTAAGATGTTATTGACGTGGGATTCTAGTGCTAGTTGCAATTCGGCGTTTTCATCGATCGCGTTGGCAATAGAAGGAAGCACGACATCGTAAATCTGGTCCTGGATCTTGATCAATGCGAGCTGTTCATGAACTGAAGAGAGTTCGGTCTCTCCTCCGTCCGGTATGATGACCCCATTCGCTTGGCTGTAGTTTCTCCCTGCGAGGAGAGCCAACTTTCCCATGCTAAGCTCGATCTTCTTGCTCCAAAGATCCGTCTCACGCTTCAGACCAAGGTCAAGTAGAGCCTCCGAAGCCTGGTCAAAGTTCTTCTCTCGGGTCACTTCGTTGATCCAGGCAACCTTTGCATATTCTGGCCTACTGCGTAAGAAGGCGGTCAGGTATTCTTGCTCCTCTGGTAAACCGTTCAACAGATCCTCCATTGAACCGAGGCTTACTTCATACTCAAACAGAGCATTGGCCCACTTTGTGCCGAATTTCACAAAACAAGTCCTCAGCCTACGGCGGAGAATTTCAGTTCGATTCCTCCAGAGTGGACGTTCTTCTTCGCTCAGCCCAGGCTCTGCGGCTTTCGACCGGCTGAATTCCACTTCGTATTGTAACACTTCAGCAAGAGTAGGCAAAATTTCATGCTTTTCGGCCAATTCAATTGCATCGTCAGCCAGATCAAGATTGGTGGCGAGTATGCTCAGCTCTTCTTCCTGGGCGGCATGCTGTGCAGCCTCCAACTGCTCTCCCTCTATTTTATTTTGATGTGATTCTTGCGCCAAGTCCCATCTAACACGTTCTGTGTTTGACCGAATGAATATGTCAATAAGAGCAGAATAGTCGAGCCGGACTTTATCAACCACGATGTGACTTGGCTGACCTTCTTGGTGTTCCTTTCCCCAGTATTCTTTCACGAGTGCGCCAGCCAGTTGAGTTTGCTTTCTCAAGTTCTCGGCGACATAGAAGGTCGATGTCCAGAACTCTGGAAGGCTCTTATAATTGGTTTTTAGAATTCCATGCTCCAGTTCCTCATCCGCAAGGCCATACAGCTCCAAGTTGGCAATTCGGAAATCGAAAGCACCCTGTAAGGCTGCAAGGACGAGGTCGTCAGCTTCGCTCATTATGTGCATCACATAGTTGTGATCTTTTTGCCCATCCTGATAGGTGTACTTGATGACTTGATAGGCCCATGGGATAGCAATTTCCAGATTCCAGACATCTTTGATGAACCAGTGGCGAACGCGATCAAGCTCACCGGCTTCAGGCACAGGTTGGGTCTTATAATCCTCGTGTATGAAATCGACAACCTCTGCGAGAAGTCCTCGTTTCTGGCCTGCTGCCTTTTCCCTGACACAAGCATCGTAGCGCTTCCAGATCTCGACCGCGGCCCTCATTTTTTCTGCATTCCAAAGCAGCCTCCATCTGGTGACACGGTCCAGAACCACACCACTTGCTTTCATATGTTCAGCAAGATGTTGTAGAGCTGCTGATCGTTTTTCCAAATTCTGGTTGATAGATGCAGGAACGGATGGAATGTGAGGAGTGTCGGATTTCAATATGTCGAGACTGAGTTCCAGTGCAGCATCGGCAACCTCCTCGGATGAAAATTGTAATTCGGGTCGTCCTGCGAAGCTGAGGGGGTTTCGGTCCATGGTCCCGAAGAAGACTGCCTGTTCTAATTTGCTTTTGGCCGTGACTTGTTGAGCTTTGCTCGATGCCAATTTTGTGATGTCAGTCGCTGCAACTCGAACCACTCCTCCACCACGAACGATCAAAACAACTGCGGGATGTTTTGTTCTTTGGCGGCGTGACTTGGCGTCTTCAATACCATGTGATGGTCCGTGAGGTTCTTCCATACCAGAACCAACAATCTCGACGTTGAGGTCCTCTCGAAAGTCGATGACATCCTCGAAAGACTGTGGGAGGATATGGCCCTCAGCTCGGAGCTGCAAATCAGGTGAGTCAGGTTGCTTCGCCATAGAGAGGACCACAATAGCTCGATCAAAGACCACATAGGCGACGAGCGCTGGGTTCGGTAGATAGATTCGAGGTTTTGATGTTGCGGTCCGATTGATTTGGGTGGTGTATGATTTGATCGCTCTGATGTTACCGATGCTCATCTCGTCTCGCCTCAACACAATCTCAACCAGAAAGTAATGAGAACTGTGTCTCTCGCTCAGCGAAGTTAAAAGCAGAATATGGGCATCGCCGTCGTCTTGGTCGACATTTTGTACGTCGGCTACAGGCTTTGGCGTGTATGTGAAGTCCAGAATTTCGAAAGATTCTAGGTGTAGGTCTGTCATTGCCGGAATCGCACCCTTAATTGCCATAACAATTGCCTCCCTGCCTTCCGCTTCTGCGTCTAGTGAGGTATGGCCACCACGATGCATTTTCCAGGATTGGACTTTTCCTTTCACGGTTGCTACTACCACGTTCCTCTCCCCAACTTTCGCTTGTGGGCCTGCTCTAACTGCTGCTATATCTCCACGCCCCACAGAACTTGAAAGAGCATTGCGCAGGCTGCCGAAGATACCACCACTAACGGATCCGGTGCTACCTCGTAGGAATTGGGTGGATATCGCAGGTCGACCTTGTCCATCCCGGACGCTCATATAAGCAACTCTACCAGTGCTGAAGGAGAGCACGAAACCAGCGGACTCGGCATTCAAGATTTGTGTCACAGTCTCCCCTGAAAGCATACCTTGGATCGTGGTGTCAACCCCGTTTCTTTGAAGTCTCAGGTCCAGCGTAGCCGCACTAGAAATCGTTTCCCAGTATGTGACCTTGCCCGAAGAAGGAATAACCACAACGAGACCAGGTTCCGAGGACGATGCCGATGCCGATACAAGAGTGCCAAGTGGCAAGGGGCTAGTTGCGGGTTTTGAAGGATGTGGCAGTTCGAAGGAGAAGGTCTCTGGTGAAGGTATGTTGACTGCATAAGGCCAAACAATTGCATGTGTGTGAGTAAGGGTAAGAGCGTATCCGCTGTCAGAATAGATTGCTCCATGCTGATGATCTGTAACATATGTTAGCCCCATAACTCTCAATCGAGGTATTCGCTGACCTGTGACGTTCGCACGAAGAAGATCTGGGAAAGCGGGAAGCTTGCTAACAGTATAGGTATCATTCGTCGTCTGTAAAGCAATAATCATTAGCACCAGGCAGCCACAAGCAGGGCATCGATGCATACGAGAACTACACTCCCATCCCCTTTATTACTTCGATCTGTCGATCTCGACTTCTTCCCTCGTACAACCATCTCTCGGTGCGGTCCAGGTATTTCTCTCACGCTCTCGTTCCTTACCAGCGCAGCTGTCCTATGACTCTTCGCCTCCTCCATCTCGGGCGCGCCATCAGGAGGAATAAAAGTCTGCTCGTTCAGCGCACTCCTCTGTCTCTTTCGCTTTGGCTCGACGATAGAACCCTCGTTGGATAGAGGTCTCTGTCTCCGGCGGGAGGTTCGAACTGAGGCCGGAGGGGCGGTGCCATTTTGGGAAGGAGAGAACATCGTAGACGCGGAGGTGAACTCAGCGCAAGAGCTCTCATGAGCTGGAGATCGGGCGTTTGCGATGGGCGGGCATCATCCAGCAAATGTGATGTTGAGCGGTCGAGTGACGAGCAGCTTTGTTGTTCTGCATGTTTACAGCAGAATGCATTGCCTATTTATTTTTCGCTAAATTGATTGGTCCAGGCGCAAGGCGGTCAACTTTCCGGTTTCGCTGCCCAAAGCGAACCTGACGCGAAGCTTCGATGTAAGCTCTACAGCTTTTATAATCTCGCTGCGTTTCAGAACGTTTTGCTGTTATATGTTGCTTCTGCTCCAAGATTTCCGTCATGACAGCTGCCTGTTCTTCTAATTTTAATCTTCGCTATTCCGTCTCTCCTTCGTTTTCCGGCACCGCACCTTCCCCATGGCACATATTTAATCATTTTAACGTTGCTATAAGGCTCGAAGATGCATGAAGCTCAAAGTAACTTCATCGGTCATTGCTGTTGCATGTGTTGTTTAGGTGTTGGAAGCTGAACTACCAATGGGAGTCTATCCGCCAGCAATACTCTCTTTCTAGACTTCTCCAACCCCAAGAATTTCTGAGAGTGCTATTTCTGATAGTTGGTCTGCTACTGGAAAGCTCATTCGGAGTTTTATTTGCAGAGAAGTAATAATGAACAGACCTTGATGCATTTTCGCACCGCCTTTCACAGCTTAACCTTCCCATGGTTGCGAGTTGCTGACCTGAGGCATATAACTTCTTGGTCCTGGAATTACATATGGAAATCAGTCATCAATCCAAGCCTATCTTTAATACAATAAGCATAACTTGCTTTTCTAAGAAGTTGTTAGTTGAAATCAAGTCGAGGAGATCGTAGCACGTGACGTAACCCCACTTGCTTCGTTGACGTATCGATTTCTCCAATCGCTTTTCACTACATTACCAACAACAAATACGAAATGCAACCCCCATCTTCAACAGGGTTGACAATCACCAATCCTTTAGTATTGTATCGATCTCTTCTGTCAACGAAAGTCATAGGCCCCGATCCTGCTCAACATCGATTGGCACTAGGGCTTCAAAAATTATAGTAAGTCATTTACTTAGCTAAGACCCCGCCTCTCTATCTCAGTCCAGAAGTCCTGTCCTCAGTCTTCAATTTTTCGTAAGGCCTCCAGCACACTGCTCTGTTGAATACTCACTATGTTGAAGTTATCGATTGAAAGATTACTCTCCTCGGACCGAGTATGGAGCACAGCTTGAAGCGCTCGGTAGAGCGGTGGAGGGCGCGCCAAAGTTTGAGGACGCCGGACAAGTAGCAGTGCCTGGGCATCCGCTGCGTCGGAATCCATTATTTTCTCATCTTTTCGCGAAACGAGAGGCTCGAGACACTCTTGCACTTACAAGGGTGCTTACGAGTCATGAAGCAGCTATCAAGCTAGATTCTCCCAAGGGACTGCTGCTGCACGGAGAGGTTGGGACCGGAAAGTCAATGCTCGTGGATCTTCTGGCGGATAGTCTCCCGAACCGGAAAAAGAGAAGATGGCATTTTAATACTTTTATGCTAGAGACACTTGCTAGATTGGAGCAACTCAGACAGTCTCGCTCCAAGCCTGGGACCTTTGAAGGAAACTTTGAGCACTCTATGATCTGGTTAGCAAAGGATATGATAGAAACTTCCCCTATTCTGTTCCTTGACGAATTTCAGCTCCCGGATCGAGCCGCAAGCAAGATCTTGAGCAACCTCTTCACTGCTTTCTTTCAGCTGGGAGGTGTACTTGTTGCAACTTCCAATCGAATGCCAGACGAATTGGCCAAAGCAAGTGGCATGGACTTTGCCGCGCCACCAAGAGGAGGACTTGTAAAGAGTTTGTTGGGCTTTGGGGCTAGGAGGAGCATGTTTCCAGCAAACAATGAGTATGCAGAATTCGTGGACGTCTTGAAGGCAAGGTGTGAAATATGGAACATGGAAGGAGGTAGAGATTGGAGGAGAAGGGAAGCAGAAGAAATGAATGAGGCTACGGAAATCACGGAAGCTATGATCCAGGAAATGATTGGGGGTTTCTCTTCCCTCAGAGAAACTGGAGGGTCAGAGATCGACCTCGACTCAGATATTACAAGGTCGGATGATATTAAGCTGGTTTCAAGTCATCATATTGCGGGACAACATATGGCTACCTTTCCAGAAGAAACTAAAATCGGCACTGGAGTGATTCCAAAGAAATATTTTTTAGCCTCGTCAGACAGCGAGGAGCTATGGCAAACAGCGATTCGAGCAGCCTTGCCAGGCGGCATATCAGAACAAGTCCGATGGAAATCAACAATGCTGCGAGTATACGGACGAACTATTCCAGTTGAGCGCCACCTGGAAGGAGTGACATTCTGGACATTCCAAGAGCTCTGTGGAAGAAATTTTGGTTCTGCGGATTATATCACGCTAGCTTCAACATTCCACACCCTGATACTAGAAGAAGTTCCTGTTCTAACGCTTCTTCGGAAGAATGAAGCTAGACGACTTATCACCCTACTCGACGCATTATATGAAGCCCGTTGCAAGCTTCTCATCAGAGCCGATGCTGGTCCAGACGAGCTTTTCTTTCCCGAGACAAACAAAGCAGCAACGACTAGAGACATGTCTAGCGGAGCTAAAAACGACGGCGGTGATGCGGTTTATCCAGAAACTCTCTCCGAGATCTACCAAGATCAAACTTCTCCTTTCCGACCAAATGTCTCAACTTATGCTGACGACCCAAGAACTGGCTGTGATCCTGACGAGGATTCAGACTTTGGTCCCCTTCCAGGAAAAGGGAATGAGGGGGGACGCCAATTAGACTTCGGCATGACTAGTTCTTTTACAGGAGAGGATGAGAGATTTGCGTATAAACGTGCTAGAAGTCGCATCTGGCAGATGTGCGGTGGAAGATGGCATGCAAGGTCAGATGCAGGCTGGTGGAGACCACTACCTCTTGATGTTAGGAGGTGGGAACGTATTACGCCTTCTGTTCCAACTATTGTTAGACAATCGTCACCTGCGATAGGAGATGTTAAGTTAGGGGAACATATTGAGCTTGAGAGACCAGCTGGTTTGCAAGGTAAGGAAATCGAAGAGCGAGAGAAAGGATAACAATCACCAATTAAGCTCCAGTGGGCATAAACTTAGAGTCAATGTGTGTCAGAAAGCTGAGCCTGAATTCAAGGGCCAGAAAGTCTTGATCAAGGAAGAGAGAACGAGGTAGATTGTAGATGAGAGCGTCCCCGAATACTTCAACACCGTCCTGCTGGGTCTACACTCTATTCGTATGCATCCAACCCCGAAGAGATAGCATGTTTCTAGCTAACAGCAAAGGGTTTAGATAGCAGGATCATTCTTGCCATTCCTTTCGGTGGTCCTCTTCAAGACAGGCAAGCATTTGCGATTTTGGAAGGGAGATATATTTCGTGGTCCACATGTCCTAGTCAGCATGGCACATTATGACCCCCCTCCCGAGTCTTGACTTGTTTGGGCAACAGAGCTTCTTCCTTAATATATGTTTCAGCCCCAAGAAATTTGAAGCCTCTTGACTATCCGTTCGAACACCGAACAACGCAAATTATTGCACTTGGGAATTCCGACCTAATCTCCATAGCTGACTCCATGAAAATGCCAAAACCCAAGTCCTTATTTCACCCTTGACGCCCGACACCATGAATGCAATCTCCACGCCTGCTCGTCATCCCATTCACAATCACGAACTCCCTACACCAGGTACCCAAGACTCTCCTATGCGCTTCATATCCTCCGCAAATCGTCGACTAGTGATCTTCTTCCCACCACGCCCTGTCGGTGGACTATGCTCATCCGGCTCATAGAAAGGATTCTGCAATAACCTCACATACGCCGCCTGCATCGCTCTGAATACCTATCCAGCGCATCAGCTTTTTCCCTGCCTCTCACCGACAATAGCCCCAAGCAGAATTCCCAACTCACCAGCTTCATCTCTCCTTCCCTCAACCCTACACTCGGCCCTCCTTTTCCTGTTCCTCCGCCCTCGCCCACAATTCTACCCCTCATATCTACAACTGCCACAAATCTGACCCCAGTATTCGTTTCGAAGCCATACGCTGCAAGACGCTCATCGATCGCGTGCAGGAGACCGAAATCGCCGGACAGGCCACCACCAGAGGAGGCGTTGGATTTGGAGCGCGACTCAAAGATATCAAGAGTGCTCGCCAAGAGGAGGGAGAATTGGAGAGGTGTCCGCAGAGGAGCGTTGAGGGGGGCGGAGGGGAAGAGCGTTATGTGGAGCGGGTTGTTCTGCCATTCTGTTAGCAATGTATAAAAAAGCTTCGCCATTGTCATCGAGACCGGGAATGGTCACATTTTTGCCTATTACGCCCAGGCAGGCTATTGAAGGTATTGCTGTCATTTTTGTTCTAGACTGTGAAGTTGTGATGTAGAAATGCCATAGCCGAAATGGTTGAAGCTCCGAGGCGAGGCTGACAGTTCGATGAGGAACCGAAATATACTCTTTAGCCACGCACAGACGAACCAGATCTATTCGAAAAAGGGAGGGAAAGCGATAAGTCTGCTCAACTTCTGACTATTGCTGGAAAGTCAAATTTAGAAAGACTCTACTATCTTTACAAAGAATAAGGATCTCAGCCTTGCGGCTTTTCTATAGAAAATATAAGGTATGTCACACGAGGGGCATTTCAAAATGCTCAATGATCTAAATCTTGCTTTGAATAAGTATTTCATGTCTGCTACCGCCGGGGACTAATGCTGCCGAGTCTCCTCTCTCTATGTCTTCATAATCCAGTTTGCATAAAAGTACTTGCAATCGAGGTGCATATTTCCAAAATTTTACATACCCATCATTCTTCGTCCCTTGAGGCCTCAGTCTCATCCAGTGCCTTCAAGACTTCTTCAACCTCTTTAGGATCACTGATTCCCCATACACCTCCGCCCTTCACTAGATCTCGGCCTCTCATCCCAACCTCTTTGCCAACTAGGTTTCGTCCCACCTTTCCAGGTCCAATCCCGATCCACCGCCGAATCTTCAACTCTTGATCCAAGTACTTGATACTATCCCACCATCTCACAGTTTCTACGCAAGACCGAGCCCACAGATCTTTCAGTTCGTCCTTGCTGGTAAAAGGTCTTGCACTGACATTACTCACACAAGGCATGATCCCAGGGAAAGTGATGAGGTCTTCGCTCTCTCTTCCTTTCATCCGACTTTTCCCTTCAAGCATCCTCTGCATGGCCTTCTTCGCTGGGATCATCAGTGGACTGTGAAAAGGACTATCACTCTTCAACCTGACAGCTCTCGGATCATGCCCTCCGAATTGTCTGACATGTGTCAGAAGCGTTTTTATCCTCTCAATATTCCCACTCAACACAATCTGATTCTTGCTGTTGATATTGGCAATCAAAACTTGCTGAATAGGTGGCACGTCTTGGGCACTTTCTGATTTCGAGCCCGCGCTGTGGTGGCCCAGAAACTCATATATTGCCTCGATCAATGGGCTGAGATGATCCGGCTCTGTGACAAGAGCAACCATTCCATATTCGCCGCCATGCTCGGCGCATGCTCGGCGAGAGCATTCTGCCATGACTTCTGCTCTCCGCCTCACCAAGTATAGACTGTCTTCGAAATGAACATACCCACCAGCTACCAACGCTGCAAATTCTCCTAGAGAATGACCTAATGTGATATCCACTCTCTCTGCTGGCTTGAAGCCAAATTCTTCTTCTAATATGCGTAGAATGAGAAGGGAGGAAGCCATGATTGCTGGCTGGGCATTTTCAGTAGCTGTAAGAGTCGAATTGGGTCCTTCTTCAATGATCTTAGAGAGTTTGAAGCCAAGCAGATGATCGATTTCTTCGATAAGAGGCTTGGCAGTGGAGGGAAAAGCTTCTAACCATGGCGTGAGCATTCCGACTTTCTGGACTCCTTGGCCTGTTCATTGTGTCAATTAGTAGTCTGCAGACGTGATGCAACGATGACAGTATGATTTCATACCAGGAAAGAAAAGAGCTGTCCGAGTCCGCGAGGTATTGCTTGATGCATGGCGCATCTCCCGTCGTAAACCAGACACGGCGGGCCTTCTTCGATAGCATGTGGCAGTGACTGTACTCTCAGCATATGAGCGTCGTAGAGTAGTGCTTGGGAAGCCAAGGGGAAGGCACTTCATTTTCGAAGCACCCTTCCTGGGCGGCACAAGCCCGAGTGGGTTGAGCACGCTCAATAAGTCTGCGGGTTTTGTTGATGGGTATGTATTCTACCTAGGTAAGAGCGTTATGGAACTTGACGAGGCTGTACGTCTTTTAGCTCCGCGATCCTTCTAACCGCGGGCTCGGCTACTACCCCACAAGTTCGGGCGACAGGGGGCATTCCGGACTTCCAGAGCTGCTATTCATCTCAGAGACCATGTGGAGGGCCAGACTATAGTTCAACTCGTTGTGAGGATGAAAGCATAAATAAATGTAATGTTACTGTACTTCGCGTCCATTGGTATGCCCGGAAAGGATTTTTATCTAAAGGCACCCAAGCACTCCCAAGCGCCAAACCAGAAAGCATCAAGTTCCAGCCATGCCTTTACTACGATTCCAACCAGTCCAGAAAGTCTGGAGTAAAGTATGAGACAACAATTGTAGCTCCAGCTCTCAAAATACCCTCTGTGGCCTCAAAAGCCATGGTCTTCAGGTCGAAGACGCCTGCCTTTGCCCCTGCATGAATCATCGCGAACTCGCCACTAACTTGATATGCTGCAACAGGCATATTTCTTCCGATCTCTTTAGCATCACTGATAATATCCAAGTATTGGCTGGCAGGTTTCACCATGATGATATCTGCTCCTTCGGAGATGTCTCTTTCAATGGCCCTACGAGCAAGCCCTCGCCCTCCTGGTGGGAGCTGGTAGCATTTGCGATCTCCGAAGGAAGGGACGGAGCCTGCAGCGTCACGGAACGGGCCATACAAGCAACCTGAGAACTTGGCAGCATACGACATAAGGACAGTCTTGTGTGCAATGCCAGCCTCAATCAATTTGAGCTTGATTGCCCTGATTCGGCCGTCATTCATGTCAGAGGGCGCGATGCAGTGACATCCTGCTTGGGCATACGCAATAGCGACATCGGAAATCCGATCAACTGAAAGTTCATTGTTGAGCCCACCATCATCACGTAAGATGCCGCAATGACCGTGAGATGTATACTCGCAGAGGCAGACGTCAGCTACAATGAAGAGTTGTGGAAAGCGCTGGCGCAAAAGACGAATAGTGGACATGACAGGGCCCTGCGGGTCGTCGGCGGCTGTTCCAAGAGCATCCTTGACGCCTGCTGCAAGAGGGACTCCAAATAATATGACCGAGCGGAGACCTTTTCGGATGAGAGGTTCGAGGAAGGGGACAATTTTGTTGATGCCACGGCGATATTGTCCCGGGAGAGATGGGATCAAAGTTTCTTCGTCGTCATTGTCAGTAATGAAAAGCGGGAGAATCAGCATTGACTACAACCACAATTAGCACTTGCACACCAAAAGTCATCCCGCTATTACTCACTTTGGTCAATTGACGTTCCGCTTGCCATGTTCTGGCAAGTGGATGCGAATAACCCCCATGGAGCTGGCTGGCAATGTCCCCGGATATGCTGACGCTGGTGGCAGATGTGCTAGCATACGATCTCGCCCTTGACACTTGGGATCTATGATCGTCTACGGTGGAGGCGGAAGAAGTGCCTCTCGCCATCTGTCGTCGTTGCTCGCTGGCAGCGCTGGGGGTCGTGTCTCGAAAGGAGATGTCCTGGACAAGACTAGAGAACGACATGGTTTGCGCGGGAGCTCTGGTAGTTCGAGCACGGAGTGGATGCTGAGGAATTGAACGCGGAGGGGTGATGGGAAGTGGAGGGGTCGAGTTATTTACTACGCACCAGACCTTGGAACTTGAGAAGGTGGCGGGCGGATGCTGTTCTCACCGAGGCGATGATCCAATCTCGCAATCTCGGTCAGCCTTCGGGATGGCTCTGGATAGTGAATTGGTTGATTGTGATTGGACAGCCGAGCCGGAACGGGATTCGAGTGAGCTTGAGCAAGAAAAAGAAGAAGAAAAAGAAAAAGCACTCGGTTGACAGGTTGCTTCAATTGCTAGATCATCAACTCTGGATGGATCTGGTGGATGTGTTGGGTGGATGATTGCGATTATGTGAATGTGTCGAGCAACATTTTTTATCCGTTCTCGAGTTGCCGCCGTTTCACCCCGCCCACCCCTGCAGCATGATCCGCAACCAGGATTCGAAGCCCCAATGGTAGTACGAGAAATTCCGATGACCAGTGCTAAAGTATGCGCTCCACTGCGCCGTTCTAGACGTCGTCCGAGGCCGTCCTCGGGAGCAGCATTACAGCATTTACAGCATAGAGCAACAGCAACAACACTACAAAGGGATGCCTCTGTCATTCGAACAGCTCCCATGCCTCAAGATAGTGTAGGAATTACGCAATGTATCGAGCAAGAATCTGATGGACACTACACTGAGAATAGAGAGAAGGGAAAGCTGACATCTTCGTAGAGTTCGAACAGCACCGAAGCCCCATCTCCTGGTCCTTGTAAAGGAGTTGCTTCTCTTAACATGTTTTTTGTCAATTATGCTCCTAGGCCTTACATTGGAGATGCTGGCCTCAACATGTTTCTATCATTCGTGCTACAGGCTAAGCCTGTATGCAAGTAGGTATCCTAGCTATTGGTCAAGACCACATTGCTCTGTTCTCAACCGCAGATGTAGTTGTTTTTACTGCTTTAATAATGTCTTGTGGGCACGTCAGCCCTTTTTGTCATGTCAATCTTTGTATCGAAGGCAGGCAGTTCTAGCTCTATCATGCCTGTTACTCTCTGATCTCCTGGAGAGAGAGAAGTAGTAGTGAGGCTATGGGGAACACGAAATGAACTTTGGTACTGGCCCTAACGATGCCCTATTATCTGTTCTCTTTTTTTCTTCCTACAAGCTGCTATTACTATGGAATATCTACTTGAAGTAGGCAACGGGCTCTTCTGTTGAAGTGTAGTTCGTTATCAAAGCTCTTTGGCAATAATCTGCCCTGCAGTGCTTGATCTTAGGCTTGCAGCCGGTCCCAAAGCCTTTCTCAGCAACTTGCTCGATGAAAGGTAGCCCTTTAGGGATACAATTGTGCTACTTTCCTAGATATCGAAGCTCAATCTTTGTTCATGGGTGAGACCCATCATTCACTGATTTCGTGGTTGCTGCTCTCTGATACTGAGGCCTGCATCAATTTCACTGGGAAAGGTGAGCATCAACTCCACCTCAGCAATCTCTGACTTTCGCCTTTCACAAGATGATGTGACTGTGCTTCATAATCACCCTTTGACAATACCTTTAGTCCAGTGCCTCTGCTTTCATCTTCGCTTTCGGTCTTCGCTTTCGCTACGAAGTTTACCCGCCCCTTTCGAGTCACGTTTTTTCCAAATTCACTGGTCACGTTTGGTCACGTTTGGGTCACAAGCGAGCCACTGTTTTCTTTCAGTCCAGCTCCGCAACTTCTGCTTCCTTGCAACTCCACCATCACTTCTATCTACCACTTCACGCGACACAACTGCCCTGGCTTGTATCTACAGAGCTTGCTCTTGTCCGCAGCTTCTACCTGTCAAAAGGTTCCCTACCGCAAAGGCTCACAGAGATTACCCCATCTCAAAGATTACCCTCCTACACGTTCACAAGGTCAGCTTCTGCTCATTCACGAATACTTGACCATCATTGATCGTCTTTCTAGCTTGGAGCACCGTTCTGCGCAAAATGAACCCATTTTCCTATGGAAAAAAGAAGAAGCCCTTGCTCCCATCGTTCTCTGGTTCCAAAGACGGTGGCTCAAAGGCGAAAGACACGTCCAAGGATGAGAAGATAGGTCAGTGAAGCTCATATCATCATCGTTGCTATCGGACGTATAACCATGTTCTCTTATTTGTCCCTCCTCGCCTTTAGGTATCATCAGTCATGGCTGTTGAGACTTTCGAATGCATAAACACGCCCCTATCTTCGTCCTTTCTCGACCTTGGAGAAAATGACAAGCCTGTCCAGTCTGGACCTGCTTATACTCCCTTCTATTTCGCCAAGCACATCTCGTTCTGCGCAATATTTCGCAGCTGCCTAATGATTCTGCTCTACGGTCCAATGCTAACATTGCTTTCTGCGACAGAGTCCCTTGTCGAGACCCCCGTGCTTGCTGCTAGCTCTCGAGGTGGAAACATCCACGAGGAACACACTGAGGAGTTGCTTGATAAGCCATTGCCGCTGGCCAACAAGAATCCACTCTCTCGAATGCGTAGAAATTGGACGGTGGCCGATTTCTCCCCATACGCCTCCACTGACAAGGTTCATGACGATGAAGTAAGCAGCATATCTGCTCTACACAAGGCAGACTCGGGAGAGGATTTAATACCACAAATTCCACAAAGATCGTCGAAGAGACCATCACAGAAGCCGAAGCCGGACTCTGATAGCCAGATCGAAGCTTTGACAATCTCTTCTCCCACGCCAGGCCCAGAAAACTATCTCCCTCCAGCACAATACGAAAGTCAGGAGCAAATAATTCAAAGAATCAACGAGGCCAATGAACAGTTCAGGAGGTCTAAAGCTTCCCAAACTCCATCGAGTAACACCAACAGTGGTCGCGGAGCTCGCCAAGGCCGAGGGAGTCTAGGAAAGGCCGTCGACAAGTTCAAGAACGTCTTTACTAATCATCGAATCGGAAGCAATGGCAAAAGCCACCACGAATGCAACAACCGCGACAGCAGCGATCTGCACGGGTCGGAGGACATGAACTCGATGAGAAAAGTAGATGGTAAAGTTCACCACCCAATATTTTGTAGCCTGTGCTAATCAAGTGAGTCAAAGACTTGGAAAAAGCTAAGGAAATCAAGCCGAAATATGAGAGACGCATCCATCGAAAGCCTGTTGCTGATGGTGGAAAGTCGTTGATGAGTACCAATAGCAACTTTTATAAGGTTATTCCTCCGACTGGCCATGGATACCTCTCTGAAGATGGTGGAATCGAAGGAGAGCCAAGTTCGTCCTTCCCGCTAAGACAGCTACCATGCTTTGGCATTTGTTCTGACCTCTTATAGCAATTCCAAGCCTTGTTTCGAAGAAGAGTCAGCCCGGCATGCCAAAGCAGACGCACAGTGTCGGCGACCTTGATACTTCCTCGAGCCCCCAAGGACAATCAACCCGTGTTTTAGGACGAGAGGCTTATGGAGATAACGACTCCCTCACAGGAATTGGTGTCAGCGAAGTATTTGAATTCGACCCTCGTCCAGGCTTCCCTCCTCGATCCAATCTAAGCCATATGGCTGCCGACGACAAGCAAATTGGAGTTGCGATCACTACTGACGATGCTGCGAAGCGCGACGGATCCTGTGCCCAAGAACTTCGGTTGCCGGTAGAGCGAACTAAGCCTCTTCTTACGAAGAAGACCTTCAGCAATGATGAGGCAGGTCAATCCATGATGCCAACCGCAAGTGGTTTTCTATCAAGTAAGGATGTGAACTGGGCCGTGGAGAGTGAAAAGGGTCCCATGCCAGGAACGGCCGCCAGTAAGCAAGCTTTGCCCAAGTCGGTAGACTCTATGCTAACCCTCGGAATAGGTCCTCTCAAGTTCGCGATGGGCAAGCCGGCAGTTGGCAGGAACCATCAATCCGAGCCAACTCACAACGAGGACAATACGGACGAGCTACAGCAGCATTAGCCAAGCTTCGATCTTCATGTCGGCGGAAAGAAACCTGGAAATTAGAGACAAGAGGACTGATCTGTTTTGTTGAACGTTATGCAGTGCGAGTTTTGTAAAGCCGGCGACATGTCCCTCACCACGCGTGGGATGGAGCATTTTTCCTCTCTCAATTTTCGTTTTTTTTCTGCCTGTCGAATTTTCATAGCGTATTACAACCACGATACCCGATGAGCGCACTGGGCGACGAGGTTATTTCTTCGGCCTTTTCCTTCCATGTTGTAGGATTTTTAGCGCATTACATGTATAGCGTAGTCACATAGTTCAACATCACGATCGCAAAGCGTAACATGAGTTTGAGATTAGTCTCAATCAAACGAGTAGGTAGCGCAATAAAATACAAATTTCACTGAATTCCAAATCGTCTCGTGGGTATCTCTTTAATGCAATATCGTACAACCATCGTGATATGAAGTGTCTAGTAGACACGATGGCTGCCACGCCCATCAGTTCCGTGCATTCTTCTAGTTCCAGCAGCCTGAATTAATCATTAGCATGTTATTTGCTTGATGTGAAAGAATGGAGAACGTACCTTGACACCAGGTCTCCTGGTTAGAGTCCCCTTAAGCTTCATCATGGCGCCGCTGATCTTGTCTCCGACGCTGGCTCTCCGTCTCTGGTGGACAACGGGCTCGTTGCGTCGGCTCGTACGCCCCCATCTTGAAGAGCGAGTGGTTCTGGTGTTGGCACCAGTAGTGTGGTGGTGATGTGCGGCTGTTGCGCGGGGCTCGATGGTGGTAGTCGTCTTAACGGTCTGGGTCTTTGCGTTGCGGCCTCTGAGGCGGGTCATGAGTGTGGGTTTTGTAGTGCGGGTCTCGACCATGTTGCTGCGTCGGCTACTTCTGAAAGGCATTTTGAGGTCTTGGAAGGTTGATGTGCTTCAGTTGGATGAGTGTAGTGAGGTTGATGAATTTGAAGCTGTTGTTGGTGGGGTTTGTGTTTGTGTTCTTGTTTGATGCAAGGCTATGAATGATGATAATGTTCTTAGTGGGAGAGTAATATGTAAATGAGAGGTGCTCATGGCAGTAGTTATAGATATTTGGAGGTAGGGTGGGTACGCAGGGGCTGCTGTACTTTGTCAAGGCTGATAGGACGATGGGACGCCCCAAAACTTGATATCGATTCCTGAGTGGTCTTGAGAGGATGATATGACGAGGCGACACATCATTGAATCTCTCGATCTAGGAGGTTGGACCCTGAACTGGGGTTGATCGCCCAGAGGGCCGTGATCCTGGTCACTTGGACGTCATATTGGAGGTGATACAACCAGCCAGCCCAATGGGTGAGGCAGACTTGATCCGGAGGAAATCACGCGTTGGAAGCAGGAGTGCAGGGAATGCCGCATAGCTGTGGAGAGAATGTTTTCGAAAAGCAGGCTGAATCAGTGCTTGATGCTTGGCTGACGGTGGCATGGCGGGCCAAAACCTGCTATTGGTGCCTCCGGGTGGCTTTCCTGATGAGCCACAGTAGATAGTGAGACTTCTGTGGCTGGAAGAACTTGTCCATAATTCGTGGCTTGTGGCTTGAGGCTTGATGTCTCAAACATGCTGATCGTTTGCTGCCATTGAGAGCCAGACGACTGTTAGACGGTTTAGCCACAATGACGCGGCATACGTCATCGACGCCTTCCCCCTCCACGGAGAACAGAGCATCGTGATTGAAAGAGCCAAACTTCAAATAAAGGCCACAAACAGCACGAGACTTCAAGAATTCTGTTCGCGAACGATGTGAGAGATCATCACGATGTTTTCATCCGCAAATGGGCGGGAATGAAGAGAAACGCACCTGAATCACGTGATCAGAACATCTGGGAGCCCTTTGGCTCTGCTTGCTTCGTAATGCGTGCAATTCTTTGCCTTCACTTGTATACCGTGCAGACAGAAGTGGTTCATGAGGTGTAGGCTTAGAAGAGCTCTTGTGATTATACTGGATTCGGCGTATTTGAGTTGGTAGAAATGTAAAGAAGACCTTTCGTGAGAAGTATATAGAATATCCGCATAGCCAGTTGGTATTCGCCCGACCATAAATAATTTCTACGCTATCTTACGCGGGACAAGACACAAGAGATAACTTCCGACGAGCTCAAGTAGAGCAAATAAAGAATTAAGAAATCTCAAACGTTGCCACAGAATACTTTTGAAGTTCTGCTGGAATTGAATTCTCGAAATCGAAGTTAGAAGCAGGACAATGCAGTGGGCACGTATCTTGCATCTGGCACTTGCACATGACAAGATATAAAACCGCGCGAACCCTCGCTCAGAACCTGGAGGCTGAGGCTGATGATATGCCTTGCAGCATCTGTCTAAAGCCGACAGGAAGATTTTCCATTCCGACGCAATGTGAGGAGAGAGTCAGGGGTAACTTTAGCCGAGCGGAATAGGGGTGTAGGAGGTCCACCAGGCTACACAGCATGACGTCTGTGCAAAATCGACCAATAACGATCCGCAAATCTTCCTTCTTATAACGAACCTATCACACAAACTGTACCCCTCCAAATAACCTCTCCATCGATGGACTAATCATCTTGTCACGTTTTCTTCCGGAGCGAACTCTCCTCAAAATTGACTGACGTCTTCAATTGCTCTTCAGCCTTACGTCGGTCGACCTCACAGCCAAATGAAGTGGTGTGTCGGCTAGCTGAGGTTTCTGTTCCCTTAAAAAGTTGGGTTTGAATCTTCTTACATTCTTTGATTTCACCTACATATCTTATCACGAATCTCGGAGTTTAAAGTATGGATTCAATCAAGAACACGCTGAAATCAGCTACCGGCAAGGACTCTCAGTCCCAGTCTCAGTTTGAGAAGGGTATGTTTTACATTGGAGACCACCATCACCAGACACTTATCTTGAATCACCCCTTTTCACTTCATCAAAATCTAACTCTTCACCTTAGGCCATGAAGTCCCCGTCTCTCACCAGTCGGCGCCTGGGAAACAGCACCAAATGGCCGGACAAGACCCTGTCAACGACCAACTCCCAACCGATGAAGGAGGGTACCAGCTTTACAAAGCAGCAGGCAAGCTCGCAGGAAAGAAAGCACTGATTACTGGTGGTGACTCTGGAATTGGACGGGCAATCGCTATACTTTACGCTATGGAGGGAGCCGATTCAACCATTGTCTACACACCAGAAGAACAGAAAGACGCCGAGAAGACACAAGAGCTCGTCGGAGAAAAGGGCGGCCAGATCCATCTCATCCAAGCAGACCTGAGAAGTCACCAGGCTTGTAAGAATGTCGTTGAAAAGGCAATCGAGGCCATGGGAAGAATCAATGTTCTGGTTTTGAATCACGGTTTTCAAATGATGCAGAATACGATTGCTGAATTGAGCGAGTATGGCTCTCATCCATTTCCTAGAAATGGTTCCAGAACTGATTGACAAACAGGGAACAATGGATCAAAACCTTCGATACAAACATCCACCCATTCTTCTTCCTCTCAAAGTATGTTCTTCCACAGATGAAGCGCGGCGACACAATCATCACTTGTGCCTCTGTTAATCACTACATCGGCCGACCCGACCTTCTCGACTACACCTCCACTAAAGGAGCGATTGTCGCTTTCACACGTGGTCTCTCGAATCAACAAGTTGAACACGGCATTAGAGTGAACAGCGTTTGCCCAGGCCCGATCTGGACACCCTTGATTCCGGCCACGATGAATGACGAGGCTCAAAAGTCATTCACGAGCCCAATGGGAAGACCAGGCCAGCCTAGCGAGGTTGCGACTTGCTTTGTGTTCCTGGCAAGTGCAGACAGCAGCTTCATGTCAGGCCAGAGCTTGCACCCGAACGGAGGGACGATTGTGGGGAGCTAAGGGGGAATGTGAAATGGGGGAAGCAGATTTGGCATTAAATAGAAACCACATAGCCTCGTTAGATATCAATTAGACCCTTGATGGCGGAACTTGACAATTTGAAATGCTGTATGATGGCAACGGGGGCTACCATGATTTCATTTTCATCAATGTATCTATGGGCGTAATGTCGTTCTACCGGCACCCCTCGTCACATGCAACCCATCGTGCCAGGAAGCAGATATAAACCCAAGAAATCCCGTATGAACACCATTCCCAGCAAAGACCCCCATATTCACACCAGTGTTGAGCATCATTTATCTACTGTTAATAGACGCAACGACCTGAATGTTTTGTCATGCACATCGGAGTTCTCATCGCCCCGTATTTGCAGCCACTACAACCAATAGTATTCCATTGAGAATGCAAATGCCAATGAACGTCACACCAACAAGAGTTCTGTGAAGCCAGCTGAGTTGTTGTTGACGGTAGAGCATAGTGCCAATGGCGAGTGTTCCAAAGAAAAGGCTGGCAAGCACACCAACAAGGACTGCTGCGTCGACCTCGACGCGAAGCTTCTTCTTGCCAGTCGCAACGAGTGTGCCAGCAATGGCAAGCAAGACTATAGAGGCAAAGAAACATCCAAGCATGATGTGATAGAGAAGCTGTTCCCGCTCTCGGGAGAACTTCTGGTCGTGGATGCTCGGAAATGTAGCGTAATGGGTCGCATATCCTGCAGGAAACTCGCTCGAAGATGCATCATCATCGATATCCGTGTCTGCAGCGCTCTGCTGCTCGTTGAAGTAGCCGTCGTTTGAAAGAAGTTGTCTCCTTTCCTCCGGGGACCCGGTTGGGCTGAACCATCCTTTGACTTTCTCTATCGGCAGTCTTGCCTTTGAGAAGACATACGCAACGGTTCTCGAGCCTGGAAATCCATCGCCATCTTCCGGATTTACCAAGATTGTGTATGATTCCTCCTCGCCCTCGCTTCCATCATCGTATTCATTCCAGTAAGCTTGTGGAGGGGGTGGCGGTAGAGTTGGGATCTGTGTACTGGGTCGGCGCGATGGGCGTCTTGATGACGATGGGCTCGTGGCTTCGCTGATATGTGGAGTCGTGGAACGGAGGGTGATGAGAAGGTCGCGGTATTGTGATAAGAGAGGTTGATAGTCTCGCCGAACGAAGCTCTTAGGGTCGCTCAAGACTTGTTCATTGAACCTTTCGCCCAGTGATGTGGAGCCAGTCCATTTCTGTCAAACCATTGTCAGAACTCGAGCCAATGGGGGAATCAATTGCAGCTCCGCGTACCTTGTACTTCTTCAGGATCTTGTGAAAGGCCATGCGTTGTGCGTTCGTGAATCTCTGTAATGACCGTGTCTCTTCCCCACATCTGGACACTTTAGTGACAGGTCCCCAATCGACGAGACCTCGAATTCCAGCTCACCGTTCTATCTCGATGTCAAGCTTCGCGTACTTCTTGGGAGAAACTGTCCGCCCATCCCGACTTCCTCGGGCTAGCAATCGGAGGATCTTCTTTTGGGAGGATTCTTGCCCAACATTAGCAATCGCAGGCCACGGCAGGGAATCAGAACGTACGTAGACGGCAGTTGATCTCGTCGACTTTACTTTTGACAAAGAGGTCGGGCCGGTCGTGTTCATTGCATAAGTCGTCGAAGAAAAGGTCTTCGAATCGCTCCAAGGCGGTATCGGCCTGACCGGGAATTGCTAATGCTCGAGCTTGGTCCTTAGTCGTGTTGACCTTGATGAGATTCTTCAATCTATCGTAATCGACGTTGTCTGTGACGCGGTGGTACAATCAGTTACTGGCATCATATGTTTCATATGTCTCAGCTGTCCGGAGATGGGATGGAACATTGGGATGACTTACAGTGAGCCCATTGTGGCACGGATTCCTCCTGGAAGGCCTGTCCGTACTTCATTCCTCCACATGCAATAACGCGTCGAAAAGAATCAGATTCCAAAGGGACGCGGGTCGAGGTTTCTTTGTACTGAAGTACTCGTCCTACTAACTTTAATAATGTACCGGGTAGGTGCGGTTCTTCGGCTGGGCTGGGCTAGAGCTGCGAATGTTCCCAGCGAGTAGGTACAATGAATAAAAAGCCAGAGGACCACGCGCTGGTTCAATGTTCCAATGCTGGGCCGGACAATGGACACTACAAATAATGGGCCCGGAACGAGTGTTGGACAAGAGAGCAGGTTGGTGGAGATAAAGAGATAAAGTCAGGCCAAGGGTTCTTTGCCCCTGGTTGCTCCAGGCGTTGCAGCGAGCCAAAGCAGGTGCCGGGCAGGAGCAAATCCCCCAATCTCTTCTCTCTTCCTGCACAAAAGCCTTCTAACGGTGGTGTTCCCGGCCGGCCTATGCATAGACTGTACTGTACGAAGGACGGTACAACGTATTGAGCATGCACAATCCTGGGAAAAATCTGCGTCTGCGGAGCAAAGTCTTTTGCAGGCTGCTGACCATCCGAGTCTGATTGGTTCGAGGGGAGGGGGGGAGGAGAGGGGCAAAGGCAGAGGGCTGCCGCTGCAGAGGCGCTCCTGTGGCTGAAGCAGGCCCACCAATGCAGTAGCGCCAGTGGGCAGTGGGGTTCTCGATTGTTCCGCTATCTGCTGGTTACACGAAGACGAAGACGCGCAGCGAAGCCGTGGTCGGCGACGACTCGGCGCGGATGCGAATGCGGCGAGACTCAAGACTGAGTGTAGCCGGCAGTGATCCTCAATGTTTTCGTGTGAGCTGGATCAATGACCGAAAGCCTTTGATGCAATACAACATCAGATCAGTTTTTAAGAAAAGCGGCATTTGTTAGCCCAGAACCAGCGGCCGCTTAGTTTCCATTGAACCTTGGAAACCCAGAACTGGGAACATTTAGTTTGGCGACGCCGTCGTGATAAATCGGTTGGTAGTGTGGTACAGGGACTAATTCGATCTGCCGTTTCTTCATCCGCCGCGCATCGAAAACACCAACCCAGATCTGTGAAAGCGGAGAGATGGTCCGCGGGAAGCACCGAGGCGCGCCTGGGGTTTGGTAATGTTGGGGGCGACCATTGTTCGATACAGTGCAGGCCTGTGCGAAAGGGGAGCTTGAAAAGACCCAGCCTTTATTTGGAGATTGAGAGGTCAGTGCTACCTATCGCCATTGTTCCCCTCTGCGCCACTTCAGCTTTCCCTGCATTGCCATGCTCTCGAGTACTGTAATACCACCCTAGAATTTCTGCTAACGTGCTCACCATGTTGCACGCACAATGCTCACTGTGGAACCTTGGCCGGCAATTGCCCATATCGAAGGCATGTTATGCAAAACTCAATGTGGGTCCGGCATACTGTCGAAATATCCAATTGACTTTGCTCATCAGGCTGGGACGAAGTAAATCCCCCTCCGGAAGAAGTGACAACCGTTTGGGCCTTCCCCGCCCCTGTCTGCGTTTCCTGGGGTAGACTTTGTGGAAAGAGATGGGGCAGTATATAACGACCGAGAAAGAGCGCATGCCAACGAACGCATTGTAACCCATTACAGCTGCCACAATCGCAGGTAGTTCTCTTGACCCAAGCAAATCAACAGCACGTAATCTAGTGCAAGGGAAACGTATGTTGATTTGACAGAGTCGATCCCGCCATCGAGCAGCACACCTCCACTTCAATTGCCAAAGAAACTACTGTGTCCACCCCGCTTTGTGGAACTTGTAACCGACCAATTACTCCCCCCGAGAGATGAATGATGAAGCTTGTCACGATCGCCATCACCAACTTTTCTCACCATTCGTTGACTGACTGCATGCTGTGAACCTTGCCCCGCACAAGTGGGCTGATCATCAGTCACGGTCAAATCCACACGCATGATCGAGGACCAACACGGAGGTAAGAAACCCCCTAGGCTTCCTATATCACTACTTAACTTGGACAATGAAAGAGGGCGGCTTCGTGTTTCCCAAGTCGTTCTAGACAACTAAAAGAGTTCGGCCCTCAAATCTGTTCTAAATATACCCAAAGCGTGGAACTTTGAAAATTGAAAATTGTCCAGTTGCCTTTGGGACATTGAGATCTTAGAGCCGCGTTTCCCTGCTATGGCGAAATCGACGGCGAGACCCTCCCGAATCGACATATTCCGAATACAACCCCCCTTGCCTCACAGGGTGCGGGCAGCCGCAGCGTGGGGTCGTGGGGGCGTTGCAAGCCTCCAACAACATCTGTGTAACCAAGGACGATTCAGCCAACAGAAGCACGCAGCCCTTTTCTTGATGACTGGGGGGCACTCTGCTGCTATAATTGTACTTATAGTACTTGGTGGAATAGCCTATCTTGAACAGCAAATTTCTACAGATGCACTACATTACAAGTACACACGCAACACTTTACTCGTGGGTCTGTCTCACATAGTCCTGCCCCTCTCTTACAGCATAAAGTAAATTGTCACGCGACCGAGGTGGGACATCAAAACTCTCAACGGCCAGGCTTATGCATGTTTCGACACTACTTGCCCGGAACACTTTCCGGATGTTCATGAACCATGCTTGCCAATAATGTGTGGCTGGTGCTGGGCCCTGGAGGTACCTACTTTGGCAACAGAGATTCGGAAGGTACAGAACAGAGATAAGAAACCCTGTAGCTTTGCTGCGAGTTCGGAGCAGCAGCAAATCTCGCCCGAGAAAAGGTAATTGAAGTGAGAGTAGAGGGAGAGGACTCAGGACACCTCGGCTTAGAGGCACTGAGAGAGCGCCTGTATGACCTGACCGCGTGAACTTTGAGCGGCGGGTATGTTCTCCAGCCACGTGATGTACCCCTTTGGCTTCAAGTTGGGACCATTGAAGGACTGTTGCAGAACTATGGGAGCAGAAAGGTCAAAAATATTTCGCAAACGCCCAGGTAAACCTCCAATGTTCCGGACGAGTCACGTGATGATAACAGAACTCACTGCTGAACCTTATCGCGAAAAATTTCTTGAACTCAGACTCACGACAACTATTATGCAGAACGCAGAAATGGCGAATACAGGTAGCACCACATCTTCTATGACCTCGACATCACACACATTGACTGCTTTCCCACCTACAACCATGAGCTCCCTGCTTCCTGCCACAACAGCTGCGACTATCTCACCAATGGCAAATCTACTCGACGCTCTCGCACCCGCTAACAGACATGCATTCATTGCACCTACACCGACTTTACCGGATGTCAGCTTGGCATTTGTGAAAGAGACCCTGGATTTGTTCGCAAGCAAGCTAGGAGAAGAACAGGCAGAGAGACTCAAGGAGCAGAGGAGAAAACGGAAGCGCGGCGAGGGCAGGATAGAAGGAGGGGTGCTGAAGATCAGGAAAGTCCACACGACGGGCTTTGAGGTCGAGCAGGTGTGGGAGCAAGCGAGAAGAGTCATCGATGCGTTAAGAGAGGATGCCGAAAGAGCATTAGAAGAATCAGGCGAGGTTGAAGCGGACAGCGAAGACGAGGTAGAAATCAAAGATGGTGGGGTGGAGCTGTTGAAGTTCGACGAAGATGGTTTTGAGCTTGGATCTGATGACGAGAGCCTTGGAGATGAACAGGAAGTTTCCGGATTGGAAAATGAAGATGACTCTGAGGAAGAAGATATCGAGGACGAAGACGGCGCCGAGGAGCTAGGTTTCGAAGCCCCCAACGGCGAGGTCGGCTTCGAAGACGAACAAGATGAAGATGAAGAAGCTACTGGTGTCTTCGTCGAGGATCGGCATGGACTTAACGACGGCTTTTTCTCTATAGAACAATTCAACAAGCAGACCGAGTTTCTAGAACGACAGGACGCGGCGGGAGACCCCTATACCGGAGAAGCAAGCGATGAGGAAGAGATTGACTGGGACGCTGACCCCTTGAAAATTTCAGAAAATCCTGTGTCCACTTCTCGGCGGGCTGCTGCTATGGATATTGATGATGACGAAGATGAGGATATGGAAGACGAGGAAGAGGATGGACCGACGTTTGGAAACATGGATCTAAACGCTCCTGAAGGCGATAGTGATGATGGAGAGGAATATCCAGAGATGGATGTTGATGTTGATGTTGATGCTGCAGGTGACAACACGAATGATATCCTCTACAAAGATTTCTTTGAGCCACCACCACGAAAAGCTGGAAAGGGGGAACGACAAGCAGATTACCTAGAACGACAATCTCGTAAGACTAAAGCAGCAGAACCAGAAGATGATGCCGCTGGGGTAGAACGTGCTATGGCAGATGTTCGACGCGATCTCTTTGACGATCTCTCGGAGGAAGAGGGGTCGGAAAACGCATTATCAGATGTAGACGCTGCGGACCCCAGGTCGAGGAAGTCGGCGCACGAACGTCGACAAGCAAAGCTCGCCGAAGAGATTCGCCGGCTTGAAGCAGCATCGGTAGCAAAGCGAGAATGGACACTCGCAGGAGAGGCTCGAGCCGCGGACAGACCTCTGAATTCGCTGCTCGGAGAAGATCTCGATTTCGAACGCACTGGCAAGCCTGTTCTCGAGGTCACAGCCGAAGTCACAGAGAGCATTGAAGAACTCATCAAACGGCGAATATTAGCCCGGGAATTCGACGAGGTGATTCGTCGTCGACCTGATAGTGTGCCTACGAATACTCGCAGAGGTGCATTTGAGCTAGATGACAGCAAACCGCAACAGAGTTTGGCGGAAATTTACGAGGAAGAACATGTCAAAGCGCACAATCCGGATACGTATGTTAGTAAGGCTGACGAGAAGCTGCGAAAGGAGGAGAAGGAAATTGAGGCACTGTGGAAAGAAGTAAGTGCAAAGCTTGATGCTTTGAGCAGTTGGCACTACAAGCCCAAACCTCCAGCACCAAGCTTGACCGTTGTTGGAGACGTTGCAACTATTGCTATGGAAGATGCTCAGCCAACCACTGCTAGTGCCATTAACGGAGGTTCGAGCATGCTAGCGCCGCAAGAAATCTACAAGGCTGGCAAGGAGAAAGAAAGCATCCAAAAGGGAGAGGTTGTACCCAAGAGCGGTGCTCCGGTTGCCAGACAGGAGATGACAAGGGAGGAGAAACTGCGGAGACGAAGAAGAGAGAAGGAAAGGATCAAGAAGAGAGGGGGAGTTGAGCTGAATCAACGATCAGAAAGCAAGAAAACTAAGCAGAAGAGAGAGACTCTGGGAGAGCTCAAGAAAGGCGGTGTCAAAGTCATTGGTAAAAAGGGAGATATCAGAGATGTGGAAGGGAACAAAGTCCAAGCTGCAAAGGCAATTCACGGAGCTGGTGGCTTCAAGTTATAAGGGTCAGCTATTCAATCCAATACCTTGACCAGCACAACAGTTTCCCCTTACCTTCGTGTCTTCATTCCTATTCTCTGCCTAGGATTGGCGTGAGATCTGGATCGTCATGTTGCCAGATTAGCCTCGAGGTTGAGTATTACCACATGGCAGAATGCCCTTCCTCACAAGATCCTCGAAAGCTGGAGCCATCCCATTAACTATCACCTGACAGCAAACAGGGGCGCCATGACCCTGATTGGATCCTCGCCCCTTAAGCGCCGCGGATCTCATGCCGGCCCGTGATTGTTTCAACCACGATCCCTAGATTTTTTGTTGCACATCTCGTTGTTTCCGCAGACCCTTGGGACGTAGCTCCGATCATCTGAAACACGGGACGTTTGCGGCGCCGGTTTTCCCACTAGCTTTGAGGAAAACTGATTGTTTTGTTGCACATCGATCGATTTAGCCGGGAGATTGAGCTAGCCTTGCTTTTTCCTAAGCCAAGGTGTTTCGATTTCTTAGTGAGTGAAACGAACAGGTAGATAGCCCATCGAGACTCAATCCGCATTACGTAGCCGCATAGTATGACGGTTCGCTAATAGCGAAGTAAGGTGTTCGACAAAGCCTAGTTTAGGTCAAGAATTAAAAGTTATTTGAGCGCTTAGCATCATCTGATGTAATTGAATTGAAAATAAGTTCAATGGCGCTGACCTCTCCGAATCCGTCCTCTATTCATCTTTGCATCCTTATGCTTAAGTAAGCTCACGTAAGAGCTGGTACCATTACTCTGCGTACATTACTCGGAATTATTTGTTTAATTCAACGTCCCTAGAGAGTTACGAGAATCTTAGAACATTCAGATTCTCGGCGATTATTCTTACAGCAAGCACATTGTCCTAGATAGAACCTTGGGAACATTTGTAGCAGGTATTAATATTAATAACCCGATCGCTGCGCTGCTATATGCAGAGTAATCGCACCAGCTCTTACTATAGTTCGCATGTCATCTGTTTGCCTTGGAATACCAATGCATTCGTTTTCAGGAATGGATCGAGGGGATGCGCAGATGCACCGAAGCAGCAGAAATCAGGTGTTAGAAAGAACCCCAATCATTGCAGTTGGCTCTCTATACGTCATAATATCTAACAATTCTTTGGAATATGAATTTGCTAAACTCGAATTGCCTTTCCGGATGTATCAATGTCAGTGCTCTTGGAGCCACTCCGTTTGCCAGCAGCCCTTCGTTGATTTCAACAGCCTACATCCATTTATCTAATAGAGTTTGCTCTGAAAATCCAAACGTATGCCTTGCTTGATGCTCTATATATTCTAACTTCGTCCGAGACTCTCACTTAGGTGTGATCTTAATTTTTGGGATGAGTTTCAATAGAGCTTGTCAAAAACTGCTCCGATCACTGATGCGTTGTGTAAATAACATTACTCTCTGGCCTCTCCATTCAAAGAGGTGAGGAATATGTGGGCTGGAAGACATAGTTAGTGGCGTTGACCTGGAGAAAAAGTTGTTGTGGGCTTGTATTGACCACCAGCAAGGCAACCATGACCACGAGATTACATTTGTGGAGTTTTAAGCACTTTACATGCAATCAGGCAGCAAGTGGGCAAGTTGCCGCGCCACTGGGTATCAATATATGCTTGTTATGTTGATCGCGATGGTGGCGTTTTGGGGGCATACCCTTTCAGAGTCCGGTCACATCACCTACACCCGAGCTATCACCAAACGCAATATTAAAACGAGAGAGGAATAAGTGACAAGGCGTCATGATAATGATACATTAAGGGCCGATGTCGTAGAAGTTGTCTCGAGCGCGGAGACGGTCGTCTACACTTACTCGGTTTATTAATTGAAGAGTTTGCTTCGCGTGAACGATTCAGGGCCACTGGATACGGGACTTTGGAAGAATTAGCGAACGAATGACTGGAAAGTCTCTAGTGAATATGGTTGGAGTTTCGTAGTTGAGTGCTTCTGGACATTTATCGTTGGTGAGGCGAAAATACTTTCAGTAAGAGGAACAATCCTAAGCCGAAGACCTTTCGATCCTTTCCCGCCAGATACCACGGAAGGAGAAACCCAAGCAATGGAACATGAAACCGGCCACCGTCAGATCTAATTGTAAAAGCTAATGATCATGTTCCCTTCTAGTAACGCTGGTTAAGTTTAGCGTACCACGTCTGGAAAGGGGAAGCTAGTACTTTCCATTCACACATCCGCTTTGTGAATCATACGCAATTTCAAGGCAATTGCCTGCTTAAGACAAGTTCTTTTTGAATTTTATATAAAGCCCATCCCTTCACTCCCAGCATCTTCCATAGAACCCAAGTGTTTCACGGGGTGGCCTCGTGCGATACTCGCACACCAATCCAATTTCGTCCACATCGACTGCTGGGCAACGAAAAGAGCCACGCACTCGCCCTTCTGAACAACAAAGGGCATCACACGCACGCCCGAGAAGGGAGGCCTTCGAAAGGGCATCGTCCGCCTCAGGCAATCATCAAAATGCCAGGCCTTACCGTGCCCGACGCTGATGTTTTCGCCTCGGAAGCCACCCTAGGCACCACTGCCGCGTGAGTCACTTGCAATTTTCCTTTTCTAAACCCCTTGATTTTAAAAGAAAACTAACACGATCCAAGGTACACCAATCGTCGGGGGTGGAGCACAAAGCTCGGGACCTCGCCAGGCACGAATCTGGAGAAATGGCAGGGCCTGTTCCATTCCCTACCAACCGAGTTACATTTCAATATCATGGGCCATCTATACCAGGATCCGGCTTCGCAGATCTGTTTCGGCCTTACCTCGAGTTATTTCTATTGGCAAGTGTTCCATGAGATGGCCGACAGGAAGTATGGGGATGGTGGAACCAAGTATCTGCATCCAAACGATCTCCGACTCCAGGTCAGCAGTTGTGGCCAGTATTCGCTATTTGGATTGTGGGAATACGGCTTCTTGTTAGATGCGTGGGATATTGATTGGCACCCCTGCCTGAAGGAGCTGTTGTGTGAAGAGCATTGGTTGTGGGGCGACTTGAAGTATTGTGAGGGATGTGCGAAATACAAGCCCAAAGGCGCCTTTGGCGAGTTCAGCAAGCAGCAAGAGATGTTGAAGGCGGTTGAAGATCGACAGTTCCTCGAAGCAGCAGATTTTTGGTGGCTTGAGAATATTTGTAAGAGATGCACGGCGAAGGAGCTTTTTAGGTATATGGGGGAGAGGGAAGAGGTACTAGAACAGGGAGGTAATGCTTGGGAAGAGCGAGAGAGCTTTGGTTTGAAAAGATTGGCAGCTGATGACAAGACTCAGGAAGGTATATGGGAAGAGTGTGAGACCGGTGGTGATATCTATGAGACGTGGGAAAGTATATTCTCGAAATTGGGCATCTGATCTTGGGGGAAGTAAAACTTGAAGAATCTCCTCTGCAACTATTCCTTTCCACTTGGATTAAGGTCATGATATATTCTAAGACTTAGTGGACTAGCTCGAAAATTGAAGACCATGGCCCAAAAAATCCTAAATGGATATAAGTTCAAGTGTGCGACATCTCGAAATGACCAAGAGCTAGCAAACAGTAAGATCTACAAGGTAGCCTGTAATTCACATCTTATCTGGGGCAGGCCCTGGGATCTACGAACTTATTATTTTTTAGATAACTGGAAAGCAAGTAAGTGCTCTATCTGTACAACTCCTATAGTCTCTGAGCAAAGGCAGAAGTCAAGAACGCCCCGTTAACCATAGCCGCTAGTTCGCACCCACGAATGCGGAAAGAAGATTGAATGAAGAGGGAAAGGAGACTCCTCATAGCGGCAGAGTACCAGTCCTGAAACGCCGACCGCCGATCTATGCATTACGAGTCATGTCTGTCATATTCACGCCATTGAATGCCCACCCTCCCACGCTAACATATCAAAGTTCGCTTCATGAGTGTCGTTTCCATGTCATAAGCCAGTAACCACTGTATTCGTGCTCGTCTCCCAAAAAGAAAGATCGGCCTCAATGCTTCCGTGAATGCGATGTCATATCCTTTCAATATTTGAAGGCTGCATCATCTTGATGCACAGACGTAGTTCTCAACGGATGGCGTCCGCAGCGTTTCGGCTTGCTGGGCTTTCCACGATAACATGTAGCGTGAGCGTTGTTAACAGCGGGAATACCGAAGTTCTGCTTGAAGGCGCAGTATTCCAGTTCCTTGGGCATCCAAGACTTGATATGCTGGTGAAGCTCACAGCGGTAGATGCCACACTGCTTGCACTCTCGCTTTCCAACGACCTCCCAAGCAGCCTCAAGGGGGTTGGGACCAAGGCGTCGTGTGTTAAGTGGCATCTTTGTACCATGAATAGCACGATAGACAAGGTAGAGGTTTGGTGCGGAGAGTCCGAGGCAGCAAGAGTCGATTTTGTCTAGGTAGCTGAACACCTCGAGCTGAAGTTCGGCAGGGAGGGTCGGAAGAGTGTTTCCGTAGTTGCGAGAAGGAATGAGAGAGAGGCGGCGCTCCAAGTCCGGGGTCATCTGGAATTCCCATTCTTCTTCTTCAGGCGATGAAGTCATATCGGTGTCTGTGCTTCCCAAGGAGTCGTAGTCAGCATGGTGGCTGCTTGAAGAGCTCGCTGAGCTGAACGAGGTTAAAGCCATTGAATTTGATAGTCCCGTGACCGGGGGGAGAAGCTCTGGCAGGACTGTGCTGCCCTGTATAGGTAGGGGAAGCCCTAGGATACCAGAACCATGAACCGCAATGCAAAGCGCTCTCATTTGGTGGGAGACTCTTGCCAGAGAGGCAGCGCTACCGGGATCAAGCTCCTCAACAACCTGTGCGAGCGTCTCTTGGCCCCTTGATAAGGTCAGCCTTGAAAGAGGAAGGGCGGGTAAATTGACATACAGAGCATTCAGCATGTTGGGGCTAACGAGGGCGTGTCTCTGGGCTTGAGGTAATTGTGGGATGTCGAGATATTCGGGAGGACGTAAATTGTAAATCCTGAGCGCGTGTCGTGGCTTGCTGCTGTGGAATGTGTCTTCTGTAACCGTAACAATCAAAAAGTTCGAGATCGGAAGGCGCTGCGGGTCCTTTTAGTGCCCGGTCAGGCGGTAGAAGCACCTGATGCGAATCCCGAAGTATTCCCCTGGTCGAGTCAGTCCATAGCCACTTTATCCGGGAGTTGTCGCTGCGGTCTTCGAAGGCGAAATACGAGCGTCAGGTGTTGAATACGTGCGGCCAGAAAACTTCTCGAAGTCACTTGATGGTAGTTGCGAGCGGTGTGCTGGCGGGTTATTAGACACTCCAGAGTACCTGCATGTTCCACACGCTTAGAAACGGAAAATTTCGGCCGACCAATGGCCACGGTTAGCAGACCCTTGCAATAGAACACTTTCACGCCGATATCGTGGGCTCGAGAGCTGAAGCCGCGCCCACACACACACCCACACACACCCACACTCTCTTTCCTCGGTTCGCTTGTCAAAAGCAACAAAGCAGGGGGAAGTCCGAGAGAAAGTCCAAGCCACTGCAGCCAGAAACGCATAACACATTAGTATAAGGAGAAGGTTGGAGCCTTGCGTATGATCCCGTGGCACTCCCACGGATCATTGTGGACGAGCAGTTTGGAAGTTTGTCATAAAATTTGTACGCCTGAAAATGCCGATGGGGGAGTTGCCAAACATCTTACATAATTCCCACCACTTTCGAGGAAGAATACGATACCCCGCCAATGTTCCGTGGTAGCATGGGACCTTTGTTGACCATGCATGACCGACGTTCCGTGGAAGGAAGCATAGGACTATGATTCCCATGGTCGTCGCATATCCCGCAATGCGATTTCCCTCTGGCCCATCCGGATCTGTGCTCCTGGCTATATCGAAATCCAGATCACTGATATAACGACGTCTAGTCCCTTGTTCTCCCCGCCCTCGTACTTAAAGCTCCACATTCCGTCGGTCTTCTCGTTCCAGTATGCTCCCGTGGCGCTATGCATGCCTCTCCTCCCAACATGAGGCTTTCCATCGGTTCCTGTGGCTTCGTTCTTGTCGCTCGTCGAAATAGTTGCTTCAGTCTTGGGCACTGAACTCTCTTGGACAGCTTTGGCTCGGTTCAAAGTAGAGGTGGGCACGAGGTGTTGGATGATCGTGCTATTGACAGCGTATTTGTATGAAGGGCTTCCGCCAGTAGGAGACGATTCGGAGATCAGAGAACGTAAGATGGAGTTCTGGAGGGATGGATGTCAGAGCAGAACATTCATTGCAGTGCAGAGGAGGCCAACAAACAATGATCGTTGTGTTCCACGCCTCAGTCTTTGAATGTTCGTAGAACTCAGTGCTTCCTAACGCACTTTGGCAGGCCTATCAATCCACTCAGTATGAGTACTCAATACGGATCCGACAGGGATATGATCATAAAGAAGGGCATACATCGTTCGCGATCTGCTTCAGACGTGTGTAGGAAATTGGCTGCGGGGAAGTTAGCAATGAATCATGACGAGCGCGTGCTTGCATGAATAGGCTCGTACGGGAGAGGCAGATGAAGTAGCCATGTTTTCTGCTCTGTCCTCGGTGACTGTGACAACGAAGGAACTCTTCTTGTAAGGACCAAGTAAGTGAGGGGGTTTGCGTTGAAATGGCGCTCATGCAGCTCACTAAATCGCTCTCTGTTGATTTGGTCTGGGGAAATCTCGCGGTAACTGCTTTTGGGAAAGAGCTGCCTCGCTGATGCCTGACAAGGCCAGAAGGCTGCAAAGCAGGAAGCTGCTACACTATACTACAATAGGAAAGGACCCTGAAGTGCAGAAGGCTGGAGATAACAGCCCAGCCACTCACAGCCTGTTATTGCTGCACGTTCTTAGCCCCACTCCAAAGGCATTCTTCATCAGATGGAGCTCAGCAAAGTCCTGGTTCCGAATTTTACACTTCAGAAAGCTTCCCCTCCAAGCGTGACCTCTCGAGGAAACGTCAATCCAGCCCTTCGAAGCTCCAATTCCACGCTTGCCCCTCTGTACGACCAGCAATCCTCAATACAATCAGCAAAACCCAACCAATCACTACTCCCCGCTTCTGCAGAACGGTACCTTTCCTCCCAGCCTCACCAATCACCTTTGCCCGCAAGATGTCCAGCCAACCTCTTCTTCAGTCGGCGCCTGGTATGTGAATCTCCAACGGTCAATTGAGACAGGGCTAACAGCCCAATTTTCAGGCAAGCGAATTGCACTTCCAACCCGAGTCGAGCCCAAGGTCTTCTTCGCAAACGAACGAACATTCCTCTCATGGCTAAACTTCACGGTCATTCTCGGCGCCCTCGGAGTTGGCATGTTGAACTTTGGTGACTATGCTGGATTCTGGTCGGCTTTGGGGTTCATCACCGTTGCGGTATTGGGTGCATGTTATTCGCTATACACATATCACTGGAGGGCAAGGGAGATTAGACGGAGAGGGCAAGGCGGTTTCGATGATCGATTTGGCCCCACTGCTCTTATGATCTGCCTATTTTTTGCCATAATTGTCAACTTCGTTCTCCGAGTCGTGTATCCGGATCAGACTTCAAAGAAGCACTAAAGGGCAGGAATGGACGATGCTGAATGTACTTGTACATGAAGAAGAACGAGATTGGCTACCTTGCGAGGGAATGATGCGGGAAAGTGGGAATTGCGTCGATCGAGATTGTGCATATACGGGATAGCAAATACTGGCGTTCAAGGGCATGGTTTACTGAATATCATGATCGGTATCGTAAAAAGGTTCATCAGACCATATATTATTGATTGGAAGTGACAATCTTGAATTCGCATGTTGTGTGCTGTTTCTCGAGCACAGACAACGGGTATCTATGTTGACCTAACGCCATTCCCTTTTCAAGTCTCAAATATGCAACCCAGCGGAACTTCAGCGCATCGGTAGCTCCAAACCATTCGTCTGCTCGCTGTAGGAATGTGTGTGAGCTACTATACTCAAGAAACAAAAGGTATAACTCACGTGTGATCCTTCCTCAACGTATCAACACGAACCGTCGAGATATACAGCATCATGAGCGGGATAGCCTTAACCTTCGGCTTGCCCTCAATCGCCCTCTCAAACGGCGTTTTCATAGTCTCAAACTCCTCTTCACTTGCGTTTCCTGCATCATTATCTCCATTATCTGCCATTGACACATCTTCGCCAGCACTTTTCTCCTTTCTCGCAGCTCCTTCCTTGTCCTTCCTCTCATCAATTACTTGGCCTAATTTGTTGTACTGATACCATTTTCCACCATTTTTAACAATCTCCCGCTTCGTGATCTCGGCAATGCTGATCAACTTCGAAGCAACAGCAGCTTTAGACTGAAACATCACGACCTTCGGCTTCGCAGGAAGGATCGCGGGGTATTCGGAGAGTATTTGGAGGGCTCGAGTGACTTTTTGTTCGATCTTGGACGAGGATATAATGCTCATACTCGTCACATCGTGAGTTCCCTCTAGGCCCGTGATCATTTGAGTAGTCTCGATCGATTCGGTAGAGGTATCTTGGAATGCAGTCGCTGCGTTCGTGGGGCCCAATTGCATCGATTTCTCAGCTTCCTCGTCCTCTGCCGGATTAGCCCTCTTCGACCTGTTCTTGCCTTTCTTAGCTGGATGTGGTGGAGGAGCTACAATTCCGCTTTGGTCTATGGCGGCCTTGGCTGCGTTCTTCCTCTTTTGCTCCTCGTGCTTTTGCTTTCTGACCTCTCTATTGCGCTGCTGTCCTTTAGGCGTCTTCATATTTTCTCGATACTCGTGGCCTGTGGGGCCTCTCCGAGCTGCAGCCTTTGTGCGCGCCATAACTTCCACTTGTTGTGATGTGACGCTGTGGCTAGCATGAAGTCAAAGTTGGGCCGAAGACTTTTGTTGTCGCCTTGCTCGCTTCGCACGAGCCACCTCAGCCTTGCGATTCCATGAAAAGGGGTCTCGGTTACACCTTCCCTTATCCTTCATCAGTGCACACCGACAATACCAATCCACGAGAACGACACAGCGACGAGGGACCGAGTGAGGATCGAGTAGGGACGAGGAGTGGGGAATCGTTGTAGGACGAGGGAGGAGTGGTATGTCTGAGAGAGTGAGTGGGAGGAGTGGGGAATCGTTGTAGGATGAGGGAGGAGTGGTATGTCTGAGAGAGTGAGTGGGAGGAGTGGGGAAGCATTGGGTGAAGTATTGTGGGATACGGATGAGCAGCATGTCTGATACAATTGAGACCACGAGCCTACTTACGCCTAAACCGGCTTTCGATGCAATTAAAGCAATCGAGACTGGTGGAATGCACACCGACTCGAACTTCATTATTAATCCAACTATCCAACGGCGCATACAGAATGAGTATTTCCGACGGGTCGTGTACTGGCGAGGACATCGCAGTAGGCAAATTCAGTCCGCCCGAACAACGCCATCCTACGATCAAAGGAGATTTGGGACTGTTTATGTCTTGAGCCAGCACTGAATTCGATAGTGTGGAAGCTCAAGAAAGTTCTCACAAATGCGCAGCAGAGATGGATTACTTCCAGCATTCCAGCAGCCAAACTCTGCTCTAATTATCTGTGGAGTAGACAGCCTAACGACGGACATTGGCAGATTTCTCAATTTTCTGGACTCAAGCTACCGGTACGAAGTTGAGCTGTTCTGGATCGAGAATGGGGACTTAAGGGTTCAGGCCTCTTCAAGTACTCTTCAAAATATGCTCCGAGAATGGGTAGCATCACCATCAGCTTCAAGTCCTTCTACGGCACAATCCTCAGCTCCAAGCCCCCAGCCATTTGATCCGGGTCTATCTATGGCACCATTATCAGCTCTAAGTCCCCAGCTACTTAATCCAGCCTGCCTCAATTCATCAGTTTACTTCCGGATTAGTCCATAGGAATCTCTTTAGCAGTGGCTTCGTCTCCGAGGCCACTATCAAATCGCGACGACGAAAACGATGCGAGGGCAAGAAATAGTCAAAGGAAGCTATTGGAAAATTTGATCGAGGATTGGGACCTTCTACAATGGGCCAAAGAGATGTAAGTTTCCCAAGCTTTCCCGGGCTTAGGGATGTTAACTTACAAAACAGATGCGGAAATTGCTTAGTTGCACGTCTAGTTTGCTTGAAGTGAAGAACCGCGACCTTCAACGAGAGGAACCACTCGACTACTGATGTATTGACACACAAATTGACGTCATACACATCTTGGATTCAATTGGATCCAATCCAGCGGGTCCACGAACTTTCCTCATTCTTCAAAGCAGACTTGGGGGCAATACTTTTCAGCGACTCAACGGCCAAGCTCAATTTTCCCAGCAGCCAGACAACAGCTCTCCGGAAGTCCGAGCTGGGGGTTTCACTACAACAATAGCCGGATCCAAAGCCTGATCCAAAGCCTAATATTCGTCAGCTACCAGTATCTCGGGAATAGGTGCGAAATACCAACAACACTGCAGTCTTTGTCTATTTGTGGAAGTGCGGATTCAATTGCAACACTCTTTCTCCTATACTGGGACAGCCTATCAGCTTGCTGGTCATCACAGGACATGCAAAGCTTGGATTACCACACCCCGGCTACCGAGATGGAGATGCATCTATAAATGTAGCAGGCTCCCAACGGTTCCAGGTGCAGCTGCCGAGCTAGCCCAACACCAGGCTAGGTCATGGTCAAATCCTACCATTAGAGAAATGATTCTGTGCATCCAGATGTTCAGAACTTCTACCAAACCCAGGACCACACCATTAACTATACTACCACGAATTACGATATGTCAATAGCCCTGAATACCAACCGTGTGGTGCTCCTAAGGCAGAAATCGTGCTTCCTGATGAATGGGTATGCCGCTTTGGTTGCTCGGACTTTTATCCAGTCCCAGGAACGAAGGCAGACTTGAAGACTCATCATAACAGTTGCGTTGGAAACTATATGCTTGTTGGTATAGTCTGCGAGATTTGTGGCAAACATACCTGGTCTTACAGACGCATGGTGATTTTCGGGGAGTGGATGGCTGGTAATTAGGAGTATTGACACATCGTAGTTAATTCATGGTAGTATAGATGGCCTTTATTTTCTACGGTCACAGCAAGATTTGAACATTTGAAAGAACAATGCTATTGATTTATTGGAAATTTAAACCAGGACGATTGGCTTGTTGACGGGCTAAAGCTCTAGGTATACTTGATATTACTAGGCCTTGACCACATTCATAGAAGCTTATCTATCTTTTCAAAGGTAGTATCACGGTGTCCTATTCGATGCAACTTGCATGATGCTGTCCGAGTTTCCTTGCTGATCCCGGGCAGCAGGAAATAAGCCGCAGTTAGATGTACACTTCCACTCGTAATTGGCAGTTATTCACCTGACCCTAGCACTCCCACGGCTGCCTTTTGTTTGCTTCTCTTTGTCACTTGTCCCGAAGCTGGCTGTCGAATAGTAGCAGAGTCTCCTTGTTTAAAATGAGCTCTCGAAGCATGATACAGATTCGATCATCCGCTGAACATGGTGGGATTTGCTGGGTCGTTTCAAAAGCCGAAGGCGAGATCGAGCTCGCTGTGTCTGTGTATGGCCCTGGACATTACGGCTCTCTGTGTTAAGATTTCGGAGGATACTACAGCCAAAATGGTGCCTATGTTTATGATAAGTGAGTGGACGTTGTTAATCACAGGCCAAGGCTTATGCAGACTGAGATCATTTTACTCCACTATATAATAGCCCAGTCCTCGACCGATTTCACCAGCGGGAGCTCTGGGGACTCCCGGGCCCCGTGTTGTCCGTGTTTGGATTGCTGTGATGCGTGAGTTGACTTGGAGCTGGATCCAGGGGTGTTGGAGTGGAAGCTGAAGACCATGCTGTGTATGAATGCAGTTATAATGGATTTGGAGCTGAAGATAATCCCAGAGGCGAGTGGACTGTTCAGGAACTTGAAGGCAACCGGGATTGTAGTAAGACTTGAAGATTCCGCGATGATGCTTCAACCCGTCGACCCCACCATCAACCCAGAAAATATGAACGTCGTGATTATGAAATTATGGAGATTCGGGAATTGTACCATCTCGTAGATGTCTGTTGTAAGGCAGTTGGTGCCAGAGATGACTAACGCCGACGACCATGGCGGTGGAATATTGGATGGAGTTGACTTGTGCCATGCATCTTGGAGAGTTCTGTTGAAAGCAATTGAATGTGTACTGTCTCGACGATCGAGTTCAACGTTGGTTCAACATATAAGAGGACCCAGGTCTTCATCATTCGCAGATCATCGAGCTTTCGAAGTTTTGCCATAGTCGAATTTGGCTGCGAAGTCCTCGCCCAGTATGTTACTTGCTGGAAGCGGCTATTCTTGAACGTCTCTGGATCTCCGAATTGGCAATGGAAATTCGAATCTGTCTGGATTTCTCCAGCCTCATTGGCATCAATGATCAGGGCTACGTCGTCTGTTGTTATAGCTGGCACCACAGGGATACCCGTCGTGACCACCATTCTCTCAATCGCATCTCCTCTTCATCCACCAACCCGGCGGCCCCTATCATTCTCAAACTAACCTCCTCCTTTCGAGTCGCGTTGTTGTCATCGTGAAGTCGCTTGGTCTTGAAGAAGGAGCAGACTGAGCAACGAATGAGTTGCAGTATCGATGCTGTCCGTTGGTTTATGTTCCGTTATGGATGTCATCTCAAAGGAAGCCCGTGGGCACACAGCCATTCTAAATTTCCAACCCCAGAAGTCCACACCTATGAGAAGAGCTGCTCCCCACATAAGACGGTGTGGTAGCTCATCATCCTACCAGCACAGAGTAGCTTGAGTAAGCTTTTGTATATTTGCACAGGATTTGCAACACTTTTACGAGCCTTCATATGTCTAAGTTGCTAGTCATCTCTTGGGTCCGCCTTGAAGAAGCCAGCTCAATAACTCGCAAAGATCCCTACTGCAATGGCTGCTACAGCCTATCCCTTTCCATTCGCGTTACTGTCGTTCTATCTTAGGGCCCACCTGTGTGCTGGCAAGGCTCAGCTGACGTTGAACGAGCATGTCTGCCATCGGAGTTGATCCTTCGGGAATCGCGGGGATAGAACCGAAAGAAAGCCTCCAAATTGAGATCGCCTTGTCAGGCACCTTTACGAGAACATTGGTGAGCACGGTGTGCTTTAGGCAGAGACTGTGGTGGGGTCCGTAAATGCGAAGCAAGTGCTGTTCGAGGAAGTTTGGAAGTTCAACTCTCCGAGAGGCATGCTTTCACAATTTTATCCGGTGCAGATAATAGTCGGAACAGCTGCCTGGTACTTCGGGGAGCCTCAGAATACAATACTATCCTTCTTGTGGGCTCAGTTTGGAAGGATGGAAACTGCTGATGGTCTTCAAACCAAAATAGAAATGCTAGGCCTGGGGTAGCACTTCGGAAGAATTCGGCTAATGAGTAAAACCATTCTTATATGCGAGGACTGGGTTCACTTGTTCACTCTCTCTTGTTTTGTATGGAAGGGTTTCTCAGAAAGTATTGCCACATGATGCCAAGATAGATCACAAACTTTCGCTGTTTCACTTCCAACAACTTTTTGAGGTGAAGGTTGCAATATGTGTGGGAAGAAACTTATTAGGCAGGGCATTTCGCGGAGAAGCTGTCACATCTGCCCCTCCCTATGCAAGTGGGGTGTCGGTCCAGCGTGGGAGCGTATGCAGTTTCATGTACAGCCTCGACCATGTCGACGTCAGAAACAAAAGAAAGGCGCATAGGCATATTCCTTTTGGTCTAGATTATCCAGTCCAGGAATTTCGCTCTCAGATACACTCCTACCAACCCACACACGCTTATCACTGACCTGTTCGGGCTACTCGGCAAGAGGCAGGTTCGCGGTGGTACAGCTTGCGAGGCAGTCTCGTTGTTGCACTCACGGATGTTTGCACACCCAGCCTGCTCACTCGATGCACGTCAAGCCAAGAGCAGGGATGGCACCAATGACGGTCTCAGAAGCATGGCGGTTGAGTGGAGCCTCGTCCTGTGTCAAATAACGATGGAGAGGTCTGAAGCCAACGCAGGCACCTGTCTACCCGAACGAGCTCTCCCATTCGAAGGCTGGCGATGGCTGATGGGCTGACATCCGCGCGGCCGCCTGTTTGCCAAAGTTCCCTTTTCTTGTTGGAAGACTAATGGAAGTTCCCACCGGTCGGTGCTGATTAGTCGCCGGCTCTGTCCTGTACAACGACGTGTATCCCCAACTTGATCGCCGCACCAGATACCCGTGGACCCGGGATTCCCTTGCCCACGAATGATGAACAGCAAGGAGCCTTCACTGCATCTTGGGCGAGGTAAAAGACACTGAGCAGGAAGGATATCATACAAATACAGTACAATCGTGCAGAGACCACGGGATACGAAGCAATGGAATGTTCGTTGGTGCACCTCCGTACTCGTACAGGTGGACTGGGCTCATGCTTCACATGTGTCCTCCTCACTCGCACTCACACTCACACTCACACTCACACTCACGCTGTGAATGATATCGCAATCGAAGGTGCAGGCCTGAGTGCAGGCCTGGCTGCAGGCAGCATGAAGAGCCCTGGTGGGCCAGGCAGCGCAGGCCGCCCGCATTAGTCCACCACAGGCTCCATACGGAAGGGCAGGACAGGGGCGCTACGACCGACCTACTCTGCGTGCAACGAATCAGCGGCCGTGGTGAGCAGATTCCAAAGACAAGGGTTGTGGGCGTGCGCTCTAAATCGGTTGCCACTCGAGCCACTACACGGCTGCGACTGCGCCTGCGCCCTCGCAGACAAGGGCGGAACATCTCCCAGCGGCGAGCAGCGAGCACATTGCAACCGCAGTCCTCATGCTCGCATCTCCATCCAAGTGCATCTTCAGTTACAAGTCCACCGTCAACCGCAAGCCCATCGCTGGCCCGGCCTTTTTCCTCACGCCTTTCTTCCCACCACAGCTACGACTTGTAATAACCCTCCTTCCCATCTTCCCTTCCCTTCCCTTCTCTTCTTTCGCCTTCTCTCTCACGCTCCGCGCATCGCTTCGGCAATTACGACCACGGCCGCGCTCGCCCTGTTACAACATCATCACACCCACGCCACGACGGCATCCTTCGTTTCTGCGCGCTCATTCCGCCTTCGGCGCCCTATTTACGCGACTTGTAATTGATTCACCTTTCTTGTACAGACTTAGACGGCGCCCCTGCCCGCCCGGAGGATATTTTGGCCTTTCAGGAGGCTCCGCTTTTGTCTACGTCAACGAAGCTATATTCACCTAGCCCCTAAAACCCGCAACCCAAGTCGTCGCCAACCACCACCAACAAGATCCTCGCGAGGCTCATGAGTTGCAGATCGGAGTCATAGCTCTGGTGTAGGTGCCCCGACCACCGCCGTCTGCTCTTACTGCATGCGAATGTTCCGACTCTCGTCTTGGTTGGAATCCAGGGGTTGTGATAAAGTGGTAAATGGAGTAGCAGACCACAAGATGGCGCATGCCACGCGACCGGTGGTGGAGATTCACTCTGGCGGTGCGCCGAAGCGGAAGAGAAGTAGTAGAGAAGGTACTCCAAACATGGTGCAAGCCGTACACGATACCAAGCGGAGGAAAGGCAGCAGTCCTCTGGAGATTAGAACGCCTGTCTCAGAGACCACGTCAACGACTACGCCTACCGCTATGGATGGAGTGAGTGAGAAGTTAGAAGCTGTGATCGATCTAGATCGAGTCCGCGAAGGCATCGAGTCTCAACTGAGTCTTGAGATTTTGATGAAGCACAACGAACTTCGTCTGATAAACCAAGAACTCGCAAAATGTCAAGCGGCTCTCGAGCAGCTCCGGCGTTGTCATTTGATTCCTTATCCAGCTGCGCACGGAACTCCTGAGTCGATGCAGCACGTCAGCAATGGAACAGGTCCAGCTGTTGTTCAGGGTGGCAACGTGCCGCAATGGGCGCCTGCTTACGGAGTTACTGATGGGCCATACACAAGACACTACGCCAAGTGGCTCATCCCAGATCCAGCATTTGATGGTGTCCAAGTTGACTGGCAACGAAGTTCTGATATGTCACGTGCAGGGAAGACTGTACCAGAAGGTCGTGCTACCAGACACAGCTTCGTTGAGGGCAGCACAGCAGCAAGCAAGTCCAGATCTCAAAGGGGCTCTGCGGGCCAAAAACTTCAAGCACTTTCAAGTGGTTACCCTCAAGCCAAGGAGAAGGCTGGCCCTTGCATTCTCAAGCGGGCAAGTGACGGTCAAATGGTCAAGCTTGTTTGCATTGATTGTAACCGCGACAATTTCTCGAGTACTCAAGGGTTCATCAATCATTGCCGCATTGCTCACCGTCGAGACTTCAAGAGCCATGACGAAGCCGCGCAAGCAAGCGGACAACCGATAGAGGTCGACGAAGTCGGTGGCATCGTTGGTGAAGAGAAGACTCAGAGCGCTCCCAATGGTCTCGTACACCCACTCATCAGAAGCGCTCCAACAGATAAGGAAGCCTATAAAGCTCTTTTGTCCCGCATCAAAGCTTCCATGGAGTTGTATGACCAAGGCAAACTACCCGGTGTCACATCGATACCCACAAGCGCAAGCTCAACACCTCTGAAGAGCACAACTTGGAAGCAGATTAACACTCCGAGCGCGAGCTTCGTTCCGTCTCTTATTACACCACGCCTATCTGAGCTGATGCGGAACAGAGGTTTTGGTGGCGATCTCGCTCAGATGGTTACAGAAGCAAGAAAGAAGATTGATTTCGATGAGGACTCCGATGACGAATCCGAAGACGCTGAGGGACCTTTGCTCGTCAATCAGCGTCCAGGAACCGGCGTAGAGACCCCGATACTCCCTGTCATGAGAGTTCCATCCCGTGCAGGCGGCGCAGCAACTCCATTTGGCCGGCCTGGAAGCAGCAAGGGCGTTGATGCTCGCCATTCAAGGCAACCAGGCATGAGTGGAATATCGCCTCGACTTTCTCACGCCACTCCGGTCATCAATACTACTGCTGCTGGTCACCGCACCACAGGCTCAAGTCGTCTCGTTAGTGTTGAGCAGCATGTTCACGCCGATGAGCACCATGATGAAGTTGATGTGGAAATGCTACATGGCCCGTCTATCAACGACCTTAGTCCGAATACTGTTGCAAGTAACAACGCCCCCAGCTTGGTCAGTGATGATGGAGAATATGATGAAGGTGATGACGCAGAGAGCGCGAGCTCTGAGGGGGAGGCAGAAGATAGCGACGTTGCGGAGATTGATATCGAGGATGACGGAGTTGAGAAGGTCGTGCCAAGGACAATTTTGAGGAATCGATCCGGCAGTGGAACCGATGGCATGAGACTGAGAAAGGAAGAAAAGCAAGTCACCTTTGTTTCTCCAGTTAAGGATAGCAGACGCACACGGAGAACTTGAAGAAAGGTTTTTGCTGCATGTCGGATTATGATCATTCGGGGAGAGGAGCTTGAGCATCAGACACGTTTTGCGCTCGTTACGCGCTCTTGTTAGCATCATCAAAGCTTAGATAACTCTTCTCTTCGGTTAGAATCCTGTATGATAGAAAATACACTTAATTAGCAAGCTCACTCTTACGAGACAACTCTCATAATTTGTGCAAGAAGTTTCAAACGCCCTGATGGTTGGATATTGAAGTAAAAGCCAGTAACCCATGCCAATTGGGGATCAATGCAAACCAGTTCACTCGGTCAAAGTCGTCCTTTGAGCCTCTGTACAACTCACTTCCAACTTCCACTCGCACTCTGGGCGAACTCTCCACCTTCTTCCTCATCCAAAGTGCCCTTCTGCTTCTTCAACTCCCTCTTTAAATCCTCATTCTCCGTCTCCAACTGCTCGATTCTCAGCTCCAAACCATCCATCTGCTCCTCAGCGCCAACGCTGAACTCCTCAATGATCTTGAAGAAGCGCCACAGACGCAGGATAACGACGAGGGAGGCTACTTCCTCCAAAATACCGTGTAGCAGGACATCGACGATGAAACCTGCAACAATGACGGCTGCATCGAAGGAGTGGAACCAGGAATTGAAATACCTAGTCAAGAATTAACATTGATCTACGCTCTGACTATCCGGGAAGAAACTCACCTCCACCCAAAAGCCCACACGCTAAGGATCAATTCCAGCATGAACAGACACGAGAACACCAATCCTGCAACGCCCAGTCCGTTCCGAACATCGTCCCAGACGGGGTTTGTGTCTTTCTCATCGCATTGGTAGAGGTTGATGATTATGTCGGCGAAGATGCCGAGCAGGTCGAAGGAGACGAGGCTCAAGACCGTCCAGTGCTGGGCGCGCGAGGAGAGAAAGTCGGAAACTTGCGTCTTGCAGCCGTTGTAGATGGCCTTAAAGCGGCTGCGTCGCGAGGAGTTGGGGGAGTGCACGCCGTTGGAGATGGGGTGGTGAGTCGTGGGTTGGTCGTGGAGGAGGGGTTGGGTGGAGGAGACGTCGTCGTCAGGGTGGGAGGTGGGCATTGTGATGGATTAGGGAGCTCAACTTGGATGTAGTTGTAGTGTATGTTCAATAGACTGAAAGGGAGGAGCAGCAGCCTCGTCGATGTCTCTTGATCACCGCGGGTGGATGTGATGATTCAGTTCAGCTTGGTCCTTGACCGAGATAGACGGGTGAGGAAGACCCAGAAAGTAAGCTCCAAGAAGTTGGAAACTTGGTCTCGTGGAGCAAGGAAGCTTAAACTCCGATTTACATCGACTCAATGTCCTGGTTGAATTGGAATATCGACCAAGTCAGATCAGCTCGGGGTGGAAGCTGTTTATCTGCGGGAGTTTCGTGGCGCACAGCTGAGCAGCTCTTATCGCAGTCATGTTGACAAACCTCATGCTCGTCGGATCTTATTCCTTCTGCTGCCATCGTGGGAGGCATTTCCCTACCTGAAGCATGGCTGTGTGAGCTGTGTGTGCGATAAGGCAAGAATAGCACGCACAATTCGATTCTGGAGCTTCAAATTATTTAGAGGCTCGCGTTTCTCGTCAGCCTCGAGAGTGGTGGTCCCTTGAAGCTTGGGTCTTGGCATTGCTTGAGCCGTAGGATGACGAAAAGTTCGGGAAGCAGCCTTGTGTCTTCGCCAGTTCGATTCCAACAACACCATCCCCACAACGATTTCACCTCGCCGATTTCTTTTCTCGTATATTGAAGCCTGAAGGTCAGTAAGTTCTTTTCACTTTCATATCCGCTGGGCTACATCCGAATTCCTCTTTGTGCTTGCATAGAAGTTGGAGGAAAGCTCCAGGGATGTTTCCAGCCTGATGGTAACCGTCAAAAGATTTAAATTCACTTATTTACTTCTACAATACTTACCTCCTTTTATCGCTTATATGTATGACGCTAATTTCGTCATAGTTCAGGGTCCGCACGCTCATTTTACCCTCCCCGTCGACAACATCTTTTATTTCTGGTCGCAAGCAAACTTCACAACAACACCCCGTAGGAGCAGACAGGATGGCAGATACTGAGCCGAGGGTTGATGAAGATGTTCTTGTCGGCGAGGAAGAGGGTAATGATGAGGTATACTGGAGCGTCACTTTTACTTTAGGACGTTGTTGACCAAGTTCGCAGGAAGAGATTTCGGCAATGAAGAGGAGGGTCGCAGAGATGGAAGAGGAGGCAGCCAAGCTTCGTGAGATGCAGGCGACGTTGGATCAGCAGAGCAACGATCTGCGAGAGGATAAGGAGGACATCGACTCAAGAAGCATCTTCGTTGGCAACGTCGATTATGCCGCTTCGCCAGAGGAGATCCAGGCTCACTTCCAGAGCTGCGGCTCCATCAATCGTGTCACCATTCTGCTGGACAAGTTCACTGGCCATCCAAAGGGGTTCGTTCCACGATTTCTGGTTTCATGAAGGCTACTGCTGCTCTTGTTCTTGCTGCCGTCAAGAATCTATATGATCAACGCTACCTGGCAAGAGATGGATGCTAATCTAGGCTATGCAGGTATGCGTACGTGGAGTTCACCGAGCCGAGTCTCGTTGCTCAAGCTCTTGTCCTAAACGAGAGTGTCTTTCGCGGACGTAACTTGAAGGTTGGCAACCTTCCCCTTCCTCTGCATCGCTCGTTGCTTACCATATTTTCCTGCCATAGGTTGTCCCAAAGCGTACGAATGTCCCTGGTATGACTCGCGGCCGAGGCAGAGGTGGCATGAGAGGTGGTCGTGGCTTTGGAGGTGGACGTGGGGCTCCTCGCGGTGCATACCGTGGTGGGTACAGAGGCAATCGAGGCCGTGGATTCTCTCCGTACTAAGGTACGCAGTGATTGGTGGTTGGTTGATGACGAGTCAAGGGATTGGAAAAGCGTACGATAAGTGAGGGCACGATACATGCGATGATTTCTACAAAATGGTGGGGGAACTCAATCATCAAGGATCTCGGGATGGCCCTGAGCTGAATTAGATTTGGCGTTGACATGGAGCACGTGCTTAATTATTCCAACCTATTGATGCTTCCTTCCTTGTTATTGAACTTCATGGAACACTGTGCCTGCTTCCGTTGGAACAGAGATATATGGATATGGCTGGACATCGAAGATAAGATGCGGCGTGGAAAAGCATCGCTCCCGTTTTAGACCCTCGAGACCTCTTCTATTTTTACCCCCTCGCCCTCTCGACATCATGGTGGCCTTGGGAGTTTTAAGGCCATTTTAGCGGGGACGAGACTTTGCCGCAAACCATAACCTGCTCTCCGAAACCACGCTGTTGATGCGAGAGACTCCCAGCCAAGCCAATCTCGATAACAGTCCTCCGCGGTCTGATGTGCTGAGAAGCTCGAATTGCACCGATTCTTTGTCAGACGTTGGAGGTTCCCGCAGGCGCCTCTGTCTGGTGCGAGCACAGCCCCCTCTGCGGTTCAGACTGACGACCACTCTTTGGTCCCGCCTCCAACCACCCCGGAAACAAGTTCACTTCTGCGAGCACGACAACGAGCTTCATCATTGACGTCGAGTCCAACGGCGTCGCCATATCTGGCGTACATTCACGATGGCCAGCAGTCGGACGGACTCGGGTCTGCCAGCGTAAGTTGCCTCCAAGCGTCATACTAAGATCCTTACTGACCCTCTCTAGGCAACCCAATCTGCGCTTGACCAGTATGCTTTCCATCGAATCCTTCGAGTATCTATCTATCAAATACTAATCTACTATAGTAATTGCGGCTGATGGGCTCTACAAACGTGATGTCTTCCGTATGCAACCAATTTCCCAGAACTTCTAATCCAAACTGACAGCTACTCCCAGGCTTCCCAGATCCTTTTGCCGTCGCGACCCTCAGTGGCGAGCAAACAAAAACCACGGCAGTCATCAAGAGAACTTTGAACCCCTATTGGAACGAGACTTTCGACCTGTAAGCCGAACGAGATAGTTAGAATAGGACATCCGATGCTGACTTTTTGTAGGCGTGCCTCCGAGGATAGCATCCTCGCTGTACAAATATTTGACCAAAAGAAGTTCAAGAAGAAGGATCAAGGGTTCTTGGGTGTGATCAATGTTCGGGTTGGAGATGTCGTCGATTTCTCCTCTGGCCAAGATCGTGAGTGAAATGAAGTTGCTCTCGACTCACATTCGCCACTGACTTTCGTGAATCATAGAAATGCTCACACGCGACCTCAAAAAATCCACCGATAACTTGGTAGTTCATGGGAAACTGATCATTAATTTGTCTACAAACCTCTCGGAACCAGCACGAAATAATCTAGCTCCCCCAAATGCCAACGCCAGCCGACCATCTCTCAGCAGCACACCACACGGATCGACTTCATCTGGCTTTCCGGGTGCCTCGACTCCGTCTCATACCCCGCAGCCGTCTGGCGTTTTGATGGCAAACGGTGCAATCTCTACAGCCCCAACACCAGGACACGCACCCGCTGCCGGCAGCGCTGGACCCACAACTGCTACTGCACAGGCGAATGGTGCAATGCCTAGACAAAATGGAACATTCAGTTCCTTTGAAGATGCACAAGGAAGACTACCCGCTGGTTGGGAAAGACGGGAGGACAATCTGGGAAGGACGTATTATGTGGACCACAATACCCGTTCGACAAGTTGGAACAGACCGTCTGCGAGTGGGACTGTCGACTCTCAACGCATTGAGCGTGATGCCAATACCCAGGTGGAGAGGCAAAGGCATCAGAATCGAACGCTACCAGAGGACCGGACTGGTGCCAATTCTCCAAATTTGCAACAACCGCAACAGCAAGGGGGAGCTGCTGCCAATGCGGCTACGATGATGGCAACAGGGGCCACTACGGCTGGAACTGGAGAACTCCCACCATTGTGGGAGCAGAGACATACGCCGGAGGGCCGTCCATACTTCGTGGATCACAACACACGAACGACAACTTGGGTAGACCCCAGACGCCAGCAGTATATCCGTATGTATGGTGGGCAAAATGCCAACAACACCATCCAGCAGCAACCTGTATCGCAACTTGGTCCATTGCCCAGTGGATGGGAAATGCGGCTTACGAATACAGCCAGAGTGTACTTCGTGGATCATAACACGAAGACAACTACTTGGGATGATCCGCGACTTCCATCATCACTGGACCAGAATGTCCCGCAGTACAAGCGAGACTTCCGACGCAAACTCATCTACTTCCGTTCTCAACCAGCTCTCCGAATTCTCTCTGGGCAATGCCATGTTAAAGTTCGAAGATCTCACATTTTTGAAGACTCCTACGCCGAGATCATGCGCCAATCTGCTACTGATCTGAAGAAGCGCCTGATGATAAAATTCGATGGCGAAGATGGTCTAGATTATGGTGGTCTCTCGCGAGAGTTCTTCTTCCTCTTGTCCCACGAGATGTTTAATCCCTTTTACTGCTTGTTCGAATATTCCGCCCACGATAACTACACCCTTCAGATTAATCCTCACTCAGGAATCAACCCTGAGCATCTTAACTACTTCAAGTTTATTGGCCGTGTTGTCGGTCTCGCTATTTTCCATCGCAGGTTCCTGGACGCATTTTTCATTGGGGCACTGTACAAGATGATGCTTAATAAAGCGGTTTCACTATCGGACATGGAGGGTGTCGATGCAGACTTCCATCGCAGTCTTCAGTGGATGCTCGATAATCCGATCGAGGGTGTCTTGGATCAAACCTTTTCCACAGAAGATGAGCGATTTGGAGAGACGAAGATTGAGGATCTGAAGCCTGGTGGACGGGACATCGAAGTCACGGACTCGAACAAGAAAGAATATGTTGATCTTATGGTCAAGTGGAGAATCCAGAAGCGTATCGATGAACAGTTCCAGGCTTTCATTACTGGTTTCCATGAATTGATCCCAGCGGAGCTTGTCAACGTCTTTGATGAACGAGAACTGGAGTTATTGATTGGTGGCATCGCAGAAATCGACGTTGAGGATTGGAAGAAGCACACGGATTATAGAGGATATACAGAGTCGGATGAGGTCATCAAATTTTTCTGGCAGACAATTCGAAGCTGGGACGGAGAGCAGAAATCGCGTCTCCTTCAATTTGCAACTGGCACATCTCGAATTCCAGTCAACGGGTTTAAGGATCTTCAAGGAAGCGACGGGCCCAGACGATTCACGATTGAGAAAGCAGGAGAGGTCAACAATCTGCCCAAGTCTCATACATGGTTAGTATACTTTCAGACCCCCGCAGTGCCGACGAATTCTAACATCGTTTAGTTTCAATCGACTTGACCTACCACAGTATAAAACACTTGAAGCTTTACAGACGAAATTGACTATGGCAGTAGAAGAAACCATGGGATTCGGACAGGAATGATTGCTTTACATTGTCGTGTTCCTTTGTTTCCTTCTCGGTGTTTTCAAGCAGAAACGGGGAGGTTCTGGTCTTAGGAGCCAGGGGCGGTCTTTGGAACTCTTGCATAGTCATAGACACCCAGGAGCCCCAAATGTATTTAGCACTCGCCAAAAAGAACTTGGCAATTTCCATGTCTTGGACCGGGTCACCGGGGCCTATATTCTTCTGCCCCTCTTGTGATGAAGCAAAACTAATTCTCAATATACAATGATGTCAAGGATATTCAAAGTCTGAAGCTTATTTTTCATATATCGAATGTCACCTAACTAGAGGAACATTCCAGCAAGTAAAGCCCCTCTATCTAAATCTTTCTTGGAATATTGTACATTAGAGACTGGCACTTGGCTGTCATTGCGCCACGAATTCCGACAACCTCTGGTGAGCTGCTTAGTCTGACCTACGACATTTCTCAAACATGCATGCATTGAGGCTCTTCTTCCCTCTCAAACATCGCCTTTCAACTGCTCAATGATCGTCCCCCTCCACAACTATTGATCCTCTTGTTTATCAGTCACATCCTCGATCCGCATCGAATCCCCAGCCGAGCTACCCTGCCCTAACACTCTGCCATCCTGCAATATTTGCCTGCCATCAGAATCGTAATGTCGAGTTTCTTGCACGACCGGCTCGCCCAGATTCTGGCTTGCGGTCTGAATTCTGGTTCCTGATGGGTTGGACGAGGTCGTCTGGATGTACCGTTGCCCAGAGCTAGTTCGGCCATTGCTGGATGACGAAGAGCTGAATGATGTAGAGGAATATGAGTAGGAGTGTGAAGACGACATTTTGGCGGCGACGTGGTCCGGAGCAAGTAATTTCAAGTGAGGCAGCGAGGCTTGATACTCAAACCATCAATAGACGAAACAGCGGGAATGCAGGACTCCTTATATGCAAGCTCGACCCAAATATCTTGGATCGATAGAATAAGATCTTCAAATAAACCGGCACTTCAGTTGACATCATAGGAAGCTTGATTTGGCAGCACCCCATGCAACAGACTTTTTGAGCGAATCAGAAGCGATGTTTTCCAAGCAAACCAGTCAGATATCAAACGCCCCAGCTTCTCCCGTCCCTCGATGGTTTTCCTTTACGGACACTTAGCCGCGCGAACGACAGCGAACGGCAGCCTCGTTTATGCTCTTCGTATCACGCTCGTGATACGGGGCCCCTGCGTTCTGCATTTGCGAGGCAGAAGCCTCTTGTCTTGCTGTGGCACTGGTTAAAAAGGTACGAAAGTAGACACGGCAGCGCGATGGCAGACTCCTGCTGGGACGCGATGAATTTTCTGGAATCACAGAGAAAAGAAGGCTGTTCCAGAGAAGAGGTGAAGATGATTCGAAAACATTCGAACTCGGGGGTTGAGTAAGTGGACAGGGAAGTGATGTGGCGAGGCCGACGATCAACAGGGGTCAATTTAAGCATTTCCGCAATCGAGCTAGTCCCGCGGAATAGGAGGCGAACCCAGGGTCCCAGACCTCCTCTCCCTTCTTTTCAAGACTCTCACAACCACGGAGCGCCCTCGCATGAACTCCTCAACCAAAAGAAGGTTCAATGCTTTTTATCGACCAGCACCACAATGGAACGTCCGAAAGGGAAATTCCAGTCTCAGACCGGGAATTGTGCTCCCACAAGCAAGACATTATCGACGCCATGCCGTCCTCAATTATTAGATCGCTCGGCACCCAATGAAGACCTCGTATTCAGGGCCCGGTACACTAAAAACAGACACAGCTAGCCACCCGCCTGCACAATTCTCAAGGGGGGTTGAGGTCTCAGTGCATATATCTTAGATCTTAGCGTGTGGAGCTCCAGTTGAGGAAATTATCCCACGACAAACATATGAACGCTCCAGCATCCTCTCTTTTCTTCTAACCCCTCCCTCACTCACTATCGTTAATTCTACTCTGCTTTTCTACACCCCACTTCAGTCTCTCGTTCTCTAGCACAGCAGTCCATTAGCTTCAGTCATAATGTATACCTCTCTCCTCCCGGCCTCACTCCTGCTCTCCGTTGCAGCAGCAGCAACAACAATATCCGCGTCGTCGGCTACTAGCACGGCATGTGCTGCTCAACCGGTTATGGACTCTTGCTACGCTTCTACATCAGCCATTGCTCAAGCTTGTGCAACAACCGACTATAGTTGCCTCTGCTCAAAGTGGAATGATGTCCTGACGTAGGCCTACCTTTTCCCCCTTCTCTCGCCTCACAACTAACCTTCTCAAGCTGCTTCGATCAATGCCCCAACGACCCTCGTTATGCTGCAACAGCCGCCTCGCATGCGACATACTGCAACGACCTCGCAGCTTACGGTGGCAGCTCGACATCCGCGTTCTCGGCGCTTGTCACGTCGACCATTACCCCAGCTGGAACCACGACGGGACCAACTGGTTCTCAGTCCACGCAGTCAAGTGTTACTGGCAAAGTTGACAGCACCAGTACCGTTAGCCCGGACACTCCCGCTCCTACAACAAAGAACGGTGCTGAGGGTCTGGCAATTGGCGCGGGAAGTGTGTTCATTGGCGTTGCTGGGTTTATGGGAGCTTTCCTGTAAACCCAATGGCAAGGGGCATTCTTGGACAAGCTTGAACGCATAAAATTTGAGTGCTGTGTAGCGTTTCAGCGTGTTAGGTGTCGGTGTTGGGATACTTTGGAGGAAACAGAGGAAAGAAAAATACCTATTGTACTTGTAATTGATTCATACATAAGCATAATGGCAGCAATTTCATGCATAAGACCCCTTGCGGCCCAGATACCTCTTTTCTGATCACACAACCGACACCAATAAGCCATATATCAGTATCTAGACCAAGAACAGGAAGCCATACCGTTGATTCAAAGTACTGCTCGCCTTATTTAGAGTTGTATTGTGTTTTGTTGATTGACATATTTCGCCGAAAAAGCTCTGACATTGCTTTGCATATTGTTTCTTAATTCTTTAACAAGAACGAACTCCGTTGCATCCTATGTGCGGTCTGAGACTTTATACAATAAAGAGAAGCTCCCAATTCCTCACACTTTCCCAGGTTTTCTTCTCTACTTTCGATACCACATCCGAGTAATCTTGGTGTGTCTCATTTCTGTTGGAAGTCAGTAATATTCTGCAGCCCGTCTAGAAGAGATACTTTCTCTTTTGAAGCTGGAAAATGCCATACTGTTCTTCACTTAGCGAATGACTTAAACGTAAGGAGTTGGGAGCTTACCATCAACGCCTCCGAAGTTGGGGGGCACCCAGGCACATAAATATCCACCGGCACAATACGATCGCATCCCCTCGTAACACTGTAACTATAATGGTAATAACCACCTCCATTCGCACAGCTTCCCATCGAAACGACCCATCTCGGATCCGGCATCTGATCGTAGACCTGTCGAAGCGCAGGGGCCATCTTGTTCGTAAGTGTGCCAGCAACGATCATGACATCGGACTGGCGAGGAGAGGCACGGAAGATTATACCAAGACGATCTTGGTCGTAGCGGGGGGTGGAAAGGTGCATCATTTCGACAGCGCAGCAGGCGAGTCCGAAGGTCATGGGCCAGAGCGAACCTTGACGCGCCCAGTTGGCTATTTGATCCAGGGTCGTTCTGAGATGGACTTTAGCTACTTTTAGAGCCAATTATAGGGCCGGAGAAACGTACAATGCGTATTGCATAGCACCCTTCTTTTCCTCCTGCGAAGGTAATGGCACTTCACGTCGCGGCTTACCCGTAACGCTCGTCGAAGGGTTTCCTGACGCATTATGTGCTGTGACTGCGCTCGCTGGCTTCGAAGAGGATGATGAAATTGCTGCAATTGACCGGTAGGGAATCAAGGCGGAGGCTGGCTTGACTATGAGGTGAAGATGATTAGATGCCGGGGAAAGAATTGAGCTCCAGTGGGGGTATTCGGACGTACCTCGCAGCGCTAGCGCAGCTGCTGATCTTGCGGAAGAGAACATCTTGTCAATTGGGAGATGACAAGAGCGAAAGGAAAGGGCGGACGTTGGGAGTGGAGAGGGGCGTTCTGCTTGCACTTCGAATCGAGCGAGCGAATATCGAACGTCAAGACAATCGGTAATAAGCGATCTGCCGGTTCTGATTGGTCAAATCAGTCACGTGAAAGAGGCAATCGCATTGGAACTTTTGTAGTATTTTGAAATAAAAGGCGAGCTTTATTTTATGGTCCTTGCGCACCTGGCCTTTTGTCTATTGTTTTTGAACGCGTCTAGGATTAATACAAGTGTCGTAGGTCGAGCGAGAAAGCTATATACTAGAAGAAAGTCTACAAAACAAACGCTTTTGAACACAGAAGCAACGATTTGTATCCCTAGCTCAAGCACCAGAATTTTTTGAGTTCTCACCCATCATCTCGTCGATTTGAGCATCGACCTGCTTTTCTTCGGCCTCAGCATCGTTGTCAGTCTTGCCAGTTCTGCCTCGAGGAGGTGACCGCTCATCACTGTCCTCTTCACTACTATCACTTCCGTGCAGGCTATCACGATTGGTTTGGCGACTTCTCGTCATCTAAGAATCGGATTAGCAAGGAGTCCACATTGTAAAGACTGTATGACTTACCCATGATCGGACGCCACCGATCAAGCCTAAGCTGTATCCAGTGGCAAAATCGCTACCTGGGCCGGGACTGTCACCCCTTGGAATCTCCAGACGGCGGCTGAGATGTGAAAGAGCTGAGGGACTCGTGAGAGTACCTTTCGAATCCTCGTAGCTAGCCATGCGAGCAGGAGAGCCCGGTCGACTAGCTTGCCAGAACTGTCTTAATTCTTTACCCAATTCTTGTCCAGTAGTGGACCAATTTGTTCTGATGGCTTCCCTCATTTCCGAGACGTGGCGCTTGAGATCAAGTTCATTCTTCTTAAGCCATGATACGTTGAGTTCTTGGCGGGAGGTACCACGCTTGAATTGACGTGCGATATACTTCTCGTAATCGCGGACAATCCTGCCCATTCCATTAGTAATTTAAGCAAGACGGTCCACGAAAACTTACTTTGTAATGATCCCCGTGGTACTGACGCCCTCCGTCCTTTGCGTAACCAAGAACTTGCCAGCTTCTTTGATAGGCTTATAGATATCGTCACCCTCGTCCGCACCGTACGGAAGATCGTCGTGCGCGACATAGTCGATTTTGTGTTCTTCCAAGAATTGAGGCGTCACAATCCAGGGGCAATCTTCGATAACCTCATCTACCCATTTGCAATGCCTGACGGTCTCAGCTCTCTCTTGCCCAGTGAGAACTGTTAGTCCTTTGCGCTTGTGTGTTTCCTTATCTCCCGTTACACCAACAATAAGATAGACATGGGGAAACGCTTTCTTGGCCTGCTCGAGTTGGCGCATGTGTCTGTACAAACATTAGCAATGATTCGAATGTATGGACAACTAGAGAACATACCCAAGGTGAAATAGATCAAAAACACCGTCAGCATACACTCGAACCGCTCTGCCAGCTGGAGGTGGATTGGTCTTGTACCCAACAGGGTCTGTCAACTTTCCAATTGGTGGAGGTGCCATAGTTGCTTGCTTCTCGTCACTCTCGTCTTTCGAAATACTCTTTCGTGACTTCCGCGGAACACGGTTGGCAATGTCTGTACTTCCTTCGGTGGTATCTGATGGCTCGCCCGGATCTTGGATATTGTCAGATCCATTCGTGATCTTCTCATGTGTGCTGGACCGTATTCTCTTCGCTGGAGGATTCGATTCGTTTGAATTGCCCTTCTTATGGCCTGCGCCGATGGATTCTGGAGCTGTAGATTCGCCATCTTCACCCGAAGCATCACGCGAAGAAGGCTGTAGTAAATCCATTGTTGATGACCTGTTCGTTGATGGTAAGGTGGCCGTTCTCTTCCGTTTCCCCACGCTTGAACCTGCTGAGGAAGGAGAAGACATGGTGAGTTTCTGTAGACGCTGAATTGAAGCGAGCAGGATTGCTCGATGAAATTGAATACTTCTCGGCAAAGGAAGTGATGCGTGCTTGCTGGTCGATGATCTGGATCACGAAGAGTTGCACACGCTGACGAGCTCCTGAGCTAAACAATTTTGACTAGGGTCCGAGATTCCGCAGGGGTAGTTAAATTCAGTGGCTATCTGCGCCTTATCTCAACGATGGGCAATTTCCCGAAAACGAAGAGGGAGTTGCTTCTGGGAGAAGGGTAGTAATAATTGGCGAGACAGATGGACTACGACGTGGACATTATACTTGTTGAAGTTGGGGGTTCTGGCATTTCTAGACGATTGCAGAGTGGATACCGGTACATCTACACTAGGACTGCCCGGTTTTTGTCTGAAATCGTCATCCATCCCCGTTCCTAGCTCCATCGATCTCCAGCGGCCACGCCATCACGTGGCAAACTATGCAAGAAAGAGGTCGCGACGCCGGCAAGGCTGAAGGAGGGCCTGGCTGTGGCTGTGGCTGCATCTGCAAAAGAGCCAAAGACACTTGGGGTCACCGCGCTGCACTGCATAGGGCTTCGGGCCAGTGTGCATATCATGGTCCAGGTATCGTCAATTCGCATTTCTCAATACAACGCAGCTGTAGGTCTGATTCTAGTGACCCCCCTTCCATTTGTGAGATCTGTGATGCAAAAGAAAAGAAACGTAACACATGGCTCGCTGCGTGATGGAGATCATAATTCAGAAAATGAAAACAAGAGAAGCGCCGCCATGTGAGATCCATCCGTGAGTGCTACGTGTGAGCTGCTGCAATATGCCTGCGCTGGTATCCCTATGTTCGTTCGTCCTGCCGCCGTGGGGGAAAGCATCCTGTGTAGAAGTCCACAAACTGCCCGAAAACACAAAAGCTCGCACCATATCATTTCTAATCCAGGTCTTCGTGCAGAGCAGCAAAGCAAACACCTTTCTAGAATGCCTCGTCTCGCAGAGGATCAGCAATCATCATAAACCCATTCCGATTTGTTCTTGCCAGAACAATCGGACTTATAGACTGGGAGCAATTAGGTAGATTTCTCGTCTGCTTTCTTTTCCGTTGTTTCGGTAGATTTCGGGAGAACGCCGTCTGCCGCAGCCTTGAGGTTAGGCTCTGTCTTCTGCGTGGGCGGCTTGGGCTCATCTTCGCTTGTCGCCTGACCCTTGTTGACTTGACTGGCAAGGTCCTTGTCCTCTTCACTGTGGTCGAACATCTCGGTATCATCAGAATCTGTCAAAACTTCCGTGCCGTCTCCAAGGAGAATGATTCGACCCCGCTGGTTTCCACCAAAGGGCTTCTTCTGGTCCATGTCGACATCGTAGCCACTGTCGCTATCATCAAAGTTATGATGTACGCCAGGTCCACGGAACTCAGCTACCTCACAAGTTAGTCCTGAAATCGCATAACATAATAAACAAAACACTTGCCATACTCTGGAGGCGCGCAAGGACCATCTCCATTGGCAACTCGCTTGGCGATCTCCTCGTACCACTCCTCCTTCGTCTTTCCGCGTAAGAGGCCGATAACGATCATGGTCATGTTATCACAGCCAACGCCACCAGTCTCTGAATTTGACGCGAGGCAATTGTCCATCATATTCTCACAGATCTTGGAAAGTTCTTGCTTCGCAGCGATACCACGTCGAACGAACTCTACAACGGCCTGCGAGGACTGGCAATCCCAGATACCTATGACAGTTGAGATTAGATCCGGCTCCAAGGGTTTCACGCATCACTTACCATCACATGCAACAACCAAGAACTCATCATCGTCTGAAATATCATGGACTGTGACATCCGGGTAAGCGGTAACGATTTGTTGCTCGGGGGCAAGTTCGGCGCTCTTCTTGAACTCGAAATCACCAATAGCTCTTGACAGTGCGAGGTTGCCATTTACGCGTCCGAAGTCTACGAAACCTCCAGCAGCCGTGATTCTAGCTTTCTCACCTATGCTCAAGTCAGCATCGATCAAATCTCAGATGCAACTCAAAAATTACCTTCGTTTTGGGGCTTGTGGTCAAAAGAAAGCGGCTTGGCTCTACCCTTTACACCCAGAACACTTCGAGAATCTCCAGCATTACCCTAGGACTGTCAGCATGAAACCTCAGGAGAATGCTTCTCCACATACAACGTAGATCTTCTTTGAAGATAAGATTCCAACAGAGGCAGTGCAGCCGGAAACTTCTTCCTCGTACCGTGGGTCTAGAAGTACAAGTCAGTTTCCATGCTCCACGGGAGCCTTCAAGAATGCTGACCATTGAGGATCGCACGGTCCGTGGCCAGGAAGCCATCCTTTAAGGCCTGCTCTATATCGCCCTTCTTGAAAGCATCCTGCTTTGCAATAATTAAGTGTATGTTTTCGCCGGCAAATTGTGCAACTTTGTCTCCCCCATGTCCGTCGTAAACACCGAAGAAGGACAACCTCGTATCAGCACCCGCAGGCTTCGACTCCTTGCCATCCTCAGCGACTGATTGGAGGTCCAAGACCGCAGCATGTGCATCCTCCATACTGATACGCCATCCTTGCATGGAAGACACACCAAAGATCAAACGTTCATCGCCTCCGCTGGCCGAAGTCTGCCAGATCGGATATGTCAGCAAACATGGATAGAGACTGCACTTGTGCGGACGTGTAGCCACAGCGGGGTGGTAGTATTTTTTTGTTTCAGTGAGAGCATTCTCCAGAAACCAATGACTCCTGTAGATCGTTGTGATCACCACTGCGACCATCTCCAAGCTCTGTCAAAGGACCTGCAAAAGTGCTACCAAGGCTGGCAACGACGAAAGCGACAGCTGCGCGTGCCAAAAGAAAACGAACTGCTTACCTTTTCGACCACGGGCTCCGACAGAGTCTGACCCATCTTGAAAGAAGATCCGGTCCTCTCTTTCTTCCACCAGGAACAATTTCTAGTCTTCCCTTTCGCCTTCGCCGCGCAAGAAAAGAAGGATATGGTGTGCGGGGTTGAGTCGCGTGAGGGGGAGGCTCGGAGATGGATCTACAGACTATCTCTTCATCTGCACCAGGAGTATTCGCAGAGCTGCTTCGGCGTCGTCTTCGAATCTGGACAGTTACCAGAGATGTCGCGTGTTGTAGGAGAAAATCGAGTTGTGCTGAATGACGATGTGGAGGACAACGCTAAAAGTGGCTGGCTCGCTAACGGCGCTCCTGGGGCTGCGATAAAAGCAGCGATGGGATCAAGGAGGCGCCGCAGCCGTTTCGCTTCTCCTTTTTCGCAGAATTCTACAGAAGCGTGCTGGTGCTTGCGGGAGGGGGCGAGGCTCTCGGAGCGTTTTACAAGCTTTTCACCTGTCATCATGTTCACGTCGCACAGCAAGGTAGCATGTCCTTGGATTGGGAGCCGACCGGCGAGGCAGAAAGCATGCGCTGCGCAACCCCATAGGCTGCGTGTTACAGCTCATCGAGGGGTTGCATTAGCGGACCCTGAGAATCTGTCCGATTCCGAGGCTGGTGGCTGCTGCTTCTGCTGGGAGATGGATGACTGGTGTTCAGGTACTCGGGGTGTCAGGTAACTCGTAGAAGTACACACCAGCAGCACTGCCCAGGCTTCGTGTTTGCCACAAGCTACGATTCTACTCACACATTCAAGATGGCTCGAGTGTTCCTTGACGCCAGCCCAAGGGGGTCCACCAGGCCTGAGCTGAGCTGCGAGCTGCTGCGTCATCGAGGTCCAGGCCATCCTTGCCTGCGTGCGCCCAGGGAGTATCTGCAGAAATCCTGGGGAAGTTTTCCTGAAGGGCCATCCGGGCTGGAATCTCTCTTCCTGGGGGCTCCTGCTGGAAGAAGGGACTCGGCAAGCTGAGGATAGCCTGCATCCAAGGAGTCTACCTTTAGGAGAAGTTCTGTTCAGGCGTCGAGTAAAAAGTAAGTCTCGCTTGAAAAGGAGAAAGGAATGTTCGCTTAGAGCACGAATGCCCGGTTGTTTTGGTTTGGTCCTTGTTCGCCAATAATTCATATCAAAGTAGAATTCAATTACAAAGGGAAGTGAGGCCTCATATGATTTGCTGTGTAGTTGAGTTCTGAATGGAGGTCCCTATCATTCATACCCTCACAGTCACCCAAAAGAGATCTGGGATGAGTGCTGTCCTCTCCTAAGTTTCTTGAAACCAAAGATGTGCCGAGTGCTTGCCTAAAATTTAGCTTGAACATTTCGGCCCCTTGAAGTTTCAAGGACTAAAATTTTTGAAGTCTGCCGAAAAAGAAGGATCAAACTCAAGCCTGTCAAGCTTCAGCATCTTCAAGCAGTCTAATTACTCACTGCGATGTCTTTGCAAATCACCGACTAACACATTCGTTGATAGACCAGGCCGATCGAAAACGGGCTTAGGGATTTCAGTTAGTTTTAAAGCGATATAGTGTACAACGAACAACTTTGACATGTGCTCACATTCCTTTACACTATCTAATAATCTAATCTAATCAACGACCTCTCTAAAGCCACAAATAGATTTCATATGTATGCTGCATAATCCAGCTCTCCCTCCTCAATCTTTGCTCTGCTCGCTCTTTTGTTTGATCCCGCATCCACACTGATTGGCCTTCTCGATGCACCAGGAACCATCCTTATGTTCGGCCCAATATCCAGCATAGGAGAACTGGGATTCGAAGTTGATATTCTAGCCACTGGGGTGAAGTTTGGCATGGACTTCCCCCGCGATGCAGCAGCAGTGATTTCACTCATTTCCCCGGTGTTAACATTGCCCTGGCCATCCTGAGCGCTGTTCTGCGTTTTCCAACTCCCTTCTTCATCCGAGTAGCCGTCAGGGAGGAACTCTTCATATACACTATCCTCAATTTGATTCTCGGTCTGTCGCTGAGGCTGGAATTGTTGCATCGACTTCATTGATCCACTGGCGGATTCGAACCTGCTATCTTTTGACTCGATAGAACGTATGCTGCTTCTGGTTCTGCTCCGTGACAAATGGCTTTGAACATAAGACTTCAGTTGCCGGGTTCCTTCACGAGCCATACCATAAGAGATGCCAAAAGAGTCCCGAGGCACATCATCTTGCTCCTGGTCGAGTTTTTGGGAGGCGTTCTCCAGGTTTCCTATCATTGTGGCCTCCTCAGGGACAGTTGGGGAATCTGCATAAGAAGTTCTCGCCTTTTTCGGTGACCTTCGAGATTTCCTGGATGCCGAGCCACCGAAGAATGGTGATGAGTCAAGCCGTCTGCTCACGGGCCTTGAACGACGGGAATGCTCGCTGCTTGCTGAAGGGTATGCTGAAAATGTTATGGACGGACTCTTAGTCACTTGACGAATAGTGCTAAGTCTTGCAATATCTTCTGGCTTCATATCTGCGTATTCTGATGAAGCACTGACCGTGCTTCTTCGATTCAGATCATAGGCCTCTAAAGATCCTATCGTTCGCCACGTTTTCGAATTCCTTGCAAGTCCTCGGCGTAGCGTCCAATCTTGTCCGTGTCCAATACTACGGCGTTTTCCACTGTCTCCAGATAGCGAAGAAACCGAGTCCCGCCCACCGCCATGTCCAATTCCACTTCGGGTCCGACTTAGCAATGGCACGAGTCTAGATTGTCTCCTTGTGGATTTTGTACGACTGAGCCTGTTGCTCGCGCGTGATGATTCCGAGACTTGCTGGATGCTTGCATGCGTTTCGACAACGGAAAATCGCTCTATTGGAGCAAAGGAAAAATTGCTGTCTCGTAGATTTAAGATGGATGCCTCCATCGGTGGACCTGCAGGTGTAATATCTGGCAAGGGAAGGAGCTGGTTGGCAGAATAGACCTTTGCTGAGCGTCGTGTATGGCCTTTTCTCGAGTAATTGGAATAGTTTCTGGAAAGTCTTTGGGTATTCGTAGAGTTCGTCCGCGACGAGTCCGCACTCGGGTAGACGCTACCTACAGTAGACTTCCAGCTACTGTCTGCCTTCGACAAGGCATTTTCTGAATACGACCGAACTCTATTGCCAGGAGAGTCTGATCCTTGAAATTGAGATAGTTGTGGTCCCGAGATGACGGAAAGTGTCTGAGATCTCCTTATCTCTTGTTTCTTCTTCCTCTTTGGGCTCGTCTGCTGTGCTCTAGTGGCGATCGGGCTGGTTTGGCTTCCGAACCCAGTCATATCTAGTTCAAGTGGTGGCGGAGGCTCTATGTAAGTTGGTCGTACTATTTCCAGGACACTCGAGCCAGCCTCAAGAGGCCCTGATATTGCGCTTTTCAATATAGTTGCAGATTGTTTTCTTGCTTCCCGTCTTCGCCGGATGTAGTAGACTAACGCTACGAGTATGCAAATGAGTAAGGCAACGATTGGTATGACAATTGCCGAAATTATCTTTCTGCGCAGCTGTTTTTGATAGAGAGCTGAAGACTTTGTCGAGTTCCCAATCTGAGACGTGCTAGGTTGAGTTGCTGTTTGTGATGGCAATGAGATTGAGGGTGCTGCTGAATTTGTGCTGGGAACAACCACGAGCTGAAAAATCTGAGAGTTTGATATATTTGATGATTGTGAGGTTGCAAGCAATGTGATCGTGATTGATGATGGCTGTATGCTCGACGGGACTTGACCTGCGAGAACATTTGTTTGAGAATCAAATGACAACCAAGATTCGGTCGGAATGATCCGTGCAGTCATCTCGACATCTGATTTGTTTTGCAGGTAGACACTCAGGTCGTAAACAAATGACTCGCCAATTGCAGCGTTCAAGGTTCCAATTTCTTTGCTAAATAATGACGTGGAAATGTCAATATAAACGATTGCATTTGCAGTGTCTCCGTAGATATCTGTTGCCAGGACTGTAATGTTGTATGGTGTTGCATCGGTTGGGATGGTACCACTGAGAATAAGCGTGGATTTATCAAAGGTCATCCACGATGGTATCTGTGCAGAGACCGAGGCAATGACGGAGTCATTGGCAGACCGTTCATCTATCACGAGGTTTGCTGCAAGACCATCAAAGTCTATTGTATCACCAATGGTAGCATTGATGATTAAGACTGCGTTCTTGAAGGCGAGAAGATGGACTCCAACCTCAATATCAAAGCGGATTGCTGCTCCACTAAATCCCTCGACATCTGATGCGATCAATTGCAAACCAAAGGTCTGAGGCGGTTGTATGAGAGACTGGTAGTCCGGCGTCTGGCCAGTGAACGTTAATGAGCTCTGGTCAAATGCTATCCACGATGGTAGAGGCGTGTTGTCGACAGTAACAGCGTAGAACAACAGGTCGGAACCAGAAAATGAGCCAGGTTGGAAATTGAAGGTAAAAGGACTTGAAGGGTGGTAAAGGAGGGTCGAAGGCGTGGAGAAAGACGACGATGATTGAAACTGCATGGAAAGTGGGATGCTCACAACTGGCGCCGGACTCTTGGAGATCACCAGTGTGGCATTCTGTGTAATTGAACCTGACGAATCACTTGCCGTGATGTATATGGAAACTCCGGTGACCAATCCTGTGCCAGCATCCTCAATGGAAGGTGTCCCAGATAAGGTGCGTGTGCTGCTGTCCAGAGACAGCCAGCTAGGTCCATTGGAAAGCGTGTATACGATGGGTAGAGTCGACGAGAAGGTCGAGATCGAGAAGGTGTAGGAGAAGAGTTCGGAGATGCGGGCAACAGGTGGTACTTGAGAATTTATAGGAAAAGTTATTATGGGTATTGAAGCTACGAGAGTTCCATAGATGACAATAACGGAAAGAAAGCCCCGTAGTGCCATCTTCTTCAGAACCGACCGACAGTAACAGGCACAATGAACGAATGGTCGAGTCCAGTTGCGCGTATGTGTATGACCAGATCAACAGATGGTATGAAGGATGGACTGCAGACAAATCGACGGATAGAGTTAAAACAGAGGAAAGCAGGAGCTACGAAGCGCCAATGATATTTTTCTTCGGAGGCGCAGTGTAGGGAGATCCCCTTATCACTGGTATCGCCTTGCCTGAGAATTCATCATCGTAGGGAGGGAATGGTTCACTGCAAGGGATATCAAGACTGCCGACCCCAGCCTTCTGAAAGATTAAGAAAGTTCCGAACTCACATGCGGAGAGAATGTGCCTACTAGAAATTTTGGTGGGTCGAAGAGGCTGTGATATTTGTGGAATGCCAGATGCCAACCTTCCCCATCCACCCCATCCACCCCGCCATCCGTTCCTTTAGGTTTCAGTTAAACATCATCGATGTTCATCCGAAGGTCCGGGGCGGCGATGGTATTGCCCAGTACCCCTTCAAGGACACCAAGTCAACAGACCGAATCCCCTTCGATGCTGGTTGGACAACCGGGTGAGGGTTGGCGGAAGGAGACCATCCCTCTGGTAATAGTACTCGACCGGGGGTGGGAACCAGGCCAGAAAGATGCAGTGGAAGCTAGATGTGTGATAAACCTATTGATTGTGGCATAATGTTAACCCTTGGTGACGGATTGGTCATTTTGGCGGTGAACACACACATTATTTTCTGCCCTCCACGTGCACACGAACCCTCTTCAACATCCGACCATTTACTGCAGTTTCCTTTCTAGGATGGCATCGCGCTCTCCGTCGCCGGAGTTCTCTCCACTGTCCATTGGAGAAGATTTTACACCTGTTCCTACCTACAAAACAGCCTCTACCACGTCCATCGATTTCTCAGGTCTCCTACAACCCCCACTGCAACTGCATGAGGACCTGAAGACGGGCTGTGGAGGTCAGCTATGGCCAGCAGGAATGGTACTAGCTCAGCAGATGCTGCGATACCATCGAGACGCGTTGAAGGACGCACGAATGTGCGTAATTCACATATTTCGTGGCGTTGGCACTAAGGCTGACTTCTGAAAGTCTTGAGCTCGGGGCTGGAGGCGGTCTAGTTGGGCTAGCTGTAGCAATGGGATGTCGAGTTGATCATTCTATCTATGTTACAGATCAACAGAACATGTTTGAGCTCATGGGCAAGAACATTTCTCTGAATGGACTGGAGTCACGTGTGAAGGCTCTCGTCTTGAATTGGTACCTTTGCCCCTCCCAAATGGCATGGTATTCGTCCTAACGAAGGGCTCTAGGGGTGAAGCACTGCCCGCAGAGGTCCTCAAGGAAAAGCCTAATGTGATCTTGGCAGCAGATTGTGTGTATTTCGAGCCGGCTTTCCCATTACTTTTGAGTACATTGGCAGATCTCCTGGACTTGTGCGCGGAAGCAGTTATATACTTCTGCTTCAAGAAACGAAGGAGAGCGGACATGCAGTTTATGAAGAGTGCAAAGAAGAGGTTTGTGATCGGGGAAATCAAGGATGAGGACCGGGAAACCTTTTCCAGAGAGGGGTTATTCCTGTACACTTTCAAGAGAAAGCCATGAGCATCTGACCAGCACTGCCTTATTTCGTCTTCTCTCATCCTGAGCAGATCTAAAGTCCCTTGTCTGCCATATTAACCCCAAGCATGAAAGCAGGCTCTTCGACATTGTGATGCTCATAAGAAAGCACCCCAACCGCTCCTGGTTCCAACATCATAGGGAGTTTGACACCGACCTCGAAGCCCAGCCACCGTCTTGCGAAGGCTCTGAGAATCTGTCCATGGGCAATGAGAACCACATCCACGGGCTTCTCCCCGTGCATATAAGGCCCTTGAATTTCCCTGATCTTTGCAATGACTCTATCGAGTCTATTCTTGATCTCGGCAGGATTTTCGCCTTCTTCGCAGCCATCCGTCCAAATATTCCAAGGTCTTTCTTTGTCCAACCCACGTTCTTTTCGACCTGCCTTCGCCTGAGATGGTAGAATCCCCTCGTACAATCCATAATCCCATTCCCGAATGTCCTCCGTTATTTCCACCTTACCCTCGAAACTATGCCGTATGGATTCGCTAAAAAGTAATTCGTACGTTCGCAGAGCTCGTTTTCGAGGACTTATGAATAATTGCGTTATTCTTGAAGGATCAATAATCTTGCCTGTCCCGACCATCACGCCGGCTGAGGAAATGACCTGCTGCTCTCCATCTTTTGTGAGGGGAATATCACTTCGTCCTGTGTATTGGCCGGATTTTGTCCATTCAGTTTCTCCTATTTCTTGTCAATATTCTACTCAATAGCTGTATAAAGATGACTGACCATGCCGGATGAGAAAAACTCGAGGAGTTCCAGCATCCTTGTCCGGCATCTCCAAGAATGGCCAAGTGTCTGGCTCTGTGAAGATAGCGGCGCTTGATACAGGCGATCAGGATCTCGTAAAGGCTTTACAATTATTCACTGCGAATGAAGAATTTGATGGCCTCACTTGAGATGAAAATGGGTAGGATAAATGTCACATGGTGATAAGATAAGAATTGCCCCGCCTGAAGGTACCCCTCTATATGATGACACTAGGGAAGATTGCACAAGACGTACATGTGTAGAAAACAATTGTCTGGATATGATGAGCACAGTTTCCGATTCTGTTTGTAGCTCTGCGGAATTTTGGGACAATTTCCGTAAACATGGCAATGTAAATGGGAAATAGTCCCACATAGTATCTCCACTCTTTTAGAAGTCCTGAAGAGAGAGAGACATGTAAACGACGCCTGACACCTGTAGAATCGGATTTGATACTCGCAATATACATACTACTTAGTATGACTGTTGTTTGAATTGAATGTTCTGATTTCTACGCGAGTTCCGTGGCAAGAGCTCCTTGTCGCTCCTGGCCAATCAAATCCGAGCCTGTCGCACAAGGCTGAAGCGGGCCTTAAGGCTCTGTAACACGAGGCCAACGCACCCGACGACATTTCCCAAAGACACTCATTCTGGCCGTCAGCAAACCGTTCTCATCACACTATTCTCAACGATCGCGTACATTGCAGACCCAAATCTCGAGCTGGAAAAGAATACATCTCGATTTGAAGTGGGTATTGATGGTATGACAAGCATTGCGCGGTAGCCTTGGCTGCTAAACGCCCTGCAGTCACTCGGTGTGCGGTGTTGGCTCATTCGAGCTCCCGATCTCTCTCTAGGCAGACAGCGTCTCCGGTTCGCCCGCGATGTATCATTTCCAACACGGAAACCCAGGCCTCATGCCTCAGCAAGGGCAGCCTCGTGCTCCTCCAGGCATAGCAAATAACCATCCCCGTCGTTCTCTCGCCATCAATGAGCTTCTGAATGAGGCGCCTCCTCGACAGTTCCCACTAGACGGAAGGTAAGACGCAGTTAAATTTCAGCCTGCTTACGGAGAATCAATTGCTGATCTTTACCAGCTACCTTCTGCAGCCAAGATACCCCTACATGCCACAGCCTCCTGCTCCAATACAAACGCCATATACTCAGCCTCAAGACGTATACCACCACCAATATTTGCCAGAAACCATGTATCGGAACCCGCCCTACACGACAGTGGACCTCCCACCCCCACCTCCGACCGAACCTATGGAAGGACGGAGGGAAGCTGGCTTCAATGACTACTACATGAGTCAACCTCGAGTACCGCATCCTCAGTGTAAGCCCATCCTTTCTCTATATCTTTCTTTCAAGCCTTATCATCGGAACTCTTCAACCTCTACCTGTCAGGAGACAGTCTATGCTTATATGATGCGAAGAACAACTTCTTGGCTCAAGAACTCCCTTGAACGAGCTCGAACAAAGATTTTTGGTTTAAGACTCGATTCACTAATGGCTTATACTGCAGATCCTTCTCGAACGCTTCCTGGATTCAACTTCCAAACCCAATCAGATCTGGTACCTCCTGAGGGGCAACCAGATGTTAAATGGGAATGCAGAACTTGTGCACTATGTAAGTTCTGCCAAAAATCCCGTGATTCTTCTTTTTTGGATGCCAGAAATACAGCATTCTGCATATTTTCATCCTTTGTCTCTGAATCCCAACCGATGATAGTGCTGACCGAGGCTAGGTCTCGAAAGATTCGAAGGCACAAATCCGAAGAGCCGTTTCCCCTGTATGTATTTCATGCTTGGATCACCCACACATCCCTTTGGTGGACACTAACTCGTTACCAGATCGGTGCAAAAGATGTGCATCAGGAGATTACTGTGCAGAATGTTTGAAAGATTGGTTCATTGAAGCGTGCAAAAACGAATCTAGAATGCCTCCAAAATGCAGCTGCTCTGCGATTCCACTCTCTTCAGTCTCCAATCTTCTCAACAACGCAGAAATTGAGCTTTATAAGGCGAAGTACGAAGAATGGGCGACTCCAAATAGGTTATACTGCCCTGTACCCACGTGCTCAACTTTCATCCCACAACGGATATATGTCAAAATCCGACAAGGACCAGGTGCATCATCCAACGATCCACGAGGAGCAGACACATTACCGGTCGGATCAATGTTAACCATCAAAAATGATAATCCTAAGAAAGACATCAGGCCCCACGCTGCATGTCCAACCTGCGGCGTCTCCATCTGCACCAAATGCAAATCCCTCTCGCATATTGGAGAGTGCTCAGAAACTGATCTCGATCCTGTTCTGGAGGAACAACTGAAGAAGTGGAAAATCAAGCGTTGCCCTAAATGCCGAGCCGGGGTTCGAAGAATGTATGGCTGTTCTCACATCGAATGTCGGTGCGGCGCACATTTTTGTTGGGAGTGCATGTTGCCAATTAATCAATGCGGTGTAAGTTTACATTTCTCTCTCATAATTCGATCTAGTTTCGCCACGCTTCGAGGCAATTCTCCTGATGATTCAATCTAAGTATTAAGATATTAGAGCTAACAATTTCAGGGCCAATGTGATGACGAGGCATCTGATGCTGACGCGGACTCTCAAGTCGCAGAGGACGACCTTGACGGCAATGCAGGATATTTCGAAGGTGGAGGTCCCGACTTTGGCCCCGAACCTTACGGACATATTATTGACGCTTGGGGTTGCCAACATCTTTGGACCCTTGTATTTCCCGCTAGTCCATCCGCCTTAGCAAGGCGGCATCTGGAATGCAACCGATGCTTTCGCATTGTACAACCTTCGGCCAAAGACCCACTTCCAAAGCCCCCTGTCGACAACGACATTGAGATGACGGGCATGTATCCGCATTCACAAACTGACTTTCAAGGAAAATCTCTTTGGCAATGTTTCTCTGGACACATCTTCTGTACTCGTTGCCCGAAAGAATCTCCTGCCTCGAGGAATGGTGATCCCAGCAGACTATGGGCCTGCGATTGCGGCATCCACTGCCTTACGTGTGATAAGCAGGAGGCTATGGGCAAGTACGCAAACGATCAGAAACTTGCTCAGGAGCAGAAGGAGAAGGCTGATTCTGTGGCTTGGGAATGTAGATGCGGGACCATTCTTTGCACTACTTGCAAAGCTTCGTCAGAAGCCGCATGAACGGGAGTAGAGTGAACATATGCACAAGAACAAATGCGAACCCGTAAATACTGGACTATAACATTTAGTGATCTTGGGAGCCGGCGCGATGGCGAAATAAGATGGGCAATATGATCGATACCCATCCTGTAGGCTTTAGATAGGCCAGAGCGCCTTGTATATTTCAATCATGGGCATTGCAGTGACAAAATTTCGAAACCATTCTAATCTACCTTGAAGCTCAGACTGCAATATGTGCTTCAGTGGTTGTCTATGTGAATTACAATGTGTATTGGGTGTCGTTGGTACGTGTGTTTATTGTACATAGATAAAAGTAGTCCTCGCGAATCGAACACATTACAAAAAACTGAAAACGCCTGTGCCCTATGTATGCCAAATCAGTGTGGAGATGGTAGGTACTATTCCTTGTTAATACGGTCCGGCTCTTGTTCCCATCTCGGGTCCACATCATTATCATCGAAGTCTTCCCAGATTTCAGGGTCGCCAACAGCCCCATATTCAGCATCAGCTTCTGGATCCTCGATAAAATGCTCTGTTTTATCTGCTGGTTTCGAAGACTGCTCGACATCCTGCAAACACCGCATACCATCCTGTAATTGATCCAATTCTGTTCCTTTCCGCAAATCATCCTGCAACTGATTGAGGACTTCTGTTCCTGGATCCAACTGCGTATTTCCTTTTCTCACCGCCTCCAGAAATCCCTTTCGATTCCGGACCTTGAACATGGAAACTAACCACTGAGCATCTGCTTCAAGGCCAGAACGTGCCATGCGAGACACGACTTCGACTGTATTTTCTATATCTTGTAGCCGAGCGTAGCCGTTGACGAGGGTGGTCCAAGTTACGAAATTTGGCTCTGTGCCCTTTGCTTGCATCATGGTGAGAACCTTCTCAGCGGCACGTGTTTGGTGCTGACTCATGAAAATTTTGAGGAGGATGGACCATGTATGTACGCTGGGCTTTGGCGGAATATGTGGTCTTCTTGACTCCCCTTCCACATTTCCAGGGAGCTGGGAGAAATCCAAGCTCGGGGTGGAGTCAACGAGAGGCTGGAGGCCTGACTTTTCGGCCTCGTCTCCAGAGTCTTCAGCCTTAGACTGCGTCTCCAAGTCTTCATGATCTGACGAAGATCCTGGGTCAGGCTGGCGGGACACAGAACTTTCGTTCAGAGGTGCATTAATGGGGCCAAGCATATCTCCAATAATGGTTGTACAATCAACAAGCGTATCCGGAAACTTTCCTAGTCCCAAGAGAACCGCATTCCATATATGGGTAGTACCAAGCAGATCGGCAACACCCGGATCACCGCTTGACAAAAGAAGACAGAAGTGATCATAAAATTGTTTGACAGCCCACACATCCCGCAATCCATGAATAAACGCAATTATCATCAAGGTCAATGTAGGCACAGGCGGATGCTCGAATTCGGCCCCAGTGTGAGCAGCCTCTGGGCGTTGCACACTCGGCAAGATTTCTGAGATCCAGGGAATGATTCGTACCAATGGGTCAATGCGGAAGTTCTCCACATAAACTTTCAACATGTGATTGAAGGCGGCTTGAGGCTCATGAGGCTGGTCTGTCTCCTTTGCCTTTTGCTGGTAGAGGAGAAAGATCGCATCTAGAACATCAGTGACGATGTAAGCACTCTTTAGCCCCTTCTCTCGAACAAAACCCATAACTGCCTCGATAGCTTGAGAATCCATTCGCTTCTTGGAGTCGTTTAGTAGAATCGAATAGGTATAAGCATCCGGCTCGATTCCACTCTCAATCATCATGTCGTGTATCTGCCACGCAGTGCTGTGGTCGCCAATATCAACCGAGTTTTTGACTAGTACATTGTAGGTGATAATGTTTGGCTGCATATCCCATTCAAGCATGCGCTCGAATATGTCCGAATCAGAGTAGGTTGTGTCTGCACCTCGGAAGGATCGATCAAGTACTGTCGAGCATAAACTAAGCATCTCCGGAGTGTTGAAGTCAGACCCATAATATTTCAACTTTTGCAGAATTTCTAGGGCACAGTCCGTCTCACCAGCCTTCGCAAGCCGGGATGCAAAATTCATTAAAGTGTTTCGATGTAAAGGGTGGTTGACGTGTGTCATGATTTTGTATAGCTTCTTCAACAGGAAGGGTTCTGTGCGTGATAATAGAAGAAATATTGAGTGCTGAGAGATCTGGAGATAATTCGTCGGACCACTGCGCAAGAGACCGAAAATAGAATTGTGTATTCTGCGAACGACATTGTTTGCAGGAGATTGGCGTCCGCTGAGGAATCTAGCGATAACATAGTTCAGACAGTCCGAAAGTGCATATGGAGGAGGAAATGGCTCTTGGGCATACGTCCCAGCCACTATTGTCAGAGTTTTGCCGGGCCAACTTTGCAACGTCTCGATCATAAGCTCTGGCCAAATCTCCATCTTCCGCCGCGGGGTAAGCTTTTCCCACTTTAGGCGCAACTCGATAGAATTTGTTTCATCCATGTAAGTTTTGAGGAATGTCAAAGGGAATTTCGTGGTTTGCCGGAAACCATGGGTTGGCAGTTTGCGTCCGCTGCTTAGAAACTCATTGCGACGATTTAGAGCTGCAAAGCGCCGGTGCCAACTCCTGAAGGGACGATACAGTTCAGGATCGGCGTAGGGTCCATGCCGAACAAACTTCGGTCTACTGAGTTGTATTTTCCGGTGTTTGGCAATAGCCCGAGCCTTCAGATAAAGTCTCCTTCGTCTTCTCGCCGCTAAAGCGTTTGACTTGTCCACCAATTGTCGTTTCATGCGATTCCTTTTTAGGCCAACTCGTTGATGATGCCTCTGTATTGCGTTGCGACTGAGGAAAAAGTAGTTGATGTTCAATGCTCGGCGCCTCACAGGCTTCACTGGTTCTGGACGTTCGTCGTCGTTGGCTAAGTAAGACACTCTCCTCACCGGCACTGTCGCAGGCTGTTTCTTGACTCGAGGACCCCAGATTTCCTGATACGTCTTGTGGAACTCCTCCTCTTCGGGTTGCTCGGGAGAGTCTGGGCCATTTGAGTTACCACCAACTTCACCGAGGCGTGGCTTGTTGCTACTTGGACCGCACTTTCCCCCGTAACCTTGGTACACTTCCTCTTCAGATATATCAGAACGCCCTGCGCCTAAGCGTTGGCCCTCGGTTTTCCCAGGAGATTTGTCAAGCCCCTGAAGCCAAGCGTCGTTGCTTAGAGAGCCGAAATCTTGCGCCGTCCGTTGCTGTCCCCGAATATGCGGTGTGGATTCTACAACATTGGCTTGGTCTCTGTTATTCAATGGTGGCGATTTTTCATAAGGCTCTTTGATAGCATGCAGCTTCTCTTGGGCAGCCTGGGCTGAACCCGAGTGGACTCGACGACCTTTGCGAGGCCATGGTTGGAAGACTCGAGGCGCGAGGAAAGGAAGGATTGGCAGATCGAACGATGACCAGCGTTTCGTCAGCAGATTGAAGCGTGGAGGCATCAGCTGAAGAAGGCGTTTCGTTCACCACATTGCTTCGTGATGTGTGAATTTGAGGTGAATTGTTGTCTGAAGTTTGCTTGCCCGGACAGGGATTCTGGGATTTTCAGTGTGCGGCCGCTTCCATCAGGCTGAGAAATTTGGAACAACCTACCTACTCTCCATTTGATCAAGAACCCACCGTCTACAGCAATTGATCTTGCATTGGGCCCGAACACAATGTCCGCGACTCATGCGACCTTGGGAGCAGCGGCAGATGAACGAAAAGCGCGCTTGGCCAAACTCAAATCTCTAAAGCGCAAGCAACCCGGAGATGAGATTGTAGCCCCAGAATCAACACGCTCACCTTCACCACCCGCTGAACCAGACGTCGCAAAATTACACCTATCAGGAAGAAATTATGACCCGGAAGCCAAAGGTCCGAAGCTAGGGTTCGAAGCGCCGCCGACTTTGGCTGTTGAGAAGACTCTCGAGCAGCAGGCAAGAGAAGTAGAGGAAGACATCAGGAAAAAAGCCGAGGAGGAGGAACAAGACGACAAGGGTGTAGATCTGTTCAAGTTGCAACCCAAGAAGCCCAATTGGGATCTGAAACGGGACCTGGAGAAGAAACTCGAGGTCTTGAACGTGAGGACAGAAAATGCTATTGCTAGGATGGTCAAAGAGAGAATAGAGGGAGCACAGAAGGCAGCAAAGTCAAAATCTGGGAACGGAGCTATCACAGCCAGCGAAGGGGGAGAGGAAATGGGAATGGAAGGTGTTGCTCTTGTTGAGGGGGTCAAATTAAGGGAGCGAGAGGAGGAAGAGGATGAGAGGCGCGAGAAGGAGGATGAAGATCTGCAATAAGGTCATGAAAAATGTACAACTAAGCGCCATGCAAGGAGCATGATGGAGTCTGGCGTTCTGGAAACACTGGCTATGGACCAGATGATCTGCTTCGACGACAAATCAGGACTTCCTGAGGATCTTCCAAGAAAATTGAATTCGGCTTTCAAACAATTTCTGCATTAGCGCTCGTCCCTTACCAGTTGTGCAGTTCCATTTTCTTATCTTGCACAATGACTTGGTGTTACATGCGGTGAGCAATCTCGATCTGCCATTTTGTTGGTTGCCGCGAATTATTTCTCCATACGAGTTTCTCTCTCTAAAATGCTCTTCTACGGCCGCTACATATTTTACCATCCGACGACGAAGATGAAAGTGACGGACCTTTGACGACTTTTTGCTCCCATCCCAGCTGGAAGTTGATCTCCTCCAATCTGGACTTACTACCCTGTCGTGCTGGCCATTCTAGGCCTTGCCCAACAGAGCCCCTTAAAATATGCTCGCTTAGCCAATCCTCAACGTTTTCCCATTACACCGCGGTGAGCATTATCTATATTCAGCTAGGCTTTTAGAATTTTCCAAGCGCTTGGAAAGACATCAAAAGTTTGGAGGGTTCAGCATGGGCGGTTGAGCGGTTTGGGCGTTTGGGCGGTGAACCCTTCTAGCAATTGAAGTGGACTAAGGTGCTTGTCATTCATTGCCGTCATTAAACCAATCGAATTTGGATGTCTTGAACACTCCTTCAAACCATGGCTCTCCTAAATTTACGAGACTTACGGAACTTTCTTTAAATCAAGCGAATACACTGAAATAAATGCAACTGGGGGCCTCGCTGTAGAGTGAGAATGTAAATGCCTTTAGTCTTAGTACTTCGACACGAGCATGAGCAATGAGAAGGTATACGCAATATTTCAAAAAGCAAGCCTTGTTTTTCATGAAGTAGTTGCCTAGTAAGAGAATCGCGCTCAATGTGCAGAGTTAGCGGCAGATGTTGGCATCAGATTCAAGATTTAAATTCAGGGATGACAGAAACTAGACAGAATCGACCACAGAGACTAAGGAATAAGGATATTCGTACAAGCTGAATAGAGAGAACAAGAGGCGCCACTTGATGACTGTGCATGTGGACCTGCTCGGCAAAGAGGGAAATTCCTCTCACTCGTTTAATCGTTGCTTCAATATGCACTTCATTTGCAGTTTGAAACGAGTGAAAGTTATTAGAAAGCCATGAAGTCAACGATCGGTGGATTGTATTATTTATCGACTCATGTTCATTGCCTGAGTCAACGCCAACCTCTTGCTAAAAGGGCTCAGACTTCTCTCTCTTGGCGGTGGCCTGTAAGTATCGCGAGGAGGGCCGCCATCACTGAATCTATCTCTTCCACGCTGTCGATCATTGGAAAGCCTCCGTCGTCCTCTATGAGGGCTTCTGCTCTCTGTTCTCCGGCCTCGTGCAGGTGGACTTGTCTGCTGGAATCTTCTCCTCGTGCTCCGGCTGTCTGTTCTCTCCCTCGACTTGCGTCGGTCTTCCGAAGTATACGAATCTGCTGACGAGACGGAGTTCCGTCTTCGCTTCTTCTCTGAATCTGTAAGGTGTTTCGGAGGTAGTGGTGATCGAGACATGCTCGGAGATCGCGTCAGAGACCTTGATTCGTGGAGACCTGGTCCCCTTCGTTGGGGGGATCTCGACATGCTTGACTGCATGGGCTTGGGAATCGTGGAGTTCCTCGACATCTCTCTCGGGGAAGGGGATCGAGACATATTGGTAGAAATAGTTGACACCGACACCGACGAGTGAGAAGCAGATCGCATCCGTTTTGGTGCTCCTCGAAGCTCTGGGTCCTCGCTCTGTCTCTCGCGCTTCCGACCCCTCTCCTGCTCTGCCTTGGCCAGTTGCTCATCAGCCACACCCTTCCTACAAGGCAGTCATATCAGTAAGAGCTTCAAAGAACGTACTGATGAACATGATATCTTAGATACATATGGTCACATGTACAGTATAGAGGCACTTACTTTTTGAGCAGTTCCTGCGGTACGTCACTCGTCAACTTCGGCATCAGTTTTGGATTCAAGAGCTGCTGCGTTCTCGACGGGCGCGAAACATAAGGTCGTTCTTGAGCAACAGCTTTGCATTCGTAGCTATAGTGGCGTAGACACCAGTCAGCCTTGTGCTCCGGAGGAGGTTTTTGACAAAACATATCTCTTTTCAAACATTTCTGGCATAAGGTCGTCGCCGTGGCTTTCGACGGGCCCCCAATGGTAGGCCCTCTGCCGTATCGATTCATGGCTTGCGGCGCAGAGGAGTGTTGACTATTCAGGATCGCGTTGCGAGGAGAGAGAGAAATCGAAGCTTTTTGGAGAAGAGTCGAAGCAATTACTCGTGGTAGACACTTTATTACTGTACTTGGGTTTGTCAACTGTCAGGACTGCATGCTCCTTGTGCTCTGCCGTTGCGGCAACTTTTTTAGGTTTACTGTCTGACAGGGGGCAGCGCGGCGCTAGCGTAGCGTAGCCTTTCCTGACCTCCATCCCAGTGAATTTGGAGCAGGCCGATTATTTCTCACCATCCGAAAGGGCTGAGATGCTCTGACCCGTTCTCTGCCAACAATCCGTCGAATTCGACCTTGGTGCTGATTGAGAGAGTCTGGGAAGGGCCTGCGACTGTTTGGAGCTGTCGTCGTACGAACTCCAGTCCAGAAGGCAACACCTCACCAGCATTGATCTGCCTGTGGTACTCCTCGAGCCAAACGGACTGACAAACTCTACCTACGCTTCTTCCGTCGACGCCCCCAAACCTACCAGCAGCTTGTCAGCTACGACAATGACCAGATGTCACGTCTCTTCAACGGGCGCTCTTGTTAACTTTCTCCCTTAATTTTAAATTCTACAAAAGCTTTGGTTTTTACAGGCCTATCGCCTGGTTGCGATCACATCTTCGTCCGCCTCGGGCTCCGACACTCTTTTTTGACGACTAGAATCAACTCTGGTTGATACCATACTTCATTATGGCGACCGCGCCAATGTCCGCAGATCCATCAAGATTGTCCTTTGCGAAGGTATATTCAGCTCGAAACATCTCTTCTGTTATGAAGCCCTGCAAGCATAAGAGTTCACAACTAATGGTTCCGGTGTCTACTCAGGTAGCTGCATCGGCGGGTAAAGACAATGTTGCGCTCAGTTCGTTTGCCAAAGTTGCAACCTCGACATCTCTCCGGGATCAGCCACGAAAGGAGAACGTACGCCTACCTACCCAGAATGAAGGAGTAGGAGGATCGAGTGTCCCGATTGCAATATCAGAGGACTCGACCACTATGATCTCGAACAAAGACTGCACCCAGGACGAACCTAGCTCGAATATGCAGGCAGAAGAGCCTCATTCTATCGAGTCTAGCACTAGCGAGGCCAAGCTTGTTGATGCTGTTCAGGCCTTGAGCGTTAACTCTCCTATGCCGAGTCTTGTAGTTAACGGTTCGGGACTTGTAGCCAGCAGGAGTAAGGCAGATACAGTTGAAGGATTTTCGGAAGACCCCTTCCAGCGTACGGATTCGGGCTCCGAACTAGGTACTAAACCACCCAGCTTGGATGGGAAGAGTATCACATCTGGAACTACATTTGCTTTGGATGAGAAAGAGTCTCTCCGCCCAGATGATAGTGCAAGTGTGAAGGCCGCAGAAGATGATGATACATTTTCTGGACGGGGCTCTATAGTCGCTGGCTCGAGGATTGGGTCTGAAGCTGCTGGACGGGCCTACCGTGCACAGTTCTACGAGGTCCCTGACCGACGGAGTATGCAACCAATGCAAGAACGTCAGAGTCAAGGCATTAGCACACCTCATAGTGGGTCTTCTGGACAGCAGACAACGGATGACGGCAAGCCAAAGCCTTTAATTGGAGCGACCGGAACACCAGAGGCCTTCAATCTGTTCTATCGCCAAACCCCTGATGAGAAGTTACTAGAAGCCCTGGAATCCCCAAAGGATAGGATTTTCCTTCTCAGGCTTGAGCAGGATGTAATCGAATTTGTCAAAGATTCTAAGTAAGATCTATCTGAATGGTTGTCTCCCACCATTTTGTAAATCCTAACGTTGCACAGAGAACCTTTCATCGATCTGCCTCCTTGCAATTCTTTTTGTAGAATGCTCACTCACAAGCTGGCTGATTACTATCACATGACACATCAAGTCGATTCCGTTGCTGGTGCCGTGCGGATCTTCAGAACACCGTTCTGCAGGCTGCCGCCCTCTCTAACAAGTATTTCCAACCCGCCTACTTCAGGCAACACCCCACCTCCCACGATGCCAGCGATGAAAATTATGCGTAGAGGCGGCGACGGTGACACTGGTCCTAGCCCTTCCAAAGCAACCTCGGAAACAGGTAGTGATGGCAAAGACAAATCTCTTTCCGCGAAAGAAAAGTCGGTGCAACTTTAGAGAACCTGTCACATTCCCTTTACTAACTTGAATTAGATTGTCTCGAGAGGAAAGAGAGGCGGCGTATAACAAAGCCAGAGAACGTATTTTTGGGAAAGATGACAAAACCGGGGATATCACTCCAGGTATGTTGATGGCTATTGATATCAGACTCATCCTTACTAACAGCCAACTATAGAGGCCGAAGACGCCAATGAGATGTCTCGCTCGAGCTCAGTCTCGACCAAGGACCGAGCAAGCCAGAACAAGAGAGCCAAGCCACCCAAGCAGCGTAGAGACGATTCCGAAAGTTTCGATGTTAGGTCCCAGTATACACCATTCTTCCCGCAGCCGCAAGGTCCAACATGGGCTCCAGCTCAGCAGTTCACTCCGATGGCACCTCAACCCTTCAATGGTGTTGTCCAAAACAACTATCCAAATCCGATGCAACCTCAGTTTATCGCACCAGCCCCGCAGTTTAACCCTGGTATGCCAATGAATAACATGAACAGTGGTAGTATGCCGATGTATGGTCCGATGCAACAGGTAATCCAGCCCCACGATAACTTTCCGAGACCAACAGACTAATAATCTGACAGCAGTATCCTCAGCAAAACCAGCAACGGTTCCAACCCCATAGTGCACCGATTAGTGCTTATGGCTCACCGGTCCAATCACCTCCACTGGCGCCCCAGCAATGGCCTCAATCGAACCCATATCAGAGCCCATATCAGCCACAAGGACCTATGCCAAGAGCCACCCCCAATTCAATACCATACGCTTTCGGTCAACTGCCTAGCACAGCGAATCCAGCCGATCCAAAGAGTCAACATCCTATTCCTGGGAGTTTCAACCGCCACGCCTTCAACCCAAAAACGCAATCATTCGTTCCAGGCAATGGTGGTCTTCCCCTTCCCCAGCCGATGTCCCATCACGGCACTCCTCATCATGGGTCTCCTCATCACGGGTCTCCACATCTTCAATATAATGCCTTCCCTCCGCCACAACAACAGTACAACAACGGAATGGGATACAACATGGCTCGACAAGGTTCAAACAACTCGTTGCCATCTTATCATGCATCTCCTCATATGGCTCATCGGCCGATGATGCATCAGGGTATGCCACCAAGTCTTCCTCAAGGCATGCCCCACGCAGTGACTCAGGGCATCCCTCCTAATTTGCCACAAGGTATGCAAATTCAAGGAATGCCAGGACTGCAAGGAATGCCACAGAATGGAAATCATCTCCCCAACTATGGCAATCCATCTACACTTCCTCCCAAGCCACCAACTGGAGTTTAAAGACACGCGGTTATTTGATCATCAGAGTGGCGTATGGTAGCATTGGCGAGGAGTTAGTGGGAAATGCGTGCATCAAAAGATACTTTAGTACCTGGTTTACAACATTGAGCTGATAGACTACGAATACATAAACTTCATTAAGAAATTGGGTTCTGATCACGGGACAATGTGTGTGAAGAATGGTATTCTATTCGATTGGCTCTATAGCCCCCCGTAAACGCCAGAACTTTTTCCATTCCTGTACAATGCAACTGACTGCACGGCTTATTCTCATGGAAAGTATTCAATCGTCACAGATTACTCGTTAGGCTCCCTCGGTTCTCTAGGCTCTCTCTGTTGCCCACCACCACGTCCCCCGCCTCCCCGCTTTCCACCTCTCTGGCCACCACGTTGACCCTTATCTCCTCCGCCTTCTCCCCCGGTTGCTGCCAATGCGTCTGAACCGCCCATGGTGAGAGTAGCCGTTGCAAGCCTTTGGGAGAGGTCGATTTGTGTGCGGATGGTGTTGGCCAGATATGAAACAACCAAAACATCCTGGATATGATTGTTGAAGTCACGCTCGATATCTTGTGGGTCGACTTTTGGTGCTAGTGACAAAGCGTTCATCAGGAATTGTCCCAAGGCATTTGATGGCTCTCTATCCTCGTCCAGTACCGAGTTGACATACTCTGATACTCTCTCAAGCAGATCAAGAGTCTGGTCCACAGCTCTCTCGAGACCCTCAATGTCCGATACAACAGGCGCCGCTCGATTCTCGCTATCCTTTGCACCAGAGATCAACTCCAGACCACTCTTCTCGGCTTCTCCGTATCGGATCTCATACGGTACTGGGATGAACAGACAACTCTCCGCAGCACGCTCGGCATTCACTCCGACCGGGGCGCTGATGTATGCTCTTGCCTCAATCTCCTTCCCAGCCTCAGTAGATACAGTCAAGTGGACCGCAGGATGAGGGAAGGTTCCAGTTTCGGGACTCGCAAAGAAGTTTTGAATTAAGGCGCTGAAGCTATTGAGTTCAAGGCTTGTTGTGTACCATCCTAGCAACACTTCTCTTGGGTTGGCTTTGAGTTGTAATGCAAGCATGTTTTTCTGGTACTCGACGTCGACTTCGACTTGGTCTTCGTTCTCGGTGTGGGGAATCGCAAAGCAATTTCGGACTTCCACCTCCATGCCATCTTCTGAGCGGACACCGAGAAGAGCTCCGATCACTCGCGTTGATTGTGTGTCGCGGATATCACGTCGAACAGCATGATCGAGGATGGAGAATACGGCCTTTTTTTATCAGTTCACCATGGGAGATATTCGTAGGCCTGGACGTACTTGTGGTTGAATTATGACATTTAGAGGTGCGGTTGTGGGCTGTACGCCTAGCGCTGAAGGCGCAAGAGGGCGCGCAAGATGTAGGAACGAGTCTGTACCGACCGCCATGTTGGGCAACGTTCTCTGAAGCCGGGCTGATCTGAAAAGGGCGTCGGAGATGGTGTTGACTTTGAAATTTGCTGCCCCTCGTCGTCGCTTCCGTTGTGGGCGAGAAACTGCGCTAAGATAAGAGACTGATTCACGTGCCTAGGTAGACCAGCATTTTTCTTTTTTTTGAGAAACTCAGGAAGACGTACGGATCTAACACAGAATTATATCTTCAAATTTCTATAAAGAAGAGAATTCAAATCTGGGAGCTTCCTGCATATTTAATCAATCTCGACCGTTGATTCCTTGAACTAGTACATTCAAAAACGACCTGGACATCCCCTGTACGCGCTAAGATAAGACTTTGATAAATTTTGAGACATCTCTGCAAGCCGATTGAATCTTTTCACTATTTCGAGAAACCACCGACATGGTATTTCACGGATCAAGAGGAGGCTCACGAGGTAGGGGAAATAGTAGAGGAGGTGGGAGAGGAGCAAGTTCGAGTGGCTCACGTGGTAGAGGACGAGGGCGAGGCGGCTTTCGAGGGGGGAGAGGAAAGCCAGTATTCGACAGTGCAAGAATAGCCCAGCAGAAAGAATCGTAAGCTTCCAACCTCCAAGATAATTTGAAAATAGTATTGAGGAATTCTTAGAGAAGCAGATAATGAGTCAGAACCAGAAAATCCTTCTGAGGTGGAAGGCGAACTAGGAAGTCAAGACGAATCCAGTGGAGATGAGGAGCCAGTCCAAGTCATACGTTCTTACGCTGCCTTGATGCAAAGTTTTGCTACGGACTCGACGCCTCAAGCAAAACGCCGAAAATTGGATCTCGCACCAGGATCCAAATCATTCAACATTGAGGAGGACACCTCCGAGGTAGTTGCAGAAGATTCCGATGAGGTTGAGGAGCCGGAAGAAGGCCCTGAAACTGCAACAGAAGGTTTAGCTGAGGACGAAGATGATTTGGAGGACGCTTCAGATCCATTCGAGGCTCATTTTGCAGATCCAGACGACAATATTCTTTCTAGGAGACTCAAATCCCTTGCCACGAGCCAGTGGGCTGCTCAGAAGTTATCGATCCCGAAGTTTGGGAAGGTTGTAATGAGCGTTCCTGGGAGCGAGGAACCCAGAGCAAGCTCTGGATTAAGATCAATGTCTGGACCTGCAGATTTGAAACTAAAGCAGAAGTTGGCGGGCGTGATTTCAAAACAACTGGTGGAATTTGACAGTTTGGAAAAGTATATTGCACCGTCAATATTCGATTACCAGGATATCCTGTACTGTGAGCGGCGACCGACAAACTCTGAAATCCTAAGACGCTTAGTATGTCTTCATGTCATTAATCATATATTCAAGTAAGTTGTATTCGTTTCGGATTCCGGCCTATATATTGACGCATTATTCAGGACACGAGACCGAGTCATCAAAAACAACGCCCGACTGGCCAAAGAGGAGAATAACGACGACCTTGAATTGAGAGATCAGGGATTTACTCGCCCAAAAGTTCTCATGATTCTTCCTACTCGCGAGTCTTGCGTCCGAATGGTAAAAATGATCACCTTGTTGTGTGAACCAGATCAGCAGGAGAATCGAAAACGATTTGACGATTCGTATTTGGAGAAAGAAGAGAAGTTCTCTGAAGATAAGCCCCAAGATTTCCGAGAGTTATTTGCAGGCAACGACGACGACATGTTCCGACTTGGACTGAAATTTACTCGGAAAACTATCAAATACTTCTCCCAGTTCTACAATTCGGATATCATCTTTGCCAGTCCTCTAGGCTTGAGATTGACACTAGAGGGGAAGGATGACAAGAAAGGGGACTATGACTTCTTGAGCTCAATTGAGATAGTTATCGTTGATCAAGCTGATGCGCTCCTCATGCAGAACTGGGAGCATGTGGAGTATATTTTTGAGCATCTAAACTTGCAACCGAGAGAAGCTCATGGCTGCGATTTCAGCCGAGTGAGAAGTTGGTATTTGGACAATAACGCCAAATTCTTCCGCCAAACCATTACTCTAGCGGCGTTCAATACACCTGAACTGAACACACTCTTCTACAACCAGTCCAAGAATTGGGGCGGGAAGATGAAGATCAGCGCCAATTATTCTGGGGCAATTCAAGAGCTAGGCTTGAAAATCAAGCAGACCTTCTCTCGGCTGGAATCTCTTTCCTTTGCCACAGATCCGGATGCTCGATTTATATACTTCACCACGGCTATAATCCCGTCGCTGACCAGCCGTGCAAAGGATAGCTCCGGAACCGTTATCTTCATTCCATCCTACCTCGACTTTGTCCGGGTGAGAAACTATTTCTCAACTTCTCCTGCTACAAGCAGCTTGTCTTTTGGAAGCATCTCCGAGTACACCTCTGTCAAGGATGTAGCAAGAGCGCGATCCCATTTCTTTAGTGGACGCCACAGTGTCCTACTGTACACCGAACGTGCGCATCACTTCCGGCGATATCAGCTTAGAGGTGTTAGAAAAGTGATTATGTACGGCTTGCCCGACAATCCAGTCTTTTACAAGGAGATAGTGGGCGGTTACCTTGGCAAGAGTGTTCAAGAAGGCAAGCTGGAGCCTGGAGAAGGAAACGCCCGAATTATCTTCTCCAAATGGGATATTTTGAAGCTCGAGAGAATAGTTGGTACTGAGAGAGTTGGGAAAATGATCAAGGAGAAGGGCGATACTTTCGATTTCTTGTAGAGTATCAAACAATAGATCTGTCAACTCCATCCCATGCTTCTGATGTACAATCGAAACTCCTGGTATCATTACATAGTTGCCCATTCATTTCTTATCCCCATCTTTTACTCTAGGATCCCGTGGCTTCATCCATGGCTGAGTGACAGCATCATTTCTCTCCTTAATCTCAATGTGGCTCATCCTCTTCACCATCTCCTCAAGCTCCTGCTCGCCTTTTTGTCTATATCGTGTAACTTTCTCAATATTCCTCTCAGTCATTTCGTTGATAGGCCTTCCCGCCATCCTCCAGGTGGCGATGGTCCTCGCGGTCATCGCAAATCGCATATCCTTAGGTCCATCCACCAGTTCTAAGATTGCTGAAGGCGCTTGGTCCGACTTAAGTGGCTCGATTCGCAACACGCGTGTATATCCGCCAGGTCTGTCCGCATATCGTTCTCGTAAAGGGCCGAAGAGTTTGGGGAGGAGTTCGTGGGGAGTCTTCGCGGGGATTAGCAAAAAATACACACTTTTAGCGTCTCTATCTCCAAAAGGATTGACGTACAAAGAATATGCTCAGAGCCCTTCTCCTACTAGCTTCCGTGTTCTTTTTCCCCAGTGTGATGAGCTTTTCCGCTAGTTTTTGTGCTTCCTTGGCCTTAGGGTATGTTGTGGCTATCGATTCGTGTGTAAAAAGAGATGTGACGAGGTTACGGAGAAGGGCTTGTCTATGTGAAGACGTGCGGCCCAGATGTCGATATTTTAATCTGGCGCCAGCCATGGTGAAGATTCAGTAGATCAATGAAGACAGCTCTCGGTTTGCAGAACCCTTGACAGATGTAACCTTGAGCTCTGCAATGGTCAAGGACTTGAAGGTAGGTTTAAGAGCCTCAATTGACACACCGTGGACGCGAAGGGTGTGGTTCGGTCGATCACTCCAAATTTGAGGTTGACGATGAACTTCTAGGATCCGCTAAGCTCACATCCCTGTCATTTTAAAATCACGACAAGCCTGAAGTGGCCTCTCCACATCTCCTTAGGGTAACAAGTCAAGAATGTCCAGATTAATCACGGGCTTCACTGATCTTCCTACCGAACTTCGTCTTAAAATATGGCATTTCAGCTGCCTTACTCCCAGACTCGTCGAGGTTCGCACTGAAGACTACCCGGGCAACTGGAATATCTCCTTCTCCCCAACCCGACATGGGACCAAAGTTCGTACTATCGAATGGGCTACGAAGTGTCCAGCTCCAGCACTGCTCAGTGTATGCCATGAATCACGAGAAATGGCCCTCAAGGTCTACACTTTACGTTTCGAAGTGCTTGCTTACGGGTTCTACACCATTTACATTAATCCCTTGTTGGATACGATATACATGAATTTCAAATGGGATCCAGAATTTAGGGATATATTATTGAGCGATATGAAGGCTTTTGATGAGGAAGAGATCGGAATCAAGAATCTGGCTTTGCCTCTATGGAACGGCTCCGGTGATTTAGATCGGCTTCCTCTGAATTCGCTAAGCTCTCTGACGCTCGTTATTGAAGACTCAGTTGAGCCTTACTGGCAAGACTGGGATGAAGATACAGTCTTGGTTGCACCCATCACGGAGCAAGAAGTGACGCGCTGGGAGAAAGGAGGAAGGGGAGCTTGTGTGACGCTTGATGCTGCAATCCAAGGCCGTGAGAAATATCCTGTCTTCAATATTGCTGCTATCAGGAGGGGAGATGCTGCAAGAGCTTTAACTCCGGATGATCGAAGATTTACTGCTCTTCATGGCCCAAGGAGGCCCACATAAACTACGATGTCGTGTCCGCAGGAGTTGCAGTATGGGATCGTTACCACTTGTAGTCAAGGATATCGCAAGCCTTCTAACCATTAGAAGGAGAAATACCCAAGTTTGCTTGAGGTATATGGAGGTATTGTGCAAAATATATGGTAGATAGGGTACTTCAGATATATGTGATCGACTTGGGATTATTTCTTAGGCCCGAAAGTCTTTTGGCGTACTTGGGGCGTCTAATTAGTACTCTCCAGTTATGACGCACACCATCTCATTGGCCTTTCTTCCCATCTTGCTTCAGCTTTCACTTTTCAAAGTTTACGATACTTCTCCTGGTGAGACGTTGCGATTCCTGTTAGACTCCTTGGAAAGTTTTTTTTTTAGGATTGGGAATTATGGGTAATCCAAGTTGGACTGGCACGGAAATTGGAGCCGTCGAGTCTCAACCATATTCAAGCTTGAAGTAACAATTGCTTTCAAAGCCGGGCCCCGTTTTACCACCGCCTGCATCAGTTCCATCGCAGAGCCTGATTCACACAATATCTTCGCTAATGCTTCATCCCTCTATTGAAGCTGCTCTCCACCTACTTAATGATGACTTGGTCTTGGCGCACTTTCTCGTCCGCCACATGCAAGTTGTACCGCAGTATGAGTCTATGATGTTACACGGAATACTACACCGCATAGAAGGAGACTATGAAAATACCAGAGAGTGGTACCGTGATGTGAAAGATTCCGAGGTCTTCCGTGCCGTGTGGGGTGAAAATGGCCTTGATAAAGCAATGGACTTTATGGGAAGAATTGAGGTTCTAAGAAAACGAACAAAGCAGGAAGATATCTCAGAGGTTCAACAGCTGGAGGATGGGAGCAAGCGAGAGATCAAGGCTGTATTAGAGTTCTGCGAGGAGAAATTTCGGACGCAGAGGGTGGATGATGCAAGTGCGATTTGGGTCCAAGATGAGAAATCATCAGCAAAAGGGAGAAACATGGTCGTTGGTGGCGAGGGATGGAGACAGTTCTGAATTCCTTTGTTCCTTTGTTCCCCTTTACAATCTGCGCCCCCGGTGTTGTGCTTCTTGGAAGTTAGGTGTTGAGTTTGGTGTGTCATGACGACAAGACTCTTAGAACTGTTAGTACTTGAATCAGCTTAGGTTGCAAGGTGGCGAAGAGACAAGATAGATCTTACACTTCAAGAATAAACAACTTCAAAGCACTGTTCTTCACGCTATTGTCATCATGGGCGAACACACCCCCCTCGACTCGGAGAGTCTACCTAAACTCGCCTGGGTAACACTTGTGACGCGGGCCAGTTATCTCCCAAGGGCTCTTCTTCTAGCACACAGTCTTAAAAAACACCAATCGGAGTATCCTCTTGTTATTCTTACCACGCCTGGTTTCTAAAAATCCTATATACCTATCCTTCAACAAGAATGCAAACTCACGAATTCACATCATATGCAAATCACGCCCCTAGTTCCTCCGGCACATAATCTACCAGAAACACTTATTGCACCCAGGTTCGAGGATACTTGGACGAAACTACGAGTGTTTGAGCTTTACAAGTATGGATTTGAGAAGCTGGTCTTCCTGGACGCCGATATGCTGGTGAGGAGGAACATGGATGAGTTGTTCAATATGCAGTTGCCTGGGAAGGATTGGATTGGTGCTAATCATGCTTGTGTTTGCAATCTGGATCACGACTCATGGGCTCCCGATGACTGGAATAAGGAGAATTGTGCTTATACCGGATTGGGTCCTGAGAGCCCTCCGACACCTGTTCCAAGTGTTGGAGAGAAAAGTGGCAAGAGTACACACATCTTATTGAACTCGGGGCTATTCATCCTCTCCCCATTTCAGACACAGTGGGAAGAGATGATGACGTTTCTCAACGAAAGCGAGAAAGTCAAGTCCTACCTCTTCCCAGATCAGGACTTCTTGGCAGATTTCTTCAGGGGCAGGTGGAAGAGCATGTCTTGGAAATATAACGCACTGAAGACCATGCGGTATTGGCACCAAAACCTCTGGGTGGATGAGGAAGTCAGAAATCTGCATTACATTGTAGACAAACCTTGGAGTCGAAGGATAGGCAGCGATGGTAGTGCAGGGCATCTCGGAAAAGATGGGGTGACGCATCAGTGGTGGTGGGACGACTTTGAGGAATGGGAACAAGGAAGAAAAAAGGAAGGGAGATCTGATGTTCTTGATTCGATGCGGCGTGTCGTGGCGCAGTCATTACGAAATGGCCAAAGCTAAGGAGGAGCAGAAAGACGTGCGAATCTGGAATTATATTTTGACAGCTTTTGAATTTGACGAGAAGAAGTCATGTCACCGCGGTTTGAAAGATGGTTCTTTTGTAAGGATATTCAGAGGCACCGACAACTAATTGGTACAAGCACCTCAGACTTGAGTTCTCACGTGTGATATTGAGCACAACTGGCTATCTTACGATTGTTTGAGATTTTTCATATCAAGCCGTAGAGTTCGAGGATGGAAGTAATGTACGATCTATAAAACCCAGCGAAAGGTGCTCCGTTTGTGTTTGTCACCTGCAAATTGACGTGCTGGAAGTGTACGCTGGGTCCTTCGACCCCTGGCACAGATCGTCAAGCCTCGCGTGGCTGGGCTGGGGCTTCAAAAGTTTCGCGACCTCATCGGACCACCAACACGCAACCAGATCCTTGTCGTTCTTCACCGGTGAGCTCTTTGGAGCTTCTACCTCATCAATTGGAACATCTGAATCCTTTTGATTGGACCAAGAGTTGTGCGGAACTTTCTAGCATCGGTGACGACTGTCCAGCAGCTCAAGATGGGCTTCACAACCGGCTTTGTAAGTTTCGGGTGATAGAGACGTATGTACCTTCACTGACTTGTGCTTCCAGACTGGCGGAGTGACTTTGACACTCGGCATTGCATATCTCACAGTCCTTGCCCATGAGCGGAATCGACGTGCACAAGCTGAAGCTCTGCGATTACAATCTCGTGTGCTCACCAGTCTGCTCGAACCCTCACCAGTCCCTCCGCCACAGAGCCGAGCCGAGCTTGCGCGCGAAGAAAGGAGTTCGTTAACCGAAACTCTGAAGGATAGATGGAATAACGAGGTTGAGAATGCTGTCCGGAGAGTGCAGAGAACGGACTGGAACGAAGTGAGGGAGGGCATGGAAGGAGCTGTCGCAAGGTTGCTCGGGTCTGGGTTACAGAAGAGCAGAGAGGGCATTGAAAAGGCTGAGAAGCAAGCCGCCCCGAAGGTGCAGGAGGCAGTTGATCGGAGCAAAGCTGCCGCCAAGAAGGGGGCCGATCAAGCTGCGGCTATAACCGACAGAGCTGCAGCAGCAACCGTTGCTGGAGCTGAACAAGTTGGTGCTCAAGCAAAAGATGGAGCCAGCAAAATCAATGCCGCTGCGAAGGAGAAGCTAGATCAAGCAGGTGTAAAAAGTGGCGAGTTTGGCAGCTCAGCTAAAGCCAAGGCCGATCGATTAGCCGCTGATGCAAAGACAAGTATTCAAGATACCGCGGAAGCTGTCAAATATCCTGGCGGGACTATTGATGCAGCTCGTGGCGCGTTAAGAGATACATTTAGCAAAGGGATCGAAAAAGGCAAGGAGGCCATCGGAAAAGCCCAAGCTGCTGTTGGTCTGGCGACCGAGAAGATGGAAAGCAAAGCACAAGCAGCGACTCTGAGCCATTCTTCCGACGTTGAAAAGGCTCTACACGAACGATATGAGAACCCAAGCGCCCTGAATAAGACGGTAGAGGAGACTTTGGCTGAACGGTATAAGCCTATAGAAACGCGTGACAATACTGTTCTACGAGGATTGTAAACTATGTACAGGCTGTAATTACTGCTTCATGTATCAATTTTCTCACAAGTTAAAGATCTGCTCTCCAAGTGATAAGCAGCAGGTGTATACACAGTGTCCTAAGAGTAACTTCTTGAGTGGTTGTCTGATGAGCGGCATCCAAAAGTGATTTCCAGAAGTTGCTGGGCTGTGCAATCTTATTCGTCAACGCTGGTGTGAGTCAAATGGTTTAAAAGCAACGAGCAAATCGGGAAACACGACAGGGAATTCTTGTACGTCTCTGAATGCACAGGAAGTGGAAGCTTGGTCTTTCCAATCAAGGCAAAGACTACCTCGTTTTGAAAGTTACACACGCATATCTGCTGAGCATCTGTTCCAGTCCATCTTCGAGCACACACAGCAACCAATGACCTCATTATTTTCCCAACAAGATGCAGCACAATCAGCATCCCGTACCAGCTTCCGGAAATTTCGACGATGTGTGGTTCGATTATGACGACCCAGAACGCCGGGAAATCCAGTGGCCGGCAGTAGCACGGCATGAGCCCATGTTGGAAGGAACAGACAGATCTTCTCTCCACAAACGCCCAAAGCTTTACAGATGCAGAAGTAGCTGCAACAACTCAACTTCGTCCTGCACCCCAAGACGTCAAGACGACAACTCCGCAAAGGCCTACAGTGAAAGAAACAAGCCAAACACGCCACCAAAGTACCCAGATGACGGATGGACGTTGCCATCTGAGAAACATGCCCGTCACGATGAAACACTATCTCAAAAGGAACAAGAAGATGCCGAAGAAACGGCAAGAGACATCCTTGGCCCTCGCATCGTCGACCTACCAACAATCTAGCTTATCCTCGAACTACAAGCGACACGGATGGATCCGATGGAATGGGTTTCGGTCAAGAAAATCATTGAAGCAGAGCCAAAGGCTGGTCATAATTTATATTTGCTGACTTGTTTGCTGAATCAGGACGCTAAAGTTGCAGTGGCGGAAGAGAATGAGAAGGCGTCTGCGCTTTTGCAGTCTGATGAGCTTCATCAAATCCATGAGGAGTTTGTCAGAAGGTGGAGAGAGCTTAGCTGTAGTGTTTAGATGCAATTCATCTCATGCTGTCCTGTGGAATCGACTTCACTTGTCAGTAAATCTTCAAAATATATTCTCTCTTATGATTTATGATTCTCAAAGCTCTTATGAAATAACCATCACAGGATAGGATATTTGTGTTGTTCGTCTTCACAAGGTTCCGAGTATACTCCTCTGTCAGACTTCGGCCAGTCTTACTGCCCCCTGCTCTTCTCAAGAGCCAAATGGATCCCGCAAGAGGATATACATCTTTCCTGTTGCAGCATCATAGCCATACCGTTCCATATGTGCATCCAGGATAGCCACTTGCTTGAAGCCCATCTTCTGAAACATGTTAGATCCATTGGGAGAAGCAGGAATCCACGTTCGACTGCCGCTCTTGTCCGCTATCTCATTACAGTGTTTTGTCAGAAATTGCCCAAAGCCCATTCTCTGATAGCCTGGCAGTACATTCGTTCCCATTCTGTCTAACATTCAATCAGCACCCAAAATTTGTGTTATAAATCGGCAACGAAAGTATACGTAGAGCACGAGTAACGAGTTTGCTTACGATAGTCATTCTCGGGGTCATAACCATAGTCACTAGCGGCTCTCAAAGCTTGGCCAAGAACTGCAAATACGTCCAAATTCATTCTTTCTAATGTAGGCGGCGTGTCTTTGGCTAGAATTGTTTTCTTCTGCTCCTCCATTATGGAGGGTCGGAACTTCCAGGGAAATCTCAGACCAGTCCACGCCACGGTCTTTCTACGCTAGCTCACCAGTCTCCCAGATTCGAGAGAATTACATACGGGAGGTGAGAGCTCACCCCGAGGAGACCTCGGTGATTTTCCACAAAGCGATATCATCCATTTTCATACGCGCACCAAAGGTTTTCTCGATCCATGGAAGAATTTTCTGGTGTTCAGAGTCCTTAAAGATAACCTTCCAGACCTGGTAATCGGCGAAAGCAATATTCCATATAGAAAACAAGTTTGGTAACTCATCCTTACGTGCTTCATTAAATTCAAACTCTGGTGGAAGTTCCATGTTGCGCTTGCAGGCTAGGAGAGGGGTTACTAAGGTATTTTGAAAGAATTGAAGGGTAGATTTGCAATGACTTGGAAGTGGAGGTAAGAAAGAGGATGCTCAAAGGAAGGGTTACAAGCTGACTGCAGTCTGCTGTGCCCCTTGGCTACTCGAATTACCGGCTCGTCTGGATAATCCACGTATCATAAAAAAGACTCTCCGTTCCAAGCGAGCCCGAGCTGCTGACGATGTCCCTCGGCTGACGGTAAGAATTAAAATATGGTGCTGGCTCGGTGGAAGAATTTTGTGCGAAAAATTTACGATAACTTACTAGAGTTTTAGAAAAGAAGGAAACCCCATCCGCTACAGGGTATAGAAGCAATGCAGTATTCAACCTCTCACATCAGGAGAATTTCCAGAGACTATGATAATAACGTCTCAGTTTCTTGGTTCATTTTCAGAGAGTATCACAACGGCAGATATGGCATAACAGCCTCAACATACTCAGGAAATTAAATAGAATGTTAAAGCAATAAGATATAAAGACTGACTATGTTGAACTCCTTTATATTTCTCGCTAGTGGTGGCAAAGACTTCGTAGGCGAAAAAATAAAAGAGAGGAAGGAGGCTCCTGCACTTGCAAGGAGCTTGCGCAATAAAGCTGAGAGAAAAATGACCTCATGGGGAGCGATTCAGTTTTGGTGGTCTCAACTCCAAGATGTCAACAATCAAGTGGGGTATCATTGCTTGTAAACATGCTTCATACTTTGACGCCGAAACTTTCCATCCAAGGCTCTGGCTCAAGAACTCCACCCAGCGCCAAACTCAAAGCATTAGTCCAGTCGAGCACGGACATCGTCTTCGTAGCCCACGACCGCGTCAACAATCGGAGCGAGGCTTGCATTTTGCCCCACCCATGCCCTGTCTTCCTTCTTACAAGCTTTCTCGATTGCCTTAGAGAGACCCCTGCATTGTGTCAGTAACTTGTCAAAGGAGACATCACTAAGTGTCCAAGAAAGAACAGCCGAAAAGAAGATGTTTTACTCACTTGGTGTTGGAATGAGTGGCGTAGCCTTGACCCTCAAGTTCTTCTGCTAATTCGCGTTGGTGGTTATCGAGAAGAGTTTCATTCGGAACCACGATCAGAGAGAGACCTAGTCTCATGCCGTCGAGGATCGTTCCAGCACCTATTATGTTCATTGTAAGCAGTTTGCGTCGATCTAGTACTGGAGTAACCTACCAGCATGGCAAATAAGTAGTCCCTTCTTTGAGACACCATCCTTAGCCTGGCACTCACGCATCTCCCGATTGAGACCGGCAGCCTTGAAATCGAAAGCCTCAATATTTAAACCTTTCAGGTCGATTGGCATCATTTCGTTGAACGACGTGAAAGTAGCCCCGCATTGGAAGATGAGCTTTGTGAATCCGTTGTCAGCAAAAGCTTGCAGAGAGTCTGGCCGCAGCGCTGCTTTCACCAGTTCCGGAAATGCAGCAGTGGCCCCTGTTGTCACAAGACAGACTTTGTTCATCTTCGATGGTGTGTCCCAGGAACCAGAGTCACATGCTGTGAGCAGTCGCAAGTAGATGGCTTCCAAAGCTTCTTCGGAGAGTTGGTCTGCGTCTGATGTGATGTTGATCGAATCAAAGGGGTCGGTGCTGCCGAACTGCTGCAGCTGGTGGATAGCCAAACACATCTTTCTAAGTCTTCGATCTAACAGACCAGATGAGGGGTGTCTCGATCAGATCGTCCGTGGGCCAAGCAAAGAGAGAGGACTGGAGACAAGTCGGACTGGTCGGACTTTTTCGCCGACCCCTGCGAAGATGCCCCTGCAACGCGCCTCAATGCGCCTTCCCTCTCTCGGCCTAGAGCACCTTTCCTGGCAGTTTTATGCTCCATCCGCATCAACATCTTAGCAGTGAACAACTATGGCTGCATCTCTGCAAAGCTTCCGTTTCGCTGTGAGAAGCTACAATTGCAGATATTTGGTTCCTCAATATGCGGCCAAATCAATTGGAAGAGGGCGAGAACTCTCCACAACGCCTCGAAAGTGGAAGGAGGCTTCGGTCGACGAAATCGAAGCAGGTCTTGCGAAGATCGCAGCAACGTCGCGCCTTGCAGCAGAGTATCTGCGGGTCTCAAAGGAGACTGATGAAGAGTTAATGACGTCGGATGAGAGTTCGCAGCAAGACGAAGAAGAATTGAGGCAGAAGTATGCCGCCCGGCAGCAACCCTATGTTCTACCACTCCGCCGGAAGAGGCTGAAGGACACGTTCATGAACATGGGAGACCCTGAGCCTTGGGAAGAAGAGGGCATGTTGGATGATGACCACGACGATATGCCTTCTCTTGCACATGGAGAATTGGAGCAGCATCGAGAGATGAGACATTATGCACGCCTGGCAGCGTGGGAGATGCCCCTCTTGTCACGTAAGTAACATCTTTGGCATTTGGGCATTGGACTTGTGTGTGAAAACTCACTAACGAATTTTCGCAGAACTGGCTAAGCCATTCCAACCCCCTACTGCGGATATGCCGTTACGCTTTCGATATACCACCTACATGGGTGAACAGCATCCCGCCGAAAAGAAAGTTGTGCTGGAATTTACTCCAGCTGATATACCTGACCTTACCGATGTTCAGAGAGATAAATTACGAAAGCTGTCCGGCGTTAGATGGAATCCCGAGGAGGATATTGTCAAGATGAGCTGCGAGATGTTCGAGACTCAGGCTCAGAACAAGCGTTATCTGGGGGATTTGGTCGACAAACTGCTAGCAGAAGCCAAAGTATGTATCTCTCCTGCCATAGACCCATTGATCGAAGTCTAACAATTACAGGACCCAACTGACACCTTTGAAGACGTGCCGTTTGATACCAGACATCACAGATTCAAGCCTAAGTTGAGCTTCCCGGAGGAGTGGAATATGACCGAGCAACGGCGAATTGAATTGGCGCGATACCGTCAAGCCATTGCAGACAAAGACCGGCACCTAGAGCTGGCTGAACAACTTATTGATGGAATAAAGCAGATCGACGAGGGCCTGGCTAAGCAAGAGCCAATTAGAGAATCTCTTCCAGATATGCTTCTGGCTGCACGAAGGCCTGGTGCGAAAGGGAAAAGGGTCGGTGTCAGACGATAGATAGAAGTTGTAGAATACGGCCGTCATTGTATGATATTGTGACAACTATCCAATTCTCCATATTTCGTTGTATGAAGTCTCCAAGGAGCGCTGATTGGACAGGATTGGCCAATTACCGCTTTTTGGAGATCCATGTCCAGCTCGGGGGAAGCACCCGTTGACCGTTGACGATTCGTGCATGGGCCGAGGCTTTGGAAAGCTGTAACAACTGGGGTGCAGCAATTGAGGGGAAAGCAGACGCCACCGTGAGCTCCGGATCTGCGACCACCGAGGAAGCCAGCCCGACCGGCAGCACATGAAAGAAAGCCAGGACGACAAATCTTCTCGGGAGTCGAGTTGCTCCGCTTTCGTGGGACGGTGCAACGCCTCCTTTCTTGATAAAGCTCAAGTAGCCCGCTGTCTTAAGAAGTTAGGGTTACCTCACGGATCTAGGTATCTCGTTACACCTAGGGAAACACTCCCTCATCTTCCAACAAGTAGCCAACCTTTGCTATTAACAAGGAAGAAACTATAGCTCGGTGTTTAGTTCAGTGAGTCGGTGTTCCACATTCTTCCGTCAGGATCTCCCTATCAGCTTCTTGTGGAAGTCTGCCGTGATGCATTGGCGCGTTGAGGACGGTTGATCAGAGCATCTTGCGAGTTCGAGCAGCCGCACAACATCCTGCACAAGATTTTGGAAAGGCTGTTAACCAATGGAACTACAGACTTGTCGATCAATATGGTTTCAAGCAAGATCTCGCCGTTTGAGGCCACTCCAATCGAATCAATTGCAAGCACTGTCAATCTCTGCAAAACCACCTTCCGCGCACAAACGACAAAACCTCTCTCCTACCGGTTGATGCAGCTACGCAAGCTATACTGGGGACTTGATGACTATGCCGATGCTTTGGTTGAGTCTTGCAAGCAAGACCTGGGCAAGCCTGTTTTCGAGAGCTTCGTTACCGAGGTAGATTGGTGCAAGAATGATATTATATTCGTCACAAAGAATCTGGAGAAATGGATGAAGGACGAGGCTGCACCGGATATTGCGTTTACCAACTCATTATTGAACCCAACTATCAGAAAGGAGCCTCTTGGAACTGTCTTGGTTATCGGGGCATACAACTTCCCTGTCCAGCTCCAGCTTGGTCCTGTTATTGGTGCTATTGCAGCTGGCTGTACCGTTGTCCTCAAGCCCTCTGAAGTGTCCCCGGCAACGGCAATGGTGATCAAGAAGATAGTCGAAGAATACCTTGATCCAAACAGCTTTGCCGTTGTGAACGGCGGCGTCACAGAAACAACCGCTTTGTTGAACGAGAAGTGGGACAAGATCTTCTACACCGGAAGTACTCAAGTCGGGACGATCATTGCGAAGAAAGCTGCAGAGACTTTGACACCCGTCACTCTCGAACTTGGAGGTCTCAACCCTGCCTTCATCACCAAGCATGCTGATCCACGTCTGGCTGCCCGCCGACTTCTATGGGGCAAGCTTCTGAATGCCGGCCAAGTGTGTATGAGTGAGAACTATGTCATGGTAGAAAAGGAGATCCTCCCAGCATTCGTCGAGCAATTGAGGCTCGCCCTCAAAGAGTTCTTCCCCAATGGTCAGAAAGTGAGCGAGGATTTCGCCAGAATAGTCAACAAGAGGCATTTTCAGAGAATTAAGAAGATGCTCGATGAAACTCGAGGCAAGATCTTGTTCGGTGGAGAAATGGACGAGTCTCAGAATTTTATTGAACTTACAGTGGTTCAAGTTGAGGATGCACAAGATTCTACCGTTGTGGACGAGATTTTCGGCCCAATCATGCCACTTCTCGTGGTTGATAGCATTGAGACTGCGATTCGAACCGCCAACGAGGTTCACTCAACTCCGCTGAGCCTCTATGCCTTCGGAACGATAGCAGAGACCAATAAGAGTAAGTCAAGATCCATTCCACCCAGGAACACCACTTCTCTACCTTCTCCCCCATATATCCTAACATTATATAGTCCTCAATGAAGTCACCTCAGGCGGTGCTTCTCTTAATGATGCCTTCTACCACGGCTCCATCCCTACTCTAGCCTTCGGCGGCGTTGGCAGCTCTGGGCAAGGCGCATACAGAGGCAAGGCTTCTTTTGACACCTTCACGCATCGTCGTTCGGTGACCACCACGCCCGGCTGGATGGAGAGCCTGATCAGCGTCAGGTATCCACCATATGCTGGCAAGCTCTCCCAAATCAGACGACTTACTTACAAAAAGCCAAATTTTGATCGCCAAGGAAATGAGATCAAGGGAGCTGGATATTGGCTTAGCTTTATCTTTGGACTTGGGGCAAAGAGTCTTAAGGGGGCGATTGTGAGGTGGGTGGTGGTCGCGCTGGTAGCTGTTGGACTCAAGAAAGCACAGGGAAGCAGCTCGCTACCCCCTTGGCTTCGATAGGGGACTCCAAAGTTGACACGAGGATAGTGTTGGGGCATGTATGATTATTAAGCGCTCCGTTTAGCATTGAAGCCATATTGACCAGATTGGGGGTACTATGAACAGGAAAGCGCACTCGTCGCAGACCACGATTCTAATTTCTGTCACGCTATCTATTGTTGCAGAGCGCATTAATTCACATTGTCCTCGGAGCATATCTCTATCTTGGTTCTCGATAATACTACTTATAGTACTGGCCATCAATAAGCACCCCTATCTTCTCATGCATGTTGCTTATTGACTCCCGAGGAAAAGCTTCACCTAATGACGACCACCTACTGGGTGACGGAGCAGCACCACACGTCGAGATTAAGCATTTGATGACAATTTCAGTTGAGAGAACCGCTAGGATTTGTTGCAGATCGTAACGGGTGCATCCCCTCCTCGGAGCTTAGGCCGTGGAGAACAGCGGGAGTGTAAGATATCAAGTTGAGATCTCGTGCGCACAACGCCCCGCACCATTCAGAGCTGTAAACGAGGAGAAATTATCTTCATTGGTGTGAAAAAGGAGAATAAGTCTTTAAATTTCCGTCAAAGAAGTTGGGCTGAGCCTGTGGAAGGGATGGAAGGTGTAGAAATGCCAGCTTAATTACCTGCCCAGCTTGGCGATCATTGTTATTTAGCACATCTCTTGCCGCGGAAAATCTTTCAAGATCAGATCAGATTCTATAAGTCTATAAGCATCAATCGCTCCCATTTATGCGCCACTGCAATGCATACTATGTTACATCTCTAATCCCCAGTTTACTGCGCAACAACCACACCTCTGTATCTCATCTTGCCATCTTCCAACTTCTTCATGCTCTCCTCAATGCCCTCGACCGTCATGGGAAATTGCTCAATGATAGGTCTGATCTGATGGTGCGCAGCAAATGCCAGCATCTCTCTGTGCACCTGCCTAGCTGCCACAAGAGATCCTTGGATCTTCAACTCGCCTGCAATAATCGGCATATATGGGATCTTCAAGTCCTCTGGTGAGACAGTGAGAGGGTAGATTGTTCCACCAGGAGCCATGATCGGCAGAAATTGCTTCCAGTCAGGCTGGACGGAGGTAGTGACGAGAAGGTGATCGACTGGGCCGGAGACGTGAAGCTCCTTTGCTCCCTTTGTGGCGATGAATTCATCGGCTCCAAGCCTGAGAGCTTCCTCCTTCTTACTGTCTGTGCTGGAGAAGACGACAACTTGGCAACCCATCTTTGATGCGAATTGGATAGCGAGATCTAGTTAAAGGGGGAGTTAGCAATTTCTCAAATGGGGTTTATTTCGGGAGGGGACATTGTCTTAGGGGAAATATCATAAGACAGGCCAGAAGAGGAAATGGGTTCTCCCCCAACACCCACGGCCCAGCCCACCGACTCCAATGATGCCTACACGGTCTGTGGTCTTAGCATTGAAGGAGTGCAGGGCGTTAAAAACTGTTGCTCCACCACACATCAACGGTGCTGCAAACTCGCGAGGGATCGATGAGGGGATCTTGTAAATGTAGTCCGCTTTCCAGATCGCATGCGAGGCGAACGACCCTTGGTTTCTGCTGGCGTATCCGTACAGCTCTCGATCGGGGCAGAGTGTTTCGTGGCCGGTAAGACACTGTTTGCAATGGCCACAGCTGTTTGTTTGGTACCCCCAACCTACCGAATCGCCTTGTCTGAAGTTCTTAACAGATGAACCTACTTCCTAAGGCTTTGTTAGAACCGCAAGAAGAGTTTCATGGCTTTGAGGTGGGTTTACTTCGATGACGCCCGCTCCCTCATGCCCAAGTCCCATATCCTCATGTTTGTAATGCTCATCTGTACCACAGAGACCAGAGTGTGTGACCTTGATGAGAACCTCGTCTGGTTTGAGCTCTTTTTTGGTGGTACTCTTGATAATCTTCCCCTCCTTCGAACCTTTGAAAACTGTATATTCAACCATGGCCGTTTGGTGTGAAGTTTGACTAGACTGAGAATGTGATTGGAGAAGATGTGTTGAAAAGTTGTAGAAGGGGATTCTTGTTGTTGAGGAGAAATTGTAGAGTGAAGACGGTGTTATCTTATATATAGAAAACTTACAGCACGAACAACAAACCTTCGGAGATGATGAGATCAATAACGAGGCTTTCGGAGCTTTGATCCAAGATTTTTAAGCGGTCCCATTATCGTGCTGTCACCGTTGAAGAATTATCCATGCCATGTTTTGTAACTGGGTCCGGCAGCGAAAAAAGCTAGAAGCCACACAAAAGCCCCACCAGCACCACACACAATAAACATACAATTGGCCACAGCAGCACAAGTTATGGATCCGATGCAGGGGCTCCGGTAGTTTTTCGGGAACTGGTTCCATCTGCAAAAGGAGACATGGATTATACTGACTCGCATGTTCTCGCTTCCCTCGATTCGAAAGACGAGAACGACGTTTCGCTTTGATAAGGAGAGCTTTTTATCGCCGAAAGGAACAGGAGATGTTCTAAAGAGCGATTCGACCTCGAAAAGCTTGAGACCTAATTTGAAAGCTTCACATAGCTTCTCGCGTGTGCATAGCTTTGCTTTGTAATCTGTAATTCATCAATTGCTCCAAAAGGTTGATTGCCCGTGTGTTCGTAGGCCATACCTCATCGGAGATAGGGTACTGTCTTCTTCACTGTGAGATTGTCAGGGGTGCGGCGTGGCTGGTGACATTTCATGCCTCGGCATGTGTGGGTATGTGTGTTATGGCCAGAATGCCAGTGGTATCTTGAACACTGGTTGCTTCATAATAAGGGCAAATAGATGCTCCGAAGACCGCAACAAATGCTTCTCGTCCCAAGAATGGTTCCAGACCATCTCAGCCAGGAAAATTGGTAAAGTCTTCTGCGTTTTTGTTTGGCCAATGGCCAACCTATGAGCCGCTCAGCATCTCCAGGACTCTCTTTCCCATCTGTCCTCCGAGGTACGTCGTACTCTCGCCTGAATTTCCTCCATCGACCATGACGGCTGCCTCATAACCTCTCATGACCATATCCTCATCAACCTTCAAACCTTCTTCTACCAACAGCGTAATCACCCCTCTTATCCTCGCGATCTCTCTTCTCGTTTCAGCAGAAATCTCATCGTTTTGACTTGAATAGACGGTACTGCTGACACTCTCTTCAATCCTTGTGATTGCAGTATCACCTCCAGCGACTTCGATGTGCTTGCTGATCCAAATATAACCGTTGACTCCCAAGATCACATCAACCTTTCCTCCACCATGAACAGTATCGATTGTCCATACTTGCCTCCTAGCTCTGACCACACCTCCTCCGCCACCTGTACCGCTAACACTCATAAACACTCCGTTCCTCAGTTTCCCATACTTCAGACTCCTTGTGTGCAAACTGGCGCTTCCATCTTGATACAGACTTTGTACCTCCGCTACCAGAAGATCGCCTTCACTGAAAAATGTTCTGATTTGCAACTCATCTGTCTCTGTTCTCTTCCGAAGGATTCCTCCAGGCAGATTGATGGCGGAAAGGGGAAGACCAGCAAGCACGGGTGCTCCAACATCAACGCGCCAACGCTTAGATTGCACTTCGATAATACGACCTACGACAAGATCGCCAATTTCCGGGGTGTATCGTGCTCTCAAAGGTCGGACGGAGAGGAGCTTGTTTGTCTTTTGGACTGTGCCTGCCACGGTCGCGACAATCTCTGTGCTGGAAGGAGCGATGTACGTGCCATGACCTCTTGATTTTAGTTAGTAATAGTTGCATGCGAATACTTGGCCATACCTACCTCATCCATTGTGGATCACCTGTGACTGTCTCTCCAGGTGTGACAATATCCTTGGTTCGTCGAGCTCTTTTCGAGGGCCGCATGTCAGAATCCCCTTCCAAGTCAACACCACCATTCTCATCCTCATCGTCCGAGTCCTTAACGGTTTGATAGGGGACAGCCGGGGCCGGCGCTAAAATCGTGATCGCCATAGCTTTTGAAGCTGAGGTTGAAAACCGCAAGGCTGAGGCTGAGGAATTGGAATTTTAGGTGTCGGATCGGACAAATGTGTTTCCACCCCTGCCAATGTCGAGCTATCGAGGTGGATTTAGGGACATGGCATTAACCAATCACATGGCTGAAGCTCTGCACTGAGCAGATACATGTTCATCTTCAGGGAACACCCGCGTCTCGATGATACAAACAATCATTTGGCAGACGATGTTGTGGAGTTGATGGTAGTATGTAGGTATGTAACTTGTGCTAATATATGCCAGGGTTCTATCTTCGCTTTACTAACTTCGAACCGTCAAAAGTTGCCGAAGCACAATGATCTTTGGGGATAATGAGCAGACAATTAATATCCCACCACAGTTCCAACAGATGCCCTTAAATGAGAAGTCTAGCCAGATCTCATACAATCCGCGGGGTTCATAAGCTCATATTGCTTGCTGGGTGCATCCTCGCAGCTTTGATCTTGTGTGTCTGCAGAAGCTTGTATTAAGCTTTCAAATTCGACACAGGTCTAATTCTTCCAATATAGTGGAGCCTTAAATGGGCTGACATGATCTAAACTATCCATGGATTTTGGTATCATAATGGACATTTCTGGTGTGCTGAGCTTCACCAACAATCCTCTGGCTCAGTTGCTCGACCAAAGCTGAGGTCTCGAATGAAGCCCATGAAATAGCAAAGGCGTCTCCAAATATTCTGTCACAATAATTGAATTTGGACGGAAGTCCTTCTTTTCGGCTCTCTATCGTTGCAACCCTGGTCGGCATCGAGCTGAAGCTTGCACCCCAAGCATCCCCTCATCAGAAGATGCGCCACGCCTCCACCATCCCGCTGTTTTATTGGTTGACGTTTGGTTGGCCAGTCCTCTTGCCAGATTTCGCCCAACACGGATAAGGGTTGAGTGGAGATGTAAGGAGGCATACAGCGCAGGGCATATGTGTGATCGACGTTGGGAGGCCGTAGAGGAGTTACGACACACCTCTGGGACGAGCTAGCATCCTTGCACGTATATGGGGTCTAGTTGACGAGTCTCCAAAAGCCCATTCCTGCGAGGGTGAGAGCAATTCCAGTGATGCCAGCTTGTCGACTTTTGAATCCGAATAAACTTTTGCTCTCAATGATCTTTGCTCGCTGCACTCTAAGCTGGGCATGTCCAGAGAAATAGCTGTAAGCACCAAGTCCCATAAATGCAGCAGCGCCTAAGATACTTATTAGCAAGTTGTTGATGACTGAAGGAAAGTAACTCTTTGCTACCGGTGATTCTGCAGGCAATGCAGTCTTCAACGTTGTCTTGCGCGAGAACTTCGTTCAGTGATTCAGGTTTCGAAAGCGCCTCTACACGATGAGAGCTTGAGCTTGCCATTGTAGATGAGCGCCTAGCTGCTGTGGCGGTGGTGGCAGTAGTGTGCGTTTGAGTTTGTAAGAATTTAAAAGCTCGCGAACGAAGCTCAAGAAAGCGGCCGCTTCGTAGCCTCGACCTCCTGCGAGCCACCCCTCACTCACCACTCAATGCGCCCAAGGAATTTAAATGCCTGGATAGCAACCAGAACTTGACAATGAACGGGGCCATAGAGGCTCTGTACATCTACGATGAACACAAGTGAGCAACATTTCTATCTCCAACCTTCCCTTAGCTAACCATTCCAAGCCGGCCAATACTCTCCCATCCCTACACATCGAGACCTCTTACTGCCCCGCAACTTCTCCCTCTCTACCTAGGACACCCTACTCCTCGACCGAACCTAATCTATCTCCCGAATACCTCTCCGCCGACTCTTGTTTTCAGCCTTACGCACTGCAACCTCCTCTTCCTCCTGACTTCCTCCACCGAAATCGAGCCCCTGCTGGCCCTAGAGTTTCTGCACCGGGTCATAGATGTATTCGAAGAATTTATTGGGGCGCCATTGCTGGCGCACAAGGTGGAAAGCAGCTATGATGTCGTGGCCCAGCTACTAAATGAGATGTGTGATGCTGGCGCGGTGAGCACGACAGAACCAAATGCCTTGAGAGACGTAGTGGAAGTAGAGGGGTGGATTGGCAAACTATTGGGAGGGATCAATATTCCCGGGTATATACCTCTGAGAAGTTCGAATATTTGAGACTGATATTCGTTCGCAGAAAGCCAGGTTTCTCGGCGTCCTCGAACATGTCAGCCATATCTTCCACGGGCTCACTTGCAGCGAATACTCCTTCTTTGCCATGGCGGAGAGCAAATGTGCGCCATACCTCTAATGAACTGTATGTTGATTTAGTCGAGACCCTCTCGGTCACATTGGCACCTTCAGGGCGACCTTTGGCAGCTTTTGCGAATGGCACCATAGCCTTTACATCCAAGATTTCTGGAGTTCCTGATCTTCTCTTGAACCTTTCGACGCCATCCGGGAGACAAAATATCAATAGCGTTATGGAGCTGCCAGTTTTCCATCCCTGCGTCAGACTAGCAAGGTGGCGGGAAAAACCAGGAGAACTTAGCTTTGTTCCTCCGGATGGAAGATTTGTTCTGGCCGGTTATGAGGTCGATCTACTGCCATTTCAGAACGGTAAAATTGGCACTACTAACTCGTCGAATCTGAAATTGCCTGTCAATGTGGAAGTAAAGACAAGCCTTGGTCCGTCGGGTTCAGACTTCGAAGTCAGATTGTTTATCACTAAAGTATCGGGTCAGGGCAACTCCTCGATCTCTGGTTCTGCGTCCCGAAGCAGTAGTCTTCCGGGTGGTCGAAGTGGTTCAGGGTTTGGAGGCGGGCTTGGTGGGGGTCATGTAGGAACATCTTCGACTCCAGCGCTGGAAGACTTAGTCGTCACTGTGCCTCTACCCTCTGATGTGAGAAATCTATCAGAAATCCGAGCGAGTCGTGGTGACACGACATACAACCCTGGTGAGAGGAGTGTTGAGTGGAATATCCCAGTAAAAGAAGCTGTAGCCGGGGGAGCCACTCTGAGGTGTACTGTGGTTGGACCCCTTTCAGAGGACGAAGACTTCGATGCGAATGGCTTCAAACTCGATGGAAGTTACAACTATGAAGAGGAGCCATACCAGGATCACCCCGTTGCAGCTCTCAAGACCGAGACGATGGACGAACAGAAAGATTCAAAGAAGATCGCCTTCAATAAAATCCTTATGCCAAGCTCGACCACGGTCAGCTTCTCTGTGAAGGGATGGTTAGCATCAGGGATCAAGGTCGAGAGTCTGGTAATTGATACGAGGAAGAGTCGAGGCTTGGGAGAAGGTATCAAGCCCTATAAAGGAGTGAAATACTTAACTGTAAGCAGAGGTGGTGTTGAGATTCGATGTTGAGCATTCGCATGGACTAGGCGTTGGGAGTGGCACAAATGGCGTAAGGCACAATAGGATCTCATGTGGAAGACGCTCAGAGCTTCTCCGTGAATACTATAGAGAAACGGTATTGCAGACGTCTTTACCATTTTCTTTTCCTCCCCAACTAGATAGCAATTCTTCGCAAATCCGTACATGCAATTGCTGTAAAATTGCAATTGATTTTTCAGCTAACTAATGGGCCATATCTGGCAAGTACCACGGTATGACAATTTGGCAGGCGCTTCTAGGTCTCTTTACCTTCTCTGCTTTGTTTTGTTTTTGTTCTTGCTGTCAGGTTTCTTGTTTTTAATCTTTTGCTTCACCTTCCTCCTCGGTTGAAGGCGTGATGTCTGACTGATAGATCGTTGGAAGCGCGAAACCTTGCATAAAAGTCCTCATATTATCACCTAATAGCCTGCCTAACGGGTCTATATCATCGTCATCGTCATCGATAGCTGCCTTAGCTCTCAAATTCTCCGCCGTCAATGGAGCGAGCTTCGGAGACACCCCTTGTATGATTTCATTCTTAGGCCTGGCGGGAATACTGTTTCTCCTGGCTGGAGGTCTCTGCTGTTGTTTTCTCTGGTCCTGAACATTATTAACAACTGCTGTTGGGTTAATCGGCTTATTCTCTCTCGTTTCAAGCTCTTTTCCACGAGGTTTAGTTCCAGCCTCAGCGTCTTCTCTCTTCGTTCTCGCGCTGAACGCGGACTGTGCGTGCCTTCTTCTCTGCCTCTTCAGCCTTGCTCCGCTTCTCAGCTTCCTCTCGTTCACCTTGACGCTCGTTTTGACTGTTCTCGACTTCTTGCTTTCGTCTACCATAATTTACTGGTTCACATTGGCAAGTAGCTTCCGATTTCTTGTTCTCAGTTTTAGACAGTGGCCTCCAATCGACAGTTCCGTGTTCCTCTTCAGCTCGTCGCCTCTGTTCAGCAGCTTTCCACTTTTGCTCTGCGGCACGGCGCTTGTTTTCCTCCTCCTGGCTCTTTGCTTCCGCAACAAGTCGTATTTGCTCATTCTTCGCTCTAACCATCGCATCCCAATCCACGGTGGGTTGCTTTTCTGCTCTTTTCTCTGACCTGTTGCGCTGAAATGGCTGGTTTGCGTCAACCCTGGGGAGTTTCGGGGATGGGGGAAGCGGAAGAGATCTGTCTCTACGAGCTTTAGCCGTCCACTGGGGTGGGAATGGAGGTATAGGTGGAAAATCCTCACGTAGTCGGTCAATATGCTCATTCGGATCCCGAGATCGATCGGTTATTCTCATCGCTCTCTGATTTTCTCGCCTCCTACGAACTAGCTCACCATCCGACTTTCTCGGAGACCCTTCTTGGCCATCATTTCCAGGCTTGGCAACGACATCTCGGGATTTTCGAGGACCTGGTAGGTTGCGCTCGGATACTCGATCTCTATTTCGTAGCCCATTATTGCTCGTCTTCAGAGTTCGTTTCTCGTTGGCTGCCATGCTAATCCTCCGCCCATTAAGATCCGAGTCGGTGTGTCTTCGAGTCCGCTCGTCATAAGATCTCCTGCGTTTTCTCTCTTCCTCGAATGGATCTGGCGCCCAGCTATGAGGATGTGGTTGTGTGTATGACGCTCGACGCGACCTGAACTCTCTGTTTTCGATGTACTCGTCGAGTTTATCTCTTATCTTTTTGAGGATTTTCAAGGACCTCATGTTTCTATGATACTGTTGTTCGATGGTTGTGTCATTTATGCTTGGAATAAAGGTACGTCTCGATCATTCTCACTCGTGGCCTGCTGGCTAGCAAATAGAGTGATGTCTGGTTGTGAATCAAATATTACAAGTCATGAGTAGCAACGTTTTTATTGAAAGAATTTGGAGTCAGACTGACTCAAGAATCACTCCTGGAACGAAGCTCAAGTCACAGCAAGTTGAGAAAAGCGAACAAAACTCAAGTTGTAGAGCTTCACTTCACATATAGGCGGCCAAGACTTGATAAAGGTCCTAGGCCTAGTTTCTAATGCATCTGAGCTGAAGTCTAAAGTCTCGCAGAAACACCAGAGAAAGAGGCCACCCTAAAACAATTCAACCTTTTTGAGGTCAACCGAGAAGGTAGTTATCTTCGAGAATGACGAGAATGAAAATACCCCGATGGAACCCTCATTCCTTCGATATAAGTTCTCCCAATATCCAACAAGTCTGCTCTGTCTGTGGGTACTCTTGCGGTACTCGCACGTGCTGCTTCCGCCAGGGCCATAACAGATAGCTGGGTGTTATGTCCGTTATTAACCTGTGTCTGTCTCGACGCATGATTTTCGGGAGAAAGATTATGCAGTTGTGCAATGGCCATTGCAGTGGATCCTGCTCCGATAGTACGTCTTTTGCTCTGGTTACGTGGTGTGTTACTTGGTTGCTGGCCTCGCTCGGTATTTTGTAAGGATCTGGGAACCTGGGGTTTTTGTATAGCGTTTGCAGGAATCTGAGCGTTTCCTGGCGAACCTGCAGGTCGAGAATTGGAGAAACCTGTAGGCACTTGTTGAAAATCAGCAGCAGGAATCAGCCCAGGGGAGCCATTTCCTATTGTGCCTTGTGGTATATTCTGCGCGTTTAATATAAGGCCCTGCATCGGGGCTATGGCCGGGCGATTGGTGTTTGATTTTCGATTTTGGCGACGTCCCGTTGTTCGATTTCGAATATCCCTTTCGCTCTGCTGGTTGTTTAAGTACTCTTCTCTTGCATCTTTACTGAAACCTCTGCATGCCATATCGAGCCAATTATGAATCGAGTTACTGGGTCCACCTTTCCTTACCATTTTGACTTACAGGTAGACAATCTAAAAGTATTGTCAAAGCTTTCTTTGGGAAGTGCTTGAAGTTTTAGTTTTTTTTTACATGGAGCAATTTAGTTTACTTGGCGAAAGACACGGAAGAAAAAGTAGCTGTGATGCGGATGTTGTGAATGACAATGAAGGGAGCTCATTACAATAATGGATGGGTGAGTTTTGGATGATTCACTGCATTAGATATTTGGAGACCCTAAATAAAAGGCGAATTTTGCAACGCAAGACATCTTGAGGACTCTTAAAGCAATAAAATGTTTTTTGAGTCACTGGAAGGGCACAAGGTATGTAAGAAGATCAAATTCTCCTGCTAAATGCTCTCAGTATGGCAGGTGGGTCAGGCCACAGCTACTTGGTCCATTCACATGTTGTCGATGACTAGGACGCTATGTAAGCTAGTCGCAGTCATCGTGATCGCCATACCATCTAGGATTATACATTGATCTTTTTGGAAGCTCACTGTGAAGACCAGTGGGCATCCTCAAGCCTTCCATGAGTGTTCTGTGGGGGTCCATGAGTAGTGCTTCTGCGGTGGGAACTCTGACCGTGCTGTTATCATAGATAATAGCTGGGAAAGCAGGTGGCTCGCAATTGTGAGGACTGCTCACTTGAGGTTCTGATTGAGTTCGCGCTTGTCTTGGCCGTGTAGTATGGTTAAGTCGTGAAGTGTGTTGCGGAAGTGCAGCCTGGCTTTCGACCTTAGAAAGTGCAGTCTGTACGGAAGCAGGGGGCCAAGTGACTTGGAGGCGACTTCTCTCGCCAGATTTTGGACGTCTGGGTATGAGTCCAGGCAAAGTTTGATAGCGTCTGCGGCTTGCTCTATGAGCTTCTCTTGTGGCGGGAACAAAAGCAGGCACGGATATTGAGGAAGACAACGGGCTTGAGGTTGAGATTCCGTCACGGCTTCCTTGGCGTCTCAGACGATTCTCCTCTCGAATCCTTTTCTCGTGCTCTTGGTTTTTCTTGAATCTCTTCTTTGCCTTCTCGCTAATCCTGAACAGGCCATGTCAAGGAAATTGTGAATTGTGTTATTTGGCCCATCGAGTCGTGTCATTCTGGTGGGCAGCTCATGTGATCTTTTTCCGAAGTCCCAAATCTTTGAGATGATGTAAAGGCTACTGGCAAAGAAGTCATGGATGTTCAAACTTCGTTGGTGGTTGGCGTGAAAGACAGAAGGGCGGGACTTTATATAGTCCCTCAGAGCAGATACAGCTGGCCCTGCGACTCCTTGAAGAGCACTCAGTTGAATAACGCATTAAGCACTGAATGTGATGAGCTTGGACTTACTTGACTCAGAGTGCCATGCGAAGATTGTCGATGATGCGAATTTGTATCGCTGGCTTGGAAACGAAGAAGCCAGAAAGAGATAAGATGATATTTCGAGACCCGCTCAACTGCAGTACCTTTATCAAAGAACTGCTACGCGTGTGATGTTGAGTCCATGTTAGGATCCGAAATAAATCTAATTAGTCTCGACGTCTAGAGCAATATGGTTCTATTAATATCTTCGAGCTACAGTATTCCCGTTGCAAAACAATGGCCGAATTTACGGGGTTTGTCACCGCCCGTTGCTTCCGGTATGTCGTTACTATCACACAATCCCTTTTTCTCACTAAGCTTGGCGCCAGCCGGTACTGTATGGCCTAGTCCTAGTAACAGTCCTACCGCCGTTTTCGGCTGCCTCCATCCTTAGATTCAAATACTGAGAGGAAGGACATACGCTCTTTGAGACTCTCATGATCTAAAATTTTCAGCACTACCTACATGGAAACTAACTGATGACTCCGATTGAATCCGGTGGTGTGTAGCGGATGATCGATTCACCAGCACTTCGGCAGTTCAATCCGGTGTTGTAGTGCTCCTGCTTCATCAGCCTCCCTGGCCAAGATTTAGGTTCTTCTCCTGTTTCTGTCCCTATTTCCACGATCATGTCCAATTCGACTTCCACGACCACCTACACCATTCTGCGCCTCTGGAATGCTAGGCGGAACCTGAGTCTGTCGGGCACCAAACTGGTCTCGTCTACCCTCCATTTGCATGTCATAAGCATCCTCGTCCATTTTGTTCCTTGGTATGAATTGAGCAGCAGCAGGAATCGAAGGAGCCACAGTAGCATATGCAGGGGGGCGCTCCACACCATGCTCTTCTCCATGTTCAGCGAAGAACTTTGAAGGGCTGATGTATGTGGGTGCCTTTGTGCCCCCACCGCCTATATAAAGCGCAGTTTTTGGTGATGCAGCTGCGGGAGCAGCAATGCGCTGCTGTCGTGGTCGTCTTGGAGACCCTACAGATTCCCCGTTCGTAGCCTCTATTGCGAAATTTCTAACACCTATTGGGGATCGAGACGGGGTATTTTCTCTTTCTAGGTGTAACCTCGATCTTTGTCTTTGTTGAGTATTCGCATCCAATATTCCCGTCATATTCGATGGTGGAGAAATGTTTCTCAGTAGATCGAGTGCGACCTGTGTCTCTGTTCCGACGTTGTCCGTTGAAGAATGTTGTTGGTCTTGTGACCGAGCTTCTAGAACCGGACTGTGAGAGTGATAGGATGGTGGTAGGCCTCTGGTGACTGCGGCCGTCTGGGGAGCAGCCACGTTCTCGCAAAGTTTGAATAACTTCTGCTTGCCTTCATCTCGACGTGAGCTCGATTCTAGACCCTCCAGAATTTCCCTTAGAAAGGCTGGGCCTCGCCTGACGAGCCCTACCAATCTAATACGTTCTTGTTTCGAGGCCGATTTGCCCGTGCGGATGCTTTGATGTTCGATCCGGCCCGTTCAGACACAGAAACTCGACTTCGAAGCCTCTGCAACCCCAAACGAAAATCTTCATTAGCCTCGCTTTGGATAAGGCTATTGATATCCAGCAGTTCTCGGTCCACCAGCTCGAACCATGGAGATCTACCTCTCCGCGCCCCGTCCGGATTTTCTCTCTTCCACTTCTCCCACGCAGCAGCACTCATACACTGGCCTTCCAGATACTGATCATCCGTTTCATAATACCTTCTAGGAGTCTGCTGGCGACGTTAGAATATCTGCTGTCGGCTAATCGGGACAACTTACGTCCACAGGCTCGTCGGTACCTCTTCTTCTCAAGAATGGTTCTCCACGACACTTACCGTAACGCCTACACGGCGTGACTGAGTGATAAATCATGATGTGCCCTGTGAAAGTGGACAGAGAGGAGGGCGGTAGAGTGAGGGGTTTAGCTAGTTAGCTGGAAGTTGTAGTGATTTTTGCAGCAGAAATATGTAGTTTGAAGAGCCAGGAATATTTCCGTAACTTAAATGGTTTTCGTAAATTTACATCCTCAACTTTAAAGATGATTCAGGTGTCAAAAGCTGCTTGAAAACACAGAATCTTATTCAACTGTTTCTTCTTGAATGGCATAAAGAGATCTAATAAAATGAACACTTGAGACGAAACTAGAATTCGCTCAAATGACCATGAAACCGAAAAAAATATTAAAAGGGCTCCAAGAACCCGAATTTATTCTTAGATCTAGGCCAATCTACCTACTTGGATGGACTTGGCCAATCCTCTAACCACTAAATGGGTGACGCCTTGCAATGCCGTCTAAAGCACCCACCACAACCCCAGTAAACGATCCCAAGCCTGCAAATGCGTCGTGAATCATCATGAGGTGTAATATATCGCTGATGCTCCTTAAATGCTACCCGAATGTGAAAATAAAGGCTCCCAGTAAAAGCAAAGTGGTGGCACACCACAGGGTATCGAAGAATGGGAGGCGAAATAGTGGATCGCTATGCAAATCTTCCTCGCTTTCCTCCCCCACCAAAGCCATCCTTGCCCAAATTTCCAATATCGAAAAAATCTCCAAAGTTGATCTTGCGTTTCTGCCCTGCACCTCTGCCTATTGACGTCGTGTTCCTAGAATTAACCCGAGTTGAGTGGTTGTTGTGTCTTCGTGAGGGCCGGGTAATTGTGATGCCCGAGGAGGCAGTATTTGAAGCGTGCGACGTGACAGACCCGTCATGACTTTGAGCTCGAGCGTTGTCTGCAACTTCGAGGTCTGACAGGATGATGTCTGCATCCTGAGGATATGAGTGCGATGATCGGAAGGTGAAATTGCTCTGCGGAGGTGCCAAATTGACAGGTGCTTCTTCGGTTATTGGCGTGATCGTTGTAGGCGGCGGTGGCGCAGATTCTGTTCGTGCGGGAGATGCTGTTCTGGCTGGCCTTGACGCAGAGGATAATCGGGTAGCACTTTGTGATCTCTGAAGGATGGGAGAGGACCCCCGCTCAGGTTTGTCGGAATTCTCATCGTCGCTCTCCATGTGTTGAGACACCGAGTCTCGACCGTCTAGTCTCTCTGTGGCCCATCGTCGAATCCTCCATCCTTCTCCATCGCTCAGGCCGATATCTTCTTTGTCCAGGAATGCAAGTAGTTCATCTAAAGCATCTTGGTAGCCTTCTGCTCGCGCCCTTCCCTGATCCGCCGCCGCGCTTTTGTAGAGGTTCGTAACGGACAGGGCAGCTGCTTTGAAAGCGGTAAGGAGTTGCTCAGACGGTTCGCCCATCTGCTGCTTGACTGGAGTAGCCCCGGGGAGAGAGGTATTGAGGCTCCTCATGGAATCCATGCTTGTTGTGATGGGGTATCGACCGTGACCAAGGCAATCTCTTCGGCAGGGCTGTCGGAAGCCTGCAGGTCAAAGTCCGGGTCGGGGTAGTGTTGCAATGGCCCTGAAGAGGTGAGGTACAATAGAGTAATACAAAGGAGCCAGCAAGCCCAGATGCCGTGGATATTGAAGTTGAAGAACCAAGCTCGTGGGATCGTTTTATTGGATCTGACTGTGAAGTGAGTAGAAACGACCCCTCGCCTACAATGTTGCACAGATGTATGGCCGCGCTAAGTTTTGGCGCTAACTTATTCAGGCCTGCACCACTCCTTCTTGACATTTATCTCGACGCGTAGTTCCAAAAGAACTTCTACCCTTCCACTTCTGCAACGCCCGTCTACAACGGCACTTCTGCGATAGGTTTTCATCACCAACGCGATCGGAACGTCACACCTGGTCACCGTGGACTTTCTAGAGGCGGCTAAAGAAACACAAAGTGCTCTTACTGTCCTGCTCCAGGGCTGGTACTTGACAAGATGGCTCCGCGCTCTTCTCGCGCAAGTGGCGCCGACACCGATACATCTATGGTGGATGAACCCATTCGACAACTCCCAGTTGACCCAATGGTGAGTAGCGCAATATCTCCAGCGCGGGGCACTCCAATTTTCCCCAAGATCTGGGGCAGCATTTATTATATCAAACTTCACATGAGTGCGTACCAGCTAACTAAAATCAGGACGTCGACGAGACGCCAGATTATACAGAGGATTCCGATACGAATCCTAATACTACTGCTAGTAGTGTTGTTGGTGAGCCTCTCAACACCGATGGCCGTAAGCGACGTTCCGAGGCAACCCAACTCCGTAGAAGTGTGTTTGGAAAGAAACATGATATTCTTGGCGAATCCAAGGTGCGTTCTAGAATACTTGACTGCTCGCGCTGGAACAACCTCTGACTTCATTCCAGGAAGATGACTCCATCAGACGTTTTCGATATCTCCTTGGCTTGACCGACCTCTTCCGACATTTCATCGAGACAAATCCAAATCCACGCATTAAGGAGATTATGATTGAGATTGATCGCCAAAATGCCGAGGCCGAAAGGGTCAAGAAAGGCCGTGACAGGCAAGGAGGAGCTGCGAACGAGAGACGTCGTAGAACCGAGGCCGAGGAGGATGCAGAGCTATTGAAGGACGAGAAAGCTGGTGGCTCGGCAGAGACAGTATTCCGGGACTCCCCAGGTTTCATCAAAGGTGGCGAGATGCGTGACTACCAGGTTGCTGGTCTCAACTGGCTCATTTCGTTGCATGAGAATGGTATTTCTGGCATCCTTGCCGACGAAATGGGTCTGGGCAAGACTCTCCAGACAATCGCTTTCCTTGGATACTTGCGACATATCATGGGTATTACCGGCCCGCATCTCATTACGGTCCCAAAGTCGACACTTGACAACTGGAAGAGAGAATTTGCGAAATGGACCCCAGAGGTCAATGTTCTAGTCCTCCAAGGAGCTAAGGATGAGCGCCATAACCTGATAAACGAGCGACTTATTGACGAAAAGTTTGACGTGTGCATTACGAGTTACGAAATGATTCTGCGAGAAAAGGCACATTTGAAAAAATTTGCTTGGGAATACATCATAATCGATGAGGTACGTTGTGTCAGTGGCAGAGCAGTAACGACCATTATGCTAACTCATCCCAGGCTCATCGTATCAAGAACGAGGAGTCGTCCCTTGCACAAGTCATCCGCCTATTCAACTCTAGGAATCGCCTTTTGATCACTGGTACACCTCTGCAGAACAACCTCCATGAGCTCTGGGCCCTTCTCAATTTCCTCCTGCCGGATGTTTTTGGTGATGCTGAGGCCTTTGACCAATGGTTCTCGGGTCAAGGAGAAGATCAAGACACTGTTGTCAAGCAATTGCATCGCGTGCTTCGCCCTTTTTTGCTCCGACGTGTCAAGAGCGATGTTGAGAAGAGCTTGCTTCCCAAAAAGGAAATCAACTTGTATATTGGTATGTCGGAAATGCAGGTTAAATGGTACAAGAAGATTCTGGAGAAGGATATCGATGCTGTCAACGGAGCAGGTGGAAAACGTGAATCGAAGACGAGACTTCTTAACATCGTCATGCAACTTCGGAAGTGTTGCAATCACCCTTACCTGTTCGAAGGTGCTGAGCCTGGACCCCCATATACGACTGATGAGCATCTCGTTGTGAACGCAGGAAAGATGGTCATGCTTGATAGACTTCTTGTCCGTTTGAAGACGCAAGGTAGCCGAGTATTGATCTTCTCCCAAATGAGCAGATTGCTGGACATCCTTGAGGATTATTGCGTTTTCAGAGAGTTCAAGTACTGCCGAATCGATGGTGGAACTGCTCATGAGGACCGTATTTCCGCGATCGACGAATATAACAAGCCGGACTCCGAGAAGTTCATCTTCCTCCTGACAACTCGAGCCGGTGGTCTTGGTATTAATTTGACCAGCGCTGACATTGTTGTCTTGTATGACAGCGATTGGAATCCGCAGGCAGATCTGCAAGCCATGGATCGTGCTCATAGAATTGGTCAGACCAAGCAAGTCGTTGTTTATCGATTTGTCACAGAAAACGCCATTGAAGAGAAGGTCCTGGAGCGTGCTGCTCAGAAACTTCGCCTTGATCAGTTAGTCATTCAGCAAGGCCGTGCCCAGATCGCTGCAAAGGCTGCTGCCAACAAGGATGAGCTGCTCAACATGATTCAACATGGGGCCGAGAAGGTTTTCAATTCAAAGGGTGCAACTGGTGCACTTGCTGATAAGGGCGCCGAGCTTAACGATGATGATATCGATGAGATTCTCAAACATGGAGAGCAACGTACTGCCGAGCTCAACGCCCGCTACGAGAAACTTGGTATTGATGACTTGCAGAAGTTTACCTCCGAATCTGCCTACGAATGGAACGGTCAAGATTTCACCAACAAAAAGAAGGAGATAGGCATTAATTGGATCAACCCTGCCAAGCGTGAGCGCAAAGAGCAGTCCTACTCCATGGATAAATACTACAAGCAAGCTCTGTCAACAGGGGGTCGAACTGCTGATACCAAGCCCAAGGCTCCCCGAGCACCAAAGCAAGTCACTGTCCACGATTATCAATTCTTCCCTGGCATGCTGCGAGATCTCCAGGATAGGGAGACTGCCTTTCATCGCAAGGAAATTGGCTACAAAGTTCCACTTCCCGAAGGACCTGACGATGAACTTTCAGATCGTGAAGCCGAACGTGCTTTGGACCAAGCAGAAATTGACAATGCTACACCACTTACCGAGGAGGAGCAGGAGGAGAAGCAGCAACTCTCTCAGCAAGGATTTGCAGACTGGAATCGCAGAGACTTCCAACAATTTGTCAATGGTTCTGCGAAATATGGCCGAAAGGACTACGAGCAGATTGCCGACGAAGTTGATAGCAAGACTCCAGAAGAGATCAAGGCCTATGCTAAAGTATTCTGGCAGCGATACACTGAAATTGCTGATTACAGTAAATACATCAGCTTGATTGAGGCAGGGGAAGAGAAGACCAGGAAGATGGAGCATCAGCGAAAGATGTTGCGAAAGAAGATGCAGCAGTACCGCGTTCCACTTCAGCAGTTGAAGATCAACTACTCTGTATCCACAACAAACAAGAAGGTCTACACCGAGGAGGAAGACCGATTCTTGCTCGTCTTGCTGGATAAGTATGGCGTCGATAGCGAAGGAATCTTTGAACGTATTCGTGATGACATTCGCGACAGCCCGCTTTTCCGCTTCGACTGGTTCTTCCTTAGCCGGACCCCGATTGAGATCAGCAGAAGGTGCACCACGCTGCTTACGACTGTCGCAAGAGAGTTTGAGGATGCATCTGCTCCGAAAGGTGCGAACGGCACCACCAATGGCAAGGGCAAGAGAGAGCCGGACGATGATGAGAATGATGAGGACAGCGTGCTTGGCATGGCGCCCGCAAAGAAGAAATCTAAGAATGGCGTCAAAGTAAGGAGAATAATCGTGATCGTGGATTCGTAGCTGACTTCCCCCAGAACAAGGCCCTCGATAACATCAAGTCTGGTGCTGGCAGTAAGGCCACTTCTGCTGCGCCGTCTTCTAGAGCTTCAAGTGTTATGTCGACTGCATCGAGTCCAGCACCAGTCTCGAAGGGCAAGACAAAGGGTAAAAAGAAGTAAAGGAAAATATGTGCTTATTAGGACCGTTTTCTATTCTCCATGTACTGGTCAAAATGGTGGGAAAGGGGCGCAAAGAAGAATTTTTGGCATCATTGTATGGCGTCTTAGAGGTTATGGGGTGGAATCGTTGATATGGGACGTACAGAAGGGAGACTTGGTACTGAACTACTGTTGCATCCCTCATGAAGAATTCGCGAATGAAAACACCATACCTTTTGGAATGACTTGTTAGCATGTTGCTGGCTAAATTTCCCTCTTGGTTGCAATCCATCCAGATATCTTCGGAGCCTCTTGTCCATTCACCAGATTCCCATACCATTATTATGTAAATGGTGACTAATTCTTGGAGCCAATCACTTTTCCCACTCTTGAAGTGTACAAAAGCAAACTACTACCCACTTAACATAACCAGACATTGACACAAACTGCTTGGGTTTCTCAAACATAAAAGAAAGTAATTTACATGAAGACTTACATAACATTCACGAAAACCCTCAGACCTTCGTTTCCTTCATATTTACAACCGTTATACGCAAGAAGAACGTTCATGATGACGACGAGATTGTCCAAAGACCCGAGACGGTTTGCTCCGCTAGGGGCAGGAGCCGATAAAGTTGTTGATACACTCCCGAGATTGAAGGGAATCGTTTTTGATGTCGATGGGACTCTATGGTGAGTTTGAGTGGCTGCTCATTCATTTTCGGAAACCTGCAGGAAGTTGCGTTTGTGGAGAGGCTGTGATCAGGCTGTGGAGAGTGCTATGGTGTATTTGAAGAGCGTGACTTTGAGGAAATGGCTAGTGCCATGGCAGCTCTTTGATCTCTCTCAGCTGGTGCTAGGTACATCCTACAAGAGATGAAAGTGTATGCCTCTGTATTGCGGAGATAAGTGCTTCACCGTTACAGTCGAGTCACTCCATATGCTTTTTCTGGATTGTCTGACTCCGAGTTACGAGGACAGGCATGCATAACTTTCAAGTTGTCTGGGAGAAGATTTTTCAAGCTCTGACCGATATTGTCTTAGTGGGGAAACTCCTATTTCCAGCATGTCATACTGGGCTTCAGTGCTGGCCAAACTGCAGAGTGTACTGTCTTAAGTATATCCACTTAATGCATAATCTAATTATTTTCATATCTGTGATTCAGAATCGTTTCGATAGTTTGATTACATCCACATCTGATTGCTGTTGGGTTATTCGTGAGCTTTGATCCGCTCTGTTTATCACGCGCTAGCGCATTTCAAAAGGGCCGCCAATAATTACTGTCCTCTCAGTATTGGATCTTAAAGTAGTGGAGGTGGCTGTACCCCACGTCCATACCCGACTCTTGGGATGTGATCCAACAGACTCGTTAAAACAGATGTATATCCCTTGCATTTGTTTTCAAGCATGTTTCGAACGCTATGTTTCATTCTGACTTCATTTAAGTGAAGCGATGGTCATAGTGTTATCCCTCATCATCCTCGCCAGATGGCCGCTTTCCCCTCCTGTTTGGCCCCACAAGTCCTACCGAACCCTGTAATGGATCAGGAGGAATATACCACTTTAAGGAATCCGATGCTAACTTTTGTATTCAGCCTGCCTCAAAACTACATGTTTCAGTAAGCAGGAAGCCCAGATGGGAGTTGTTCTTCATCCATATGGCTCAATCGTCATTCTCGAAAGAAGAAATTACTAATTAGATAAACTCTAGACTGATGAGACAAGCTCTTGGTATTGACAAATCTGTGGATATCCTCGACCACTGCCATTCGCTACCGCCAGACGAAGAAGCAGTTGCTCTCGAGAAAATCCGAGCCATAGAACGAGAGGCTATGAAATCTCAACAGCCGTAGGTGTGGGGGAGAACCCATTTTCTATTTTAGTCCATCTTATGATTTTCTCCTAAGACAATGTCCCCTCCCGGAACAACCCTATTTGAGACATCGCTAACTCCCCCGTTACCAGACAACCTGGCATCGTCCCGTTAATGGAATACCTTGACTGTCGGAAGATCCCACGCGGTATTTGCACAAGGAATTTCGACGCCCCCGTGAATCACCTATTGACGAAGTTTTTGCCCTCGTTCGAGTTTTCTCCTGGTATGTCTTTCTTGCCCTCGGACCCATGGAAGCGATCTAAATATCAAAGTCGTGACAAGAGATTTCAAGCCACCCAAACCATCGCCAGCAGGTATCCTTCACATTGCTAAGTCCTGGGGCTTTACGAAAAAGGAGAATGGCGAAACTGTAGGGGATGCGGGGAACTTCATTATGGTGGGGTAAGTCGAGCGTTCTCGTCCCGTCTCGTTCCTCGCATGTAGCGGTGAAGAAACGACAGGTGGTGCCGCTCTTGAGACCCTAACTTGTTATCAATAACGATGATAATATAACTACGAATATGGGTAAGCGTTGACGCCACGGCAGGGATTCGATAGACGACATGACGGCTGGGTTCCGGGCCGGTGCGGCCACTGTGCTGCTTGCCAACGAGGTCAATGTACATCTGGCAGAGCATGAGCATACTGATCTGGTGATTTCGAGACTAGATGAGTTGGTGGGTATCCTAGAAGACGGTTTTGTGGGGCAGATTGGAAAGGGGGATGAGGAGAGTGATACGAAAGCGAGGACAGAAGAGGTGTTGAGGGATGGGAAGGGAGAGAGCGCTGCTGCGTAGAGGCAGAGACATGAACTTGATGGTCCGGTACCCTTACCACAAAGCCCAGACGCTGCGATCAAAAACATTCCTCACTGTATCAGTAGCAAGGACAGACGTAACAGAGGTGATCAAAACTTCATTCGTAAAACAGTTTGTTCGTCTAAATACGCCTGAAGCACCGCCGCACTTTGATTTGAGATTTCCATACTTCCTCCTTTTCAGAGGTTCAGATTGCCCCACTCGAATTTCAGAAGTGACATGCATGATACAAAAGAAAACATTGAATCGAATATATGGTGCGCCGAGATATGCTTCATGGGAGCTAGCGATGTCGAGATGAAGAGGCTGAGAAGAAGATGCAGAAGCAATGTTGGAGAGCTCATTGACCTTGGCCGTTCGCAGCATAGCCAGATCCATACAGTCCATTTCCAAAGGTTGCTTGTCGCCGACTCTCCTTTTTCAAATCTGAATCCTCCTTTCGAGGGACAGGAGGCGGAGGTAATGGTCCTGCAGGAGGTGCAGGCCGTATTGGAAGTGACGTGGTAGAGAAGGTGGTAGCGCCAGCACTTGAGGGTCCGTTCGAAGCTTGATCAGGTGCGTTGAGGGTTGTGACTTTAGGGACAGAATTGGTAGTTGATACTCGCGGAGGAAGTCCAGGATGGAAAGGAGCACCTGCTGCACGCCCAACGCTGCTTGTCCCATTCTTCGTAGGTGAACGAGAATTACTGAGAGGCTCATTATATTGTGGTGATGTGATTGCTGACCGAACATCGCCTCCACCAATTGGAATATCACCAGAGGTTGGTGTTGGTAGAGAATAATCGGGAGAGTTGGTAGCATACGGTCCTGTTGGTGAGTCGCCAGAGCGAAGGAGTTGTTGAGTAGAAGGAGAGAGCTGTGGAGCAAGATGAGACTTCCTATTGTCTCGCTCGATCAAACCAACGGCCCATTCCTTCAGGTCAACAGGCGTTCGCTTAGCAGCTTGTACGAAAGGTTCACGTTCCTGAGAGAAAGTTAGGAGATAATCATAGATGCGTATTGATACTCACATAAAGTTCTTGTGGTGTGGGCCGCTCCTCCGGTGCCTTCGCCATACACTTTTGTATCATGTCCTCTAAAATCTGCGGGAATGCCTCGCTCTTCGGAAGCTTTGGTGCCGGTTCGTACACAATTTGCTGCAGTAGATCCAGAATGCCAGAAGGTGCTCCATCACCATCGGACAGGTGCTCGCTGGCATCGAAGGGGAATTTACCGATAGCCAGCTCCATAATGGCTAGGCCAAAACTCCATACATCTGACTTGACCGTATATTTCTGACCTTGAATTCTCTCTGGTGCCATGTATGTGGACGTTCCAACAAAAGTGTCTGCAACAGAATTGACCAATTCTCCAGATACCCCAAAATCACAGAGCTTTATTTGGCCCTTCGAATTGACCAGGATATTCGAGGGCTTGATATCTCGATGCATAATGTGATGCTTAGTGTAGAGGTAGGTAAGTCCACCGAGAGTGGCTTCTGCGATTTTACCCAACACATCCACCCGAACTGGACCAAACTGCTGGGAAATTCTATCTAGAGCACTGAGACGCATTAGCAGACACACGTCACCTAGACGGGGGGTCCATACCCAACATCCATATACTCCATACACATGATAACATCATTGGTATCGCTCAAGAAAGCTCCGTAGAAGTTCACAATGAATTCGGAATTGGTATCGTGCATGATCTGCAGTTCCCGAACAATCCGACGGCGCATCTCTTTCTTGGCTTCAACGTGGATGATCTATCAGCAGATTAGTTAGGGTTCAACTCCCTCTCAAAATCTGCACTGTGCTGCAACTAACCTTTCTTGCCATGATTGTCCCCGTTGCCATGTGCCGAACCTTACTAACAGTGCCTCCATTTCCATGTCCGAGGTCTTTCAAGACCTCCAAATCTTCTCTTTTCAGGTCCAGCTTGTACTCGATCCCAATCTCCAGCTGTGCTGTCTGCCTGGCATTCTCACTGCTGTTGCCGCCGGGAATCTGTAGATCGCTCTCTGAAGGTGCGACTGTTCGCGGAGCAGGTGCAGCCAGAGCTAGCCCTTTGACGTTCTTACGCTTCAGTGTACGGACAGAACCGATGGCGTCCGACATGGCGAGGAGTGCTGCGAGCTGTGCCCGTCACTCTGGGCGGCAAGGTGTCGAGCGTCGATGGCGGAGAGCTTTATGGCGCCAGCAAGTGAGGGGGCAATGTTGGAGGAGAGCAGGTGATGCGGAGGCAATATGGAGAGAGCAGAGACACCCCTGGATAATCTTATCGGATTCTCTCCTGGGCCTGACAAATATACGCAGGGTTGCAGAGGAGGTTGCAGAATTCACAGTCAACTGTCAGGGTCGAGATTCTGGTCGACCAACAGCACGGCAGTGGATTGGCGTTCGGCGCTACAGTACTTCCCCACGTTCTGATGCGCTGCTGGAGGAACAAAGACAGGCAGGCGGGCAGGCACTTTTGTTGAAAGAAAACCCAAGAAATTCCGAAGTTCAATTTTCCAGCGGCTGCACGATTCTCGAAAGGGGCCACGGAGCCGCATGGACTGAGTTACAAACGCAGCTGTCTCATGATTTTAAGGTTTCTACATGGGATTGGGCATCAGTGCTGGAGCCCGTCCAAGCTTGCTTGCGTAAGGTAAGGTAGGTACCATCCTTGGCTGTGGATTCGTCGTCGCAAGGGATGAGCGATGCGAAAGCTCCCTCAGATCACGTTCTAGAAGTTGTTTGCGTCTTTATGCAAGAATGACGCGTGCCTGGTGGTATGCTGGTGGTGCTAATCAGGGTAGATTGAAGCTCAAGTCACCAGCCATTTTCAGATTAGGTGCAGAATAGCGGCTGCTTGCTGCTTGCCGCGCGGGATCTAAGAAACTGTTGGCACTCCAGCACCTCCAGCCCCTGGACCAATAAGGCGGCGTGTACTTTCCGCGTACTTGGTCACGCTGGTCTGGTGGAGGACTCAAAGAGCTCCTAAATTCTAGACCCCGTAACAGCTCGAGAATTGAACTTTCGATTTTGCAAAGGCGATATCACCGTCAGGCGTTATCGGTCATGTTCAAACAAAGATGTGTCGAGGAACAAAGGCCTGGCTCCTTCAAAGACCAGCCCCTGGTGCCCCAGCTGTTCTTACTAAGTGGAATCACGTGATGCTCGGGCGACAACGCGGATCGCGAATGGAAATTTATTACTGTCAACACCTCCATCACAGGCAACGGTTGTTATTCACCACCTGACCGGCTGCCTAGTTCAAGGCTCCGCTTTCTCGAGAGTACTTAATTGTCTCCTCTCCCCCTCTCCCTCGCTCCCCAACCATCTTCCTTTCGCCGCAAAGATGAGCATGCGAGATCTGATCCACGGGGAGGCCGAGCTCGACGACGAGGAGAATGATGAGTCCTTCGATGAGGAAACCGGCGAACCCATCCCTGGCAAATCACGGACCAACGGAGAACTAGACGATTCGAGCGAGGAGGAAGAAGACGACGATGATGAGGAGGCTGCTCGCGCAGTACGTCCCCTAGGAATGGCAATCCCTTCTGTGCGCCTTTACTGATTTTCACTAGGTACGGGAGGGCTTCATCATAGATGACGAAGATGAGGAGCCAGAGGAGCGAGAGCGCCGGCGCCGGAAAGACAAGAAGCGAAGACGTGCCGAGCGCGAGGAGGAAGAAGCAGTCTTGGATGAGGAAGATTTAGATCTTATTGGGGAAGCAAACCCTGAGTGGGAGAGGAAAACTGCAGCACAGGTATGCTAGAGTCGACATCAGTGCCCTATAACTAATCTCATCTCCCTTCTAGCCAAAACTCAAGCGACTCAAGCGCGGACACCGAGACGAAGGCGAACAACATCGAGAGCGTGGTCTGGACGAGATTTTCTCGGATGACGAGGAAGCAGATGGTCTCCATGAGTCTGAGCGCGGATTCGCCCGGCCAGACCACCACCGCGTAGACGAATTTGCCGACTTCATCGAAGAAGATGAATTAGAAGATGAAGATGAGAGGCAAAGACACCAGGAGGAGATGGAAGTGGCTCGTCCACGGGAGAGGGGATATGTCGGAGGGGCAGAAGCAACTGGCCTCGATAAGGATGCATTGGACGATATGGAGGCTATTTTTGGAAATGGGGAAGACTACGACTGGGCCTTGGCACTCGAGGATGAAGCAGAAGCTAGGGAAGCTGGTGATCATAATCTGGAGCTCAAGGATGTTTTCGAACCGTCACAACTCTCAGAGAAACTTCTTACGGACGAGGACAACCAGATTCGTTGGGCAGACGAGCCAGAACGCTTCCAACTGGACCGATTACCATACAAAACCCTCCAAATCACGGACGACCAGTTCAAGGAGGAGGCTCGTTGGATCACCAGTCTCATCTGGCCCAAGAAGCAGCTGCATAGCGATCTTCAGGCGCCCTTCACAAGAGCCATCGGCAAAGTCTTAGAGTTCTTCGTTGTCGATGAAGTGGAGGTTCCATACGTCTTCCAGCATCGTAAAGACTACCTCATCCATGCGACTAGGCTCCGTGATAATAACAACGCCGACCAAGATGAGTACGTCGTCAGTGCTGAGAAATTATTGAACCAGGATGACCTTTGGCGTGTACTCGAGCTCGATCTGAAGTTCAGGGCTCTGATCGAGAAGCGAAACGTTCTCGAGAAGACTTACGATAACTTAAAACTGGCTGCAGGTGTGCTGGATCAGACGGTTGAAGCTATGCTTCCCGTTGCCGTTACCATGGAAGAACTACAAGACATCCAAGACTACATGTACTTCCAGTATTCTACAGAGATCAAGGATCTGGCTGCCACGAACGGCGATCTGAAGGAGAAGCGCCGCCCAGGGGGCAAATCCTCGATTTTCGATCGCATCCGGAAGGGGAAAGCATACAACCTTGTTCGAGCTTATGGGATCACACCTGATCAAGTCGCTCAGAACGCATTGCGAGAAGGTAGAAAACAGTACACCGAAGACTCTTCTCTCACTCCGATCGATTTTGCAGACACGTTGGTCTCCGATAACGAGTTCAATACCGGTGAACAGGTTTTGACCGCTGCACGTCAAATGTTTGCTGAAGAGTTGTTTATAAATCCTCGTATGCGAAAGCATTTCCGCATGAGCTACTACATGATGGGAGTTGTCAATTGTCACAGGACTGACAAAGGCCTCCGGAAAATTGATGAGCAGCATCCGTATTACGAACTCAAATACCTAAAAAATCAGACCTTTGGCGACATCGCCAATAAACCAGAGATATTCCTGAAAATGTTGAAGGCCGAAGAAGAAGGACTTCTAGAAGTCAAAGTCGCTCTGCAAAATGAGCAACAGTTCCGAAAGCAGCTTTTTGCTGAAATTGCGTCCGACAACTTTAGCGAACTTGCGGATGCTTGGAACGACGAACGTCAGAAGGTTCTCGAAATTGCCTTCGATAAACTTGAGCGTGTCATCACTAAGGGTGTCAAAGAAAGCATGAGAACCGAGTGTCAGGATTCTATCCTCAAAATCTGCCGAGAAGAATATTCGAAAAAGCTCGATCAAGCCCCTTACAAGCCGAAAGGCATGGTTCTTGGTACGATACCTCGGGTCTTGGCATTATCAAATGGCAATGGTGATCCCAATCGCGATGCAGTTTGCTGGGCTTGGGTCGAAGAAGATGGGAGAGTGTTGGAGCACGGCAAGTTCGATAACCTTTCTCGTGACGAGCGGTCGCGAGAAGCCTTTGTAGAGCTGGTCCAGCGAAGAAAGCCAGATGTGCTTGGCATCGGTGGTTTTTCAGTTGAGACACACAAGCTCATTACCAGCATCCGAGCCCTGGTGGAAGAAAAGGACCTCAGAGGTGCCGACTTCGAAGACCCAGATTCTGGCGAGGATCGGAGCGAACCGCTTGAAATAGTTGTGGTGAACGACGAGGTTGCCCGACTTTACAAGGACAGCCCTCGTGCTGCCATCGATCATCCCACCTTTACTTCTCTTACACGATATTGCGTTGCTCTTGCCAAGTACTTGCAAAATCCAATGAAGGAATATGCTGCCCTTGGGAAGGACATCGTGTCGCTGTCCTTCCATCCTTGCCAACAACTCCTCCCTGAGGATAAACTTCGCAAGCAGTTGGATACTGCCATGGTTGATATGGTCAATTTATGTGGTGTTGATATCAATGAAGCCATAGCCGATTCTTATACAGCAGCTTTGCTGCCTTTCGTTTGTGGTCTTGGACCAAGAAAGTCAACCGCTGTATTGAAGACAATAAACGCCAATGGTGGCGTCGTGAACACACGAGACGAGCTTGTAGGCGACCCTGATAGCGGAAAACTGCCAGTTGTTGGACCAAGAGTCTGGAACAATTGCGCTAGTTTCCTGTCTATTGAGTACGACAGCTCTTCGCCGACGTCAGATTACCTTGACAACACTCGAGTACACCCGGAAGACTACGAATTAGGTCGAAAGATGGCTGCCGACGCTTTGGAATTGGACGAAGAAGACGTGAAGGCTGAGGTGGACGAAGGAGGTCCTGGTGCCATTGTTCGCAAACTTATCAAGGATGATGAACAAGAGAAAGTCAACGATTTGATCTTGGAAGAGTATGCTGAACAGCTTGAGCGAAACTACAATCAACGCAAACGAGCAACCCTGGAGACAATCCGTGCGGAACTTCAACAACCTTACGAAGAACTGAGGAGGAACTTTGCCATTCTGTCGGAGGATGAGATCTTCACGATGCTTACCGGAGATACACGAGAATCTTTGTGTGAAGGAATGATTGTATCCGTCAACATCCGAGTGGCAAAGCCAGACTTCGTAATTGCGAAGCTGGATTCAGGGATCGAAGGCCGGGTTGAGCCGCACGAGGGTTCAGACAATGTTGACATGCCATTGAACAATATCTTTCAAGTGGGCCAGACTGCCCAGGCCAAGCTTCTAGAGCTTGACCGGCGCAACTTTTCTGCGAGGCTCTCTCTTCGCGAAGAATCTTTGCGGGTCCCGTACAAGAAACGAGTCGATTACGATCCTGGCACCTGGGACGTTCTTCAAGAGCACAAAGACAAAGAAGAGCTTCGAGAAAAAGACAAGGCGACTGGTCGAACTCAGCGTGTTGTCAAGCATCCTCTCTTCAAACCTTTCAATTCTACACAGGCAGAAGAGTATCTCGGTTCACAGGCCCCCGGCGATGCTGTGATTCGTCCTTCATCCAAAGGCAACGATCATCTTGCCATCACATGGAAAGTTGCAGACGGCATCTATCAACACATTGATGTCCTCGAATTGCAAAAGGAAAACGAGTTCTCGGTTGGGCGACAACTACGCATTGGTGGGAAGTACAACTACAGCGATCTCGACGAACTGATTGTCGATCACGTTAAAGCTATGGCTAAGAAAGTGGACGAATTGATGCAGCACGAGAAGTATCAAAGTGGCAGCAAGGCGGACACAGGTAAGGAAGGCGCAATCTCACTGGATATACGGGGTGGCTGACGATCCCTTTAGAGAAATGGTTGACTACATACACCGAAGCTAACCCAAAGCGCTCTGTGTATGCGTTCTGCCTGGACCCACGACATCCTGGGTACTTCTATCTTTGCTTCAAGGCCGGAGAGCTCGCCAGAGTCAACTCGTGGCCAGTGCGAGTAGTACCTAATGCTTTTGAGCTTTTGAAGAGCCCCTACCCCGACATGAAAGCCCTGTGCAATGGCTTTAAATTGCGCATGATGAGTAGCGAGCAGAATCGGCCTCGGTGAGACGCGCGCAAGAAAGGAAGACTTTTAGGAATTGGAGGGCCGGGGGGGGAGGGTTATAGACTGGTATTACAGACAATTCTGCCCTTTGTACCAAAAGTATCGGAGAATAGGAAAGCATGGCAAGCATTTTAGGGAGGCAAAATGGGACCTGGGCGGTGCTCTTCTAGAAGCATTCCGGCTGAAGTCCATAGCAATTGATCTACGCTGCGATGAATAAATCCCCAGTTTTCTCCCTCGGATTGAGGCGTGGTGCTTGGCGTTACAGGGGTCGCGTCAGCCCCGCCAATACGAGGGCGTAGAGCGTGCAGTCAGCAAACGCAAGGCTGATGGGCATTCCAGGTAGCCGGTGTGTACCTAGGATGTTCCGGTCGAGCCTGGCCTGCACTGCGCTGCGCTGAGACTTTGAAACCACGTTGGCCATCTGTGCCATTCTCTAGCCTTCCTCCCCCCTCCCCCCTCCTCCCTCTTTTCATTCTTCGTATCCCCAGAGTTTTATCTCTAAGGTTACGCTGTCTACTCGTGTTCCCAAGCTTGCCGTCAACTTTCTTCTTTCCACATTTCTCATAGCCCCGCACCGCCACACGTCATCTCTACTGCCATTAGCCTTCTGTGGCGTCGCTGAAAGCTGTCAATAAGCTACTAAGGGCCGGCCATCTCACCACGTCAAGAATAGTAAACAGGAGCTGGGTACATCTGCCAGCGGCCGCCGCCACCCTGTGCCCGTCGTGGCTTCTTCGCATGAGCGCGCCCAGACATTCTCAAGGCAACGTCTCACCCGGAATCCGAGGCCTGCGTGCGGAACCTTTCCTGGACGACAGAGAACACGCGGGTTGTCAATGATCGTTGAAAAAGGTGCGCAATGGCTGGTCTAGAGCAACTGGAGATTCATAGCAAGGTAGGCGCATTGCTGCGAGTACTGGAGGACAGCAGGGGAGCTAATGCAGTACAGTCGTACATCGTTCGTTGGGTCAAGATCGAGGAAGGGCATACGATATCTTGGAATGTTCAGCCGCACAAGAAGTCAATGTAGGAGGAGCCATTCGATATTTGGCACGTGGACTGATTGTATTGCAGAAATTTTGGAATATTTAAGCACCCTGGATCGGGCAGCGCCGGAACTCCACATCTGGAAGATGCCACTACGTCCCTGGCTCATCTCGATGCTGGTCTGGACAAATTAAGACGCCCCTCGAGTACCAAGAATGACGAGTCGACGGCCCAGGAACAGTTGAGAGCGAAGGGATTCATTCAGATACAATGGCTCGGCAAATACGAAGCAGACAAGGTATCGACGGGGACGTATCCTGTTACTGCAGGGCACGGTGGAATGTACGGCCTGGTGTTTGACAATACCTTTTCCAAGCAATTTTCGAAAAGTGCAACTTTTGTCCTTCTTACATATCCTTCCAATGCTCCTCCCCATACCGCGCATCAGCTGTCCAATCTCTCATCCGCAATGAGCACAATAGGGATATCGAATCCTACTAAAGGCGTGAGCCCTCACCTAGGACCCTCAGCTTCGGATTCAGTCGACAGCCTACAGAGTCATCTCGGCCTAGGAACTAGTGGCAGCAGGGGCGGGTCTGTTCTCGGTAAAAACGGGAGTGAGAATGGAATTGCTACCTACCATGTTGGAATTCTGTCGAAACGCCGGCGGAAGCGAGGGCAAGGCTATGCTAGACGCTTCTTCTCACTGGACTTTGCATCGTGTACTCTATCATACTATTACAGCCGTAATTCGTCTGCTCTTAGAGGAGCGATTCCTCTAAGCCTAGCTGCCATTGCTGCGGACGAGAGAAGACGGGAAATAAGCATTGACTCAGGGGCAGAAGTATGGCATTTGAAGGCAGGCAACGCAAAAGATTTTGATGAGTGGAGTAAAGCTCTAGAAAAGGCTAGTAAGAGTGCTCGAGGAGTCGAGCCTGAGGTCGCTCCCGATTCTCCTGAACGTTTGAAGGTCAGAACAACTGGTTTACAGGCTCAAACTTCGAGTCAAGAAGAAGAGCGGGAATGGGAACAGGTTGAAGCACTCGTGAGCAGGATTGTAGGAACTCGAGATGCAGTCCGCCGCCTTTCGAAAGACACGGCTCCTGGTGCCTCCAAGAGGCTCACACTCGCAGGATTGGGACTTTCGACGGGAAGCAGTCCCAGTATAGATGAGGGCAGTGACTACTTTGGGACGACCCCTGAGAAGCGGCCATTTTGGAAAAGGAAGGTCAGCACACCTTCGACACCGCAGATGGTCCAACGAGGTATCTCATCTCAACTTGCGGTTCCTGCACCAGCTACTGTCACAACGGTCACGGCCAATGGTAATGTCACACCTTCGGCGAGAAGAGGCAGGCATCAGAACGACGAACCAAGTATGCATGAGCACTGTGCTGCGCTCCTGAAAGACCTAGACGGCGTTCTCAGCGACTTTTCGACCCTACTCACTAATAGTAAACGTCGAAGGATGCCTGCACCTGCTTCTGCTACCAGGAACAGCATGGACTCAACTTCAACTGGCGAGTTCTACGATGCTGAGGCTGGAGATGGTGAGCGCTCGCAGGTATTTGTGATTGATCGCCAGAGCGAGGAGGATACCCAGCCCTCAGAAGCAGAGGATGAATTTGTCACCGATGCTTCGTCAATTTCTTCTGAGGACGAGGATTCGTCCGCTCATCTCAAAGGCTCAGCAGCTCTTTTCCCACTCAAGCCGAAGTCATTAGATCCTCTGCCCATCACCACCTCCGTCAAACGGAGAAAGATTGTACCTCCAGCTACCACATTGCCTCCTAGCTTGATCGGCCATCTCCGCAAAAATGTAGGCAAAGATCTCAGCACTCTCAGCATGCCTGTCAGCGCCAACGAGCCCACATCGCTCCTTCAACGCATCGCCGAACAATGTGAATACTCCACTCTCCTCGATACAGCTGCGTCCCATAAAGTTCCAACTCAGCGTATACTCCATGTTGCTGCCTTCGCTGTCTCACAATTCAGCATCAACCGTGCAAAAGAACGAGCTATTCGCAAGCCCTTCAACCCCATGCTTGGGGAGACCTACGAGCTCGTGAGGACCGAAAAAGAGGTTCCAGGTGGTTTCAGGCTCCTAGTCGAAAAGGTATCTCATCGTCCGGTCAGAATGGCCATCCAAGCCGACTCAGCACATTGGTCACTAAGTCAATCTCCCGCCCCAACGCAAAAATTCTGGGGGAAGAGTGTGGAGCTTATTACTGAGGGACGCGTGAGGTTGACTTTGCGGTTATTGGATGGAACCGATGAGTTCTACAGCTGGAATCTTGCTACCGTATTCTTGCGTAATGTAGTCATGGGCGAGAAGTATGTCGAGCCAGTGGGCACTATGATTGTCACCAATGAAACCACTGGCGCCAAAGCCACCATCGAGTTCAAGCAGAAAGGAATGTTCGGTGGGAGAAGCGAAGATGTGCAGATCGAGAGCTACAATTCCGACGGTGTGCATACCGGCGTTGGCTTGACTGGAACATGGACAACGAATCTCCGGATCTTAGAAGCTGGAAAGGCTGCGGGAGCCGAGATCTGGCATGCTGGTGATTTGGTCGAGAATTCAGCACAGACCTATGGGCTTACGACTTTTGCAGCTAGTCTCAATGAAATTACTGAACTGGAAAGAGGGAAACTGCCTCCAACTGACTGTAGGTTGAGACCTGATCAACGAGCTGCTGAGGTTGGAGATCTTGATACTGCGGAGACTTGGAAGGCAGCACTGGAGAACTCGCAAAGACTGAGGAGGAAAGAAGCTGAGGATAAGGGTCAACCACACACACCGAGGTGGTTTGTGAAAGTGGAGGGCGGCGACGAGGGCGAGGAGGTGTGGAAGCTCAAGGGTGGAAAAGACGGATATTGGGAAGAACGATCCAAGGGCAAGTGGACGGGGGTCGAGAATATCCTGGCTGGGTGACCCAATGAATCGTGACGATGACGATATTGCCTCAGTGATTTCCGTTCGGATTTGTATTGGGCTGATGATGGCGTTGTGGAAGGCTGGCGGGAAAATGATCATTTGTGGTTTGGAATAGACAGCGCACTTGGAATACATGAATGAATGGATAAGTTGTTCACAATCGATCTCCTCTTTGTATCGAAAGCTCTTTGTGATATGTTTCCTCCGTTACATATTTTCAAATGTCCCGAAAACATTCGTGGCCACGCCTCCCGAGTACGGCTCCATTTGTCGGGAGATAGTTATACGGTGCCATACGAACCCCTATTTTTCACTAACAGCAAGCCAACAGAAGCGAGGAAGTTTGCTGACTCAGCAATTCCGACATTGTCCCGTAAATTTTGGAGGTGAGAGATTGATGACTAACGAAAGGCAGGGTTATCGTGGTGGCAGAACATCGTCTAGCGGGGTAGAAATAAGTGGCCGATTTTTTGGTGGTCTCGCTAACAAAAATCAGCCACTTTTTTCTACCACGTAGAGATCGTCTAGGGACGAGCAATTTTCAAGGAAATTCTTGCGCCTGGGATTTGTTCTGTCCTTATTCAAATCCGACGTGATTGTAAAAAGCAAGATTCAGAAATCCATTTTTCTCATAGCTCGGCAAAGGTGACGTGCTGCCATATTGACAGTCATGTCACTTACCAAGTTTGATGGCTTGGAGCTTCCTGCTTCAGCTGACTTTCACGTTCACCTGAGAGATGGCAACATGATGAAAGCAGTGGTTCCCACGGTCAGACAAGGAGGTGTTAATACCGTCTATGTAATCACAGCCTTCTAAAAAATGGTATTTCATCAGTCATACTGATTCTGCGATCCAGGTCATGCCGAATTTGGTTCCCCCTCTCACCTCGGCATCTGATGCCTTGGCGTACAAGCAACGGCTGAGAGAAGAAGACCCCAACATTAATTACCTAATGACTCTGTATCTTCATGAGAAGATTACCCCTGCTGTAGTCAAGGGAGCGAAAGTCCAAGGGGTTGTGGGGATCAAGTCGTATCCTGCTGGCGTCACAACCAACTCGAGTTCTGGGGTGCTTGACTACGAGGTTTTCTACCCTGTCTTTCGAGCAATGGAGCAATGTGGTATGGTGTTGAATTTACATGGGGAGTGTCCCAGTGATCATGGCAAGAACATCACGATACTCAACGCAGAATCAAGCTTCTTACCAACTCTCAAAAGCCTGCATGCCCAGTTTCCCAAGGTTAGCCACTCTTATTCTTGGCACTATTGGGCAAAAATTACTAATCCCAACATGAACAGCTCAAGATTGTCTTGGAACATTGCACAACCCGTGAAGCTGTGGAAGCCGTCAATGAGTGTGGTCCCAATGTTGTTGGAACGATTACTGCTCATCATCTGTACCTCGTAGTTGACGATTGGGCTGACGATCCATTCTGCTACTGGTATGCCACCCTCAGAGGCTTTTGCATTTGCTCTCAGAACCTCGCATCGACTCGTAATCTCCAATTGAGTTGGGCTGACCTCACCCAGCAAACCCGTTGCTAAGTGGCCGAGTGACAGAGAAGCGCTCATCAAAGCTGCTGTCAGCGGCACTGGGAAATTCTTCTTCGGCAGCGACAGCGCACCGCATCCTATTACTGCAAAGAAAGGGGGAAGGGGGAAGACAGCTGCAGGAGTGTTTACCCAACCGTACTGCACACAGTTGGTGCTGGGAGCATTTGAGCAAGCCATTGAGCGGAAGGTGATCACAGAAGACGAAGTGACGGAGGAAATTTTGACGGGATTTCTAGGCGGATATGGGAGGAAGTTTTACGGAATCACAGATAGCAGTAACGAGAAGATCGTATTGTGGAAAGGAGATGAGGTCATCCAGGAATCGTTCACTGGAGAAGGAGTCGAGGTTGTCCCGTTTCGGAGAGGGCAAAGCACGTGGAGTGTTTCATGGAAGTAGTACAGCGCAAATGCAATGAAACCTCTTCTATTCTTATGAGCTTAGCTTATCTATCACCAGTTTTGGGATGCTCGTCCTCGGGTGACGGCCATGATGACTGTCTCCGGGTAGACAAGCTTAAGAAGATCGCAGAATGTATGAATCATCGCTCTCCAGAAAAAGTACGCCCTTGAAAATGCAGCAATGCCATCTAATAACGCCACCAATCATCAGAGTCTGTCTAGTATCCACCAAGGCGAACAAATGGCACGCACTTCTCGATGGTGCAAAGTGCGAAACTTGCATCCAGAAAAGCGACTCCAAATTCTTCTCCAACCAGACTAGCTCATCAACGCCGGCAAATGCTTATGAGAAACGGGCAAAAAAAAAAAAAAGAAACGTCGCCAATTTTGTAAGGAAAAGGAGGAAATAGGGAAAACTCTCTACTGCGGGAAAACCACCAATGTTGTTCGGGGTGAAGATGACCACCAGGGCCAGTCGATGTGAAGTGAGTGACGCAGAGAAGACGCATATCTGATAAACCATGTGTGAGACTCATGATTCATAGCGTCGTAAGATTGTAGGTCGTGAGTCGTGCCATGAAGATGTGTGAGAGGTAAGGTCGGAAGGCTGAAAGTAGACAGTGAAAAGCAGAGGACTGACTGTCAGTTGCGAGGTGAGCGACAAAGAACGTGATTCCGAAAAGGTTGACTGATCTGAACTGCTTTCATACCGAGTGGAAGAACCATGTAAATTCCAGCCAACCAAAGCTCAGTGTTCGATGTCTGATTTATTGCTGAGGCTGGGGATGATGATTGTTCGGTCCTTGAGGGCCACCACGACCACGCCAGGTCACTTCGTCTTCATCCTCTTCATCACGCTCCTCAATCTTGAGAGCAGCGAAGGGATTGTTCGAGAATGCTGATCCGGATTGCCCAGGAGGAGGAGCAATAGGGCCATAAGCTGGACGCATGGAGGCTGAGGAATTATCAGCGAGATAGTCGACTGTACAGTTACGAGTGGACTTACGAGTTGAAGTACCCGGAGCATGCATACTGGACCCCGGCGAGGTATAACCTGGCTCGACCTGATTTGACTCGAGACGGCGCCAAGGGCCATCAAGACGGTTGGATTGTGGTCCTGGCAATGCGGGTGGACCAGCCGGAGACTGCATACTGACTCCATACTCACGGCGATACCAGTTGGGCAGACCGTGGTTGAGACCTAGAGAGAGCTGGGTCTCACGATCCATGGGCATCTCGTGGCGGTATTTACAACCCATTTGGGTGAAAGCACAAGTGCCTTCATGAATCCACTTATCGCAATAAATCTTCTCGCGGCGACGAACTGGAGGAGCGTGAGAGGCGACAGGGACAACAGGTCCAACCGGATGAGCTGCGACAATGGCGTCGATTTGTTCCTAGAAATCGTCAGCGTACGCATACTACATTATTGGAACCCTTGTAAAGGATCTAAAGAGAGGCAGGCACGCTCTTACCTGTGTAGTGTCACTCTGGCTAGAACGGCCGTATGGAGTTTGATTGTATCCACGACGATTTCCTGGCAGAGCTTGTACCACCTATGATGAGTGAGTTTTTTCTGTTTGCTTGACGCGAGCACTGGAATACTTACGTCTCTCGGAACCATTGGTTCAGGACCAACACGTAGAGCAGGGTCCATCTGTCGAGGAGAAGGGAGGATGATCAGACCTTCTGGGCCTTGGCCTCTGGGGATGTTGTTCATCTCAGAAAGTTCGTCCGCACGAATCAAACGAGTATAAGATCCGTCTTCACGCTGGATACCGTATGCATAAGCAACATCTAACTGTTGGCTGTTTACGAATGCCGTACCGGGGACGACTGCACTCATGGGAACACTTCCACCGCCATCTCCAGTCATGACCGAGTTTCCGCGATTGCGGGGAGGAGGAGCCTGGTAGGTATGGTTGACCATCTGGGGGTGGTAGGGATCATATCCTCCGCCGTAAGGACCATCGTACGGAGCTGGAGGGGGTTGCGGGTGATAGTAGCCGCCCATGTGGTCGTCATGGCGGTAGTGAGGGGTCATTCCACCATGGCCGATTGAGGAGCGACCATTGGTAGTCGGACGTGCAGAACCTGAGCGCTCGCTGCGGTCTCGAGAATAGTGGTTGCTCATGGTTTTCTTGGGCGAGGATGATCTTGACCTAGAAATCTCCTCTTGGATAGACGTCAGCAGGCATGTCATCTCAGTGTCCCGAGAGTCAGTGCAGGCTGGAGTATCAGTTGGAGAATCAGGAGAATGTGGAGGCGAAGCGAGAGAGAACTCGTTGGCTGACATATCGACGGCTCGAGGGAGATCAAGTGCATACAGACAGAGAAAATAATGGTCAGGATGAGAGAAGAGAAGATTTACGAACAATTGTACTGAAGACAAAAGGCCTATAAAGGACTTATGCAAAGAGGCTGTTTGCAACAAATCCTGGTTAGCCAAACCTGGAATAGAAAAAGGCGAGCACCGAAACTTACCAGCTTGGAGCCTGTCTCAAGCTTTAACCCGTTGAAGTACAATCTGTCTGCCTTGAATTCGTTTGCTTGCCAGAATATGCAAACAAAGAGTTGGTCACGGCTTCTTGCAGCTTCCGCCGGGGTTCTACACGTGACAACTGTTAGCATTGGAAACACACAAAGACGAGTTAACAAACTAGGGAACTGACTTGGACAATTGTATTGGCAATGAAAGCTTTCCTTAAGCTTTCAAAAGTCTAGAGAAATGCCTGTTAGTAAAATTCAATCTTGTGTTTGCAGTGATGTGCTATGGGGTAAACAAAGAGAAAAGGGGCTCGGTTGGGCCTTTTGCATCCCAATAGCAGACCAGGAACATAGGACGAAAGCCACACAAGACGCGCAACTTCGGTAATATAGGATGATTCTGGTATTGCGATGATAGAACAGGAATAGAATGATAATACAAGAACAGCGACACGATGGAGGGACATCGCCACATTGCCAGAAAATATGTTAGAGCATTAACAAGATTAAGGACAGCAACAAAATGAACCAGGGGCGGCATAATACTAGAAGAAAACAACATAGAACAATGACAAGATTAATGACAGCGATTTGGAGATGCGGGAATGCCTCATGGTCAAAAAATAACAGAGCAGTGAAAAGACAAGGATAGCGAAACGGTGACGCGGGACCACCGCATAGTCAGGAAGAAACAAAGCAGTGATAAGGCAAGAACAGCGACCCAGCGATGCGGGATCACCACAGTTCCAATTTCGCTATTATGAAAAAAGGCGCAAGAAAGCTCAAAAACTTTAAAGACCATAGAAGAAACAGACATGCTACTCTAGCAAGACAGGCTTAGATTTGACGGCTGCAAATCTTTGAAGAGAGGAGCCAAAGAAGGAATTTGAAGTGATGACATGCGAGGTAGGGAGTGCTGACCAAGTGATGCGGCAACGCCGAGGGGCAGATGGAGATCGAGGTGGAGGTCCGGGCTATAGTAGTGAGATTCTCAGCGATGTGAGGCCGCAAGGGCTCGGAAGCCAGCAGACCTTACGTAGTGGATATAGGTAGTAGAATCCCAAGGCACAAGAGGTATAGATTGAAGAGGATATAAGGAAAGAGTTGTTCTTCATGGATGTGGGCGAGAAAATTTTGCTTAGAGAGGGATAGGGGTTTGTTTACTTACTATCTCGTATGCACAGATGGCTGTTTGATGGTCAGAACCTTCTGAGGAGATCCTCGATAGTATCTATCTTGTATCTTAGCAACGAAGAAGCGTAGTGGGCGTCGATGAGTGAGGGTGGATGTGGTATTGTGTGCGATTTTTCTGTTGGGTTTCAAAGGAGGACAAAGTGCGAAATCGGGAAGCGAGGTCCTGGTCTTATACTGCCAACTCGCAGCCTTGTGCACAGCCGACTGGCGGGTGCCAGAATCGTACGATGCCGGTATTCACTTGCGGTTTGAAGACAATCAGATGAAGAACTGCCGGGGATGCCCCGCATAGCAGGTCTAAAGCCTTCACAGCCAAAGATAGACTTTTCGCTCGCAGCCTCGCCCTCTTGTGATTCACAACACTCTGTCTCTGCTAATTTCACTACTGCGCAGATGGATCTTTGACAAACTGACCCTAGTTAGACCACAAAACTTGAGTCTGGGCACCCGAGGCAAAAGTGTTGTAGTGGGGGGCAAAGCGAATCCGGACCAACGAGCCACAAAGACTGAGCAGGATATTTTCCAGAAAGCGAGTCCGGAGAAGCAGTTCAATCATCAGGAATGCTAAAATTCCTTGGCATAATGCTGTACTGTAGCAGGCGGACTTTGGAGATGCTGAAGACAAGAGCTCTTGTTCAGATGTATGAGTTGCATTCACGTAGCAATGGTTCCGATTTTTGCCGAACTCTTTGCAACTCCAATGCCCTCCGCACCAGTGGCTAGCCATCTTCGGTGCTGCTAAAGCCTAGAGTTTGAATCTCCTCCATCGGCTTTGCTTCTTCTTGGGCCTTGATGCTCCGCCATGGAAGTGACTTTTATATCAATTTTCCTGGACAGCAGTTTTGTTCAACACTAGCCATTTGGTAGTCTGCTACCTTGGCAGAAAACTTGACATGCCCACAAATACTGCAAGATGTTGGTACTAAGAAATGCATCTAGGTCAGATGGTCGAGAGTTTCGATTACGAGGTCGATGATATCTAGAACTGCTCGTGGTGGCTGCGAAGTCGCCGTCAAAACATCGAGAGTAGAGCTCCAAAAGGAGTTTGGAGCTGGGGTTGATGATCGAGGACACCAAGTGCTTTGTCTAAATTTGAACTCGAATGTCGAGGACATTAATGCACGAGGCTGCAATTAAGTGGCGTGCTGAGAGGCTTATGTCTTGTGTTGTGTCAGCTAGATATCTAACTTCATGCCATCTTCCGAGCACATTGTGCTCCCTAATTCTATATAAACAACGAAGACACTGTTTCAAGACATTGCTGAGATTCATAGAGGAGACTGGAAGGGTACTTTACATATCCCAACTCTCTACAAAGTACCGTATTATTTGGTTTATAAGACCACGGTCTTGTAGGGGGTGTGCACCATTGTAATTCGTCATGGAATGGTCTTCTATCTTAGAGGGGTTCTAGTAAGACTCTAATTACACTGAATAGGTATAGCCTCAAACCCCCTTTCCTCTTATTCCTATCCTAAAAACTCCTCCTGACTATTACTCCACCACTACTATCACTTCCAATTATAGTATATTATTCGCTAATTATCTTTGAGTATAGCCCCTAGTATTATGCCTATTACTGAGATGCCTGAGAGTAAAGCTTAAAGAGAATAACCTATTCGATAATACTATGAACTAATCAATCAGGTAGCTTATAATTACTATAAGACCATGGTCTTATAAAAAGTGGAACCCACGGTGAATTCACTGGGAAATGGTCTTATAATAGGGGGGGGGGGGGGCTTATACTAAGGGATGGTCTTATTAATCAGATAATACGGTAACTTCTTTTGATATAACAGCCTGAGGGAGACCGATTGCAGTGAGTAGTATCTCTATAAGATTAAATTTATTTCCTTCGCAGCGAATTCAAAGTAGCAACTGAAGAAAATATCTCATTCTAAGGCCAAATTAGAGGAATATACATAAACTCATGGCGAGCGGGTTACAAGCGTATAGTCCAGTCTAAGAAGGCACATGGAACTGTTCTCCATTTCCGTCTTCATAAAGGTCCAAAACAAGGTCTCGGTTTCGCATCAGGGTAGTTTCTGAAATATCTGGCCCAGATCCAGAATCCACAGAGAGGTTGGCAGCGTCTTGTTTTGCCGATGAAAGTGAAGCCTCATTCTTAGGCCGCCAGATTTGCTGAAACATGAACTCAGTAAATAACCTTACATTTCAGAGAAGGCGACCTTCCAGTAGTGATAGCCCTACCAGGACAGACTTTTCTTGAGTTTTTTTTTTTTATCACGTAGCCCCAGCTCCCAACCGGGATATTCTCACGCGAAGGCTGAATGATTCCATGTTTCGATGATTCATTGGGCAATGTATCGAGATATTTGGTGAGGATCGGGCTAGTCTTTCAAGGATCGAGAGTGGTCGAAGATAGGCCAACGTATGCAGACTGGAAGAGGTGCAGCCTGGAAGGAAAGCATGGTCAGTAGCGAGAGGGAGTCCTAGCTTAAATTTACAACCATGGAAAGCCCAATTCGATATCACAATGGAACCCGCCATTTTGTCATTTAAAGATACGTTAAATGAAGACCAATTCCTGGGAAGGAGATTTATGTTGACAGAGCGAACTGGAGTATATCTGAGCTGGGTAGCTTCAACAGGAGCATAAGCGCATATATCCCATCTTTATATGGGTTAGCACCATGGTTTATAGCCTCAAGCTAACCAGGACAAATCAAAGGCGATTCGAGTGTTTTTTATAGTCCATATATGGTTCGCATGGCCGGGTGCATGGCAAACCTTAAAATGTGGCCAAGCTAAGAGTTCAAATAGACTTGATACATCCCGCATACTTGTTAGTCATCTGGTAATGCAGGAAGGTGGAGGGGCTGCCACCTCACCCACTTTTACTCAAGGTTCTTGCGCTTGTACCTACAGCTTCGCTGAAACAATCTTTCATTGTCCTCCTGCCCTGCAGCTCACCTATTTGGATAGCCTCTGTATTACTAATATATACACGATAGTGAGAGCTGCTGCAAGAAACAATCTATCACAAATGTCAGCACCATTCACCTTTTAAAAGAGATATGTGAAAAGCCTTATGAAGATACAGTGCTTTGATTCCCGAATCTCAGGTGAACTAACGGCCTGATGAATATGTCAAATTCAGACCGATACTTCAGGGGGCAATGATGGAGCAGATGAGAGGCGAATGTCCCAGTGCTTAGTATGTTTTCTTTCATTCGGATAACCTTCACAATCCTCTGAGAGCAAATTTGGCAACGAGACAAGTCCAAATGTTGTGGTGCCAAAAAGTGTCCGTGGTGGGAGGTTCCCAATCCTTGAGGGTAGAATTTTTCAAGCTTCCGATTTTTGAATCCATCATCTTTCGAGACTGGACAACAAAGACTTTTTCTTTCTTGAGCTGATGGCTTTGCCTGTTGATTCCATGAGTGTGCCCCAATAATGGCGTACTGCGGTGTCTATATTGGGTGGTTGCTATATCTCGTTTAAGATTGAGAGAGCGAGGAGAAGCGAGTCCTAGAGTGTATCCAGCGAATACCCAGGTCCTGAATATAGTCGTCACTGGCTTGCAAACCTTCTGCATTCCTAAAGGATACTTTCTTGTGGTATAGGGATCGTCAAGCCTAGGTAACCTTGAAGGTCATGGGCCTCCGTCCATATCATTCCTATAGATGGAATGCCAGGATATGAAGATATGACAAGGCTCGATGATTGGGTGAAACTGAGAAATGTTTCTGGTGATGTTGTGGAAGGTGAGATCGAAGTGGTACTGGTAGAAAATTACCTTACTGTACTGTAGCGAATTTGCTAGGGGCCTCGCAAGTGGCATCGGCCCCCAATCCGGCCACCGGCTACTTAGAGCGTAGTGCATATGCTTGAGTAAGCTCTTTAGGTAGCAACATAAAGTACACTTGTTGCTTGTTGTTATTTATCTGATTGCGATTCTCGCACCACCGGTTCCTTCTAACATTTTAAGAACCCTTAGTTTAGCACCGGAGCACCCTCGCAAGGAATGGCCACCTCTCCCTCTCCTGAGTGTCCTCCTCTAAGGCTACAATATGCACCTCTCGACAATAGCGCTAGAACCACCCGCCTTTTATACTTGCAACCATCGTTACATGTTGAAGTTTAGCGGATACAATGATCTCTCCACACTATATGTCTAGACCACCCTCCAGAGTACGAGGCTCTGTCGTATATGTGGGGTGTACCAGATGGCCTGTGGCTCCAAATCTGGCTTGATGGATCCTTGACGCTTGCTAGACAGAACTTATGGCATGCGTTAAACCATCTACGTTGCGACAAGACCACAGATCGTGTACTGTGGATTGACGCTCTATGTATCAATCAGGAGGATGAGGAAGAAAGGGACCGTCAAGTCGGATTCATGGGCGAGCTTTACTCTAACGCCCGCACAGTCCTTGCATGGCTTGGGTGTCCGGAGCAGGTCAATCCGGCAGAGTTGTTACTGCTATATGTTCCTGATGCAGCCCCAACCCATTTACCATTTCAACCAGGTCCCGGAGAAGCTGAGAATGACCTCTCACATTATTGGGCACGGGGTTAGCTCCGATTCAGACACCGGGCCCTGAAGATTTTCCTAATGAGGTCTTGCATCTTGTGGATGAGTCTGCTACTTTGAATAAGGGACAGTCTTATCTACTTCTCGTACTATTGAATTTGCCATACTGGGAGCGCATCTGGATTATTCAAGAAGTGATGCTTGCAAAGAACTTGAAGATGGTGTGGGGTCACGATTCTTGTTCCCGGGATAGTTTGATTTCATTTGCAAATGCATTGAGCAACAATCCTGTGCGGGCTCCTTCGTTGAGCAGACTGATCAAGGCTAGCTATGCAGGCCGCTTCATGTCCTCGAGGGGAATAGTCAGAAGGAATAATTCCCTCCTAAGCTTCGTTCTCCGACTTGGGCATCACAGCTACTGTTCAGACCCCCGCGATAAAGTCTATGGTATCTTGGGGTTGACAATTCAAGTTGAGGCATCCGAGTTTCCTGTCTCTTATTCCAAAACACAGGGAGAGATTTGGCAAGATGCTATAAAATTCCCAAATTTCTTTTCTGGCTACGCTGACGAGGTGGTCGCAGATAGTCAAATATTACAGCTCTCTTTACACTCACCGAGTTCGAAAGGCGCCAAGCCGCAAGAGTTGCACTTTCCACGCAGCCTCGCCAGGGGCAGGATATTAATTAGTGCGAAATATTACGATGTAATTGAAATAGGAACTTTTCCTATTACGCCATCACAAGCTTGTGTCATGGCGGATGGCGATATAAGTCTGGTTATGGACCGCCGTAATGGCCAAAGTTATTATTCACTGGAATCGTTGCAGCTCAAATCCGGAGAGGGCCAATACGGGCGGTCATGGAAAGCGTATATCTAGCATCTTTGGAGAGCTGACCATGCCCTCATTTCTCAGTCAAGATTTGGACCTGGATCGAAAACGAACTCGCTATCAGCCAGCGATAACGAGAAGGCGAGCGATAGGGAGCTGACATTCTTCACATCTGTATCGCCGCATGATAAAAAACATCACTTTCTAGGCATTGCCCCCTCTGTGCTCAAGGTTGGAGATCTCTTGTTTAAGTTTACCAATTCGGACATTACTGTTATTGCGCGGCCTTCCGACTCAACGTTCGGCGTGGATCTTGTCTGTCGAGCTCTCGTCGCCGACGGCGGTCTCATGGATCTCCAAACAAGAATGCCACCAGAGAATCCAGCTTCAAGGATTTGGCCTCCGCCCCCTTTTCAAGATAATTGGATAATCATGGGCAGCAAGAAGCTGCAGTGGATTGAGGTGGACGAGGAAGTTTTGTTCGAAGTGACTCGACCGCTAAAATGGAGAAAATCTTGACGGCTTAATCGACGCATTTGATGGCTGTGCTCAAGAGAGAGATACTTAGTTATTGGTCAACGAAATTTCGTGTATAAGTGGAAGTTTCATAAGCTTTCTGCACATTCAGCACGAAACGGGGACACAATCAGAGGAAACTTCGAACAGTCAAACCACCATGGCTTTGGCAATTTTGTGATTTTAATTAATGAAATCATCTAAGTCGATGAAATGCCCTTTGCGAGTTCTGATTTCTGATTTCTGTAGGAAGTTAATGGGAGGAGGACTTTTCAGTGTTGGATTGGAGAAGCGAAAAGATGGTTCCTCGCTTCGCGAAAGGGGTGGGTTTGTTTACTGGTTACCTTCGTATCTCTTTACCATAGTCTCTCAGCCCCGAGCCAAAACCCTAGCCCGACGTGCATATATGCCAAAAAAAAAAAGGGTTGGGGAGTTCATATCTCTGAGTACTTGATTTCAGTGCTGAAAGAGTATTTTGGTCATGTAATTCTACTAGCTCGTCAATAGTGGAGACAAGCCCATCAGGCCTGATTGAGCGTTTTCCCTTCACTACAACTTACGTTGATTCGACAAGAGTCATTATCCATGGTTATTTAGTATTGGCTCGAGCATTGAAGTAGATAGATGGTGAAAGTGACGAGGTGCCGTTCGATCTGTCGGATTTCGAGGCAAAATCACAACTCGCCAGGCAGTCATCATTGTAACGTTGCACACCATGCTAGGAATGGAGCCAAGGATCGGCTCAATTCGAAGAGATATATGAGCTTAGACACCAGTCTAAGGTGTCCACTTTATATCATTTTCGAGTTTCAATTGCAATGAGGCGAGTATCGACATGGGGGCGCTTGAGACTTCGCGCCCGTGGCTTCGCGATTCGTGTTGGAACACTTGCCTATGTTTTGTCTATTTCAATTATAGCTTTATCATCTCACGAATCAACCTTCGCTCTTATCTTCGGCAATACCTACCTTACCCCTTACCATACTAATGTTACAAACTGCCAGTCGCGTCGAGCCCCTTATTCACTCAGTTTTCCTTCATACAATGGGAAAGACGCTCATCGGAGGCCGATTCTGTCAACCATAGCCCCCCGCGTTCAAAGGCTTCGTCGGTGAGACTACAGTCAAAGAGGTCGGTGCAGCTTTCACAAACGGAACAAAAGTGGTTGGCAGAGGCCATCAAGTACGGGCCATGGCTTGAGAGCAGCAGTATCTATTCGCAATGATGAGGTCTTTAGGGTGATGAAGGGCGAAATGCTTTAGGATTTTCTTTGGCCTGAGGGTTATAGAATAGCATCATCAGCAAAACCCAGTACTTTGCCTTGGACTCCTTCTCACTTGCTCATTGGCAGTAGGTTTTGACTAACTTCCAGAGCCCAAGGTTAAAACCCCCTGACTATTTTGGTGTCTCATTCATCGGGGAGATGAAATTCTCAGTTTCTCAATTTCCCAAGGACGCCGTTATTTTTATTTCTTCGTGGAAGTTCGTAGGTACTGTGATTCTCGCGTGCTCGAGTCAAGTTGAAAGCTTCGGAAGACCGGATTGTGTAAAGCACTTGCACCCAACAAAAAGAGTCTCCAGATCTTGAAAAAATGACAGTTCCCGAAAATGAGAGGAGGCACTCCAGAAAAATGATCCTTTTAATAAATCTTAATTAATTTCCGAAATAGGTTAGCGCGTTATCGGCGTTAAAATAAGCGCCCTATTAAGACTTGTTAAACAACGCAGCGCGTTAAGTGGATTCGCGATCACTTCATCCAGCACTGCGCCAAAGAATCTTGACCGTGTAGAGCGTTCACATTTTGATCTAGCATTCCAAAGGCATCTCTGGCAGCATTCATTAAATAGCGGTCGCGTTCCGCCCACGAATCTAGCGCGTGCGCGACCCCGACTCTTGTGTACGAAGTCGCGCACCATGATATGAAAGCGGCATTCCTTTCGACATGGCAGGATAGCCAATAGGTACTCAACCTTGCATCCGCAGATACGAGATGATACTGAATGCCGCTGTAAAGAAATTTGTGTATTCACCAAGTCAGTGATCTCAAGTCGCGCGTCGTGGAGACAAGATGGCCTCCAAGAAGCAAATCCCAGACTCGGACGCCTCTGAGGACTCAGAGACCGAGGACGTCCATACTCCTGAGCCCGAAGGCGAAGAAGAGACGAACCCATCTCCCCCACGATCAACCCTTTCACATCGTTTTCGAGAATCACCTCAAAAGCCTCCCGAAGATCGCAAGAGGGAGAAAAACTCAGACGACTCTATTGCAGTAATGGTACCGGCTCCCGCGAGGCCATGGGAATATCAGCCATATCGAGGTGATACAACGGTTGACACTATCATTGAGCTCAAGATCATGGATGACAGGGAGTGGTACCTAATCGACTACGAAGATGGCAAGAGGGAACTTGTGAGTGTGATTTCATGTCATTTTCCAGCTGAAGTGCTGTCAGTCTGCTTTTGACTTTATGCGTGATTTTGCCACAGCCATGTACTGGAAGTTTCCGAGAACAGAGAAGTGGTAGACTAGGATTCCGAGAGTTGAGGTAAATACTCTTAATTCTCGTTGCTTGAGAAGGTGCATAGGCAGATATCCAAACCAGGGAAACCCAAAGTTCCCCTTGGAACGTTGCTCTTTCAGTGTCTGAGAAGTCGCAGATGGCTTGCGGGAGAGCAGCAATACTGCCAAAAAAACCCTCCCCAAGAAAAACACACGTGCTAGACATGGGTCACTTTCAAGTAGATTTTTACCTGTGCGCTGTTCCTTGCCCTTAAGAGAACATTCCTTGAGTACAGGACACTCCAAGTGATGGAGGTGCGCAACCCTTTTCGCTGTTTTATATCCTTCTCTGTTTGGTTCAGCCAGGCATCCACTTCTTATCACCATCTGTTTACAACCAGTGATGCGTTAGGGACCCCTGAACAGCCGGCTTAGCGATGTTTTGTACGAGCTTGCTCCCTCATCTGCACTTTCCTTTCTACTTCGTCAACCTCCTCGATCCATTCTTGCCTCCCTTCTTCCAACACATCCGTCTTCTACATTGATCTCGTACACTCGGAGTAGCCATCTTTACACTGATTGCTGCTCTTAGCCAACACAAGAGATCAAAACCCCTTTCCTGAAGCTTGCATCAGAATCTTGAAAACTCCTCGATAATCTTCCCTCATATCATTCAACCCCTTTCACCTTTGCCTGTCTTTATCATCGGTCGCTAGCGCATCACAGCTCGATGATCACTTGATTGGGCTGTGCTTTTTCTTCTACATTTTACGATTGAGGCATTTCATTCCTCACTACCCATTCCAAATCTCCACGTTTACTGACTTATGGATATAGGTTACTCTCGAAAAGCTCCTCGCGCTTCCAAACGGCCCAAACGCACTGGATATCTTCGAGATTGGGGAAGAATCCGCGGAGAATTCACAAGATAACACCTATGCGAGTATCGATCTTGAGCGCGGCATGTCTTCTTCCGCTGGGAAGCGAAATCGCAAAAAGACGCCAAGAGATGGCTTTGTATCAAGCTCGATGATACCTGTGGAATTCGGTACTGATGAAGAGCATTCTGAAGAGGAACTCGTCGTCAAAAAACGTCGGCTTGAGAAAGGACGTATCTCAAACGTGACAAATCGAAGCAGTCGACAAGGGTCACGCCAGAGCAGCAGGCTTAGCAGCCGCCCTCAATCTCGCACCAATGATGACGGTGAAAGTTCAGAATCCGATGTCGAACAGCCAAAGCGTCGAGGTCCACAACTAACCCGCGGGGGTCTGACGGGACGCACCACCCGCTCTTCCACTGCGAAGCCAATCGTCACTTTGCATGCCAGATCCTCTAGAAACTCTGAAGGCGACGACTCTGATGAGTTAGCTGGAGATGCGCCGCACGAGAGCGAGGGATCAGAAATTGTGTATCGGCAACGAAAAAAGAAGACAGTCAAAGGTCGACAAGGCAGATCTGATTCTAGAGGCAAACGAGGAAGACCTCGCCATTTTGTTGATGATAGGTCTTCTTCAGAGCCAGAGCCAGCCACTCGCCGATCCGGCCGTGAAAGGGTCGTTAAGAATATGAGAGAGCGGGATATGGAGGAAGAGATATACGCGGACGATGTTGTGGTCAACAACACCCCCAAAGTCATCAGTATTCGAGAGATCTACCAACCAATTCCCAAAGAATCACCATTCCGTGCATTGCACAATAACGATTGTGACGTCTGTGGGGGCTCTGGCACGAGTTCTAATAAAGGCCCTAGCGTCTTGGTCTTCTGCCAAGGATGCTCTACCTCAATTCACAAGGTATGCCTAGGATATCGCAGCGGAAGAGATCATATGGTCACCAAGATTGGTCACGAGAACTTTGTAATGCAATGCCGCCGCTGTATTGGCGTAGCTACAAAGAAGGATCCATTGGCACCGCTCCTGGATGTATGCCAAGGCTGTATGGAGAAAGGAGCATCCTGTGCTTCATTCTCCCCTAAAAGAACGAATAAGCAGGAAGAAAAACTGCGCGAGGAGAATGACGGAAACGATCCGATTACGGAAGTCCCAGTAATTCTGATCAACAATCCCGACAACGTTCTATTTCGATGTACTTCTTGCGTACGCGCGTATCACTTTGAACATCTACCGGCTCTCTCGAAGTCCCTTAAGGCGTCAGGGAACGTTAATGACCTTCGTCAGGAGCGGCTGAAGGAATACTCGCAAAGCTGGCAGTGCAAAGAGTGTCAGGAAGCTCCAGCCAAAGTTGACGCACTCGTCGCATGGAGGCCCATGAAGCGGGAATCGTACGTTGAAGGTCAAACGATTGAAGACTTCCGTGATGACGAGAAGGAATACCTTGTCAAATGGCAGGAGAGATCGCATTTCAAATGCACGTGGATGCCTGGTGCTTGGGTTTGGGGAGTAACGCTTGTGAATATGCGGAACGCTTTTACTCGCCGTGATGATGGGATCAATCTGTTACCAAAGTGGACGTTCGAGGAAGCAGTTCCGGAAGAGTTCCTACGTATGGAGATTATATTCGATGTCAGCTATGCAAAAGGCTTTACACCAAAATCAGAACCTGCTGATAAAGCGGCGATCAATATGGTCGACGAAGTTTTCGCGAAGTTTCAAGGTCTCGGCTATGACGATGCAGTTTGGGAAGAGCCCCCAGATCCAGACGAGAAAGATAGATGGAGTGATTTTGTGGCTGCGTACAATGAGTATGTTGTCGGTCAATACTTCAAGAACATGCCGACGGCTACCATGAACGAGCGCGTGGATGAGTTTCGCTCGATGAACTTCGAGAAAAAGATTGAGTTGAAGAAGCAACCCACAGCTCTTACAGGCGGCGAGATGATGCCCTATCAGATGGAGGGTCTCAATTGGCTACTATACAACTTCCATCAAAAGAAGAACGTCATTTTGGCTGACGAGATGGGACTTGGGAAAACAATCCAGATCATCTCTCTATTCGCATCCCTCGTCAAGGGAAATCCCAAGGTATGCCCGATTCCCCATTACTTTGGAACTTTGCTAATGAGCTCAGTGCTGGCCCTTCCTTGTAGTGACTCCAAACTCGACGTGTCCAAACTGGCGCCGAGAAATCAAGAAATGGGCGCCGGCACTACGTGTTGTCACCTACTATGGCGGTAAGAAAGCGCGAAATATGGCCATGAAATATGAACTTTACCCGAACGGAAGCTCCGACCTGAGAGCCCATGTAGTCGTCACATCCTACGAAGGTCCCACAGATGATAATAGTAGATCTTTTTTCCGTAAGGTGAAATGGGCTGGAATGGTTGTGGACGAAGGCCAGCGCTTAAAGAACGATGAGAATCAGCTTTATGTTACCCTAAAGGCCTTGAAGGTCCCTTATCAGGTTCTTCTAACAGGTTTGTTAAGCTTAAGCTCTCAAATTTGCAATTACTAACATACGGTGAAGGCACTCCTCTGCAAAATAATAAGCGAGAACTGTTCAATCTTCTTCAATTTCTCGACAAATCGATGAACGCTGCGGAATTGGATGAGAAATATGAAGAATTAACGAAGGAGAACCTCCCCGAGCTTCACGAACTCATCCGACCCTTTTTCTTACGGTAAGTCATGTTTAGTATTACGAAAGAATCTCGCTAATATCATCTAAAGGCGGACTAAACTTCAGGTCTTGAAATTCTTACCACCAATGGCTCAGGTCATTCTGCCAGTGACCATGAGCTTGGTGCAAAAGAAACTTTACAAGTCCATCTTAGCGAAGAATCCTGAGCTTATTCGATCCATTTTCGGGCAGAGTAATACTGCACTTCGGCCTGCTGAACGAGGAAATCTCAACAATATCCTTATGCAGCTACGTAAGTGTCTTTGCCACCCTTTTGTGTACAGCCAGGCAATTGAGGAAAGGACGGTCGGCGAAGCAGCTCTTCATCGAAACCTGGTGGATGCCTCCTCCAAATTCCAGCTCTTAGAAATCATGCTACCTAAACTGCGTGAACGGGGCCATCGAGTGTTGATCTTCAGCCAGTTTCTCGACCAGCTCGATTTGGTAGAGGATTTCCTGAATGGGCTTGATCTTCCCTTCCAGCGCTTGGATGGTCGTATCGGAACTCTAGAGAAGCAAAAACGCATTGATCAGTTTAATGCGGTTGATTCACCCCTCTTTGCGTTCTTGCTATCAACTAGAGCTGGAGGCGTCGGTATCAACCTTGCGACTGCTGACACGGTTATCATTATGGTATGTCTTCTAGCACTCTTGAACGACTCGCAGCTGACCTTGTCCATAGGACCCTGACTTTAATGTGAATGCCGAATCTTCTTAGATGTGAAAATTGCTAACACGTCTTAGCCCCATCAAGATATACAAGCTCTTTCCCGCGCCCACCGAATCGGCCAGAAAAACAAGGTTCTAGTTTTCCAGTTGATGACCAAGGACTCCGCGGAAGAAAAGATCGTTCAGATCGGTCGGAAGAAAATGGCTCTCGACCAGGCGCTCATTGAAAGTATGGGAGCTGAGGATGATGCCGGTGTTGACCTGGAGTCTATTCTTAAACACGGCGCCGAGGCATTGTTCAACGATGATAATCAAAATGATATCCACTACGACTCTGCTTCAGTAGATAAGCTACTTGACCGGACCAAGGTCGAAAATGTCAATACCGACGAAGCAAACGCAGAAAATCAATTCTCGTTCGCTCGGGTTTGGGCAAATGACAAAGGCACTCTTACTGAGGATCTTGGTGATGCTGATGCCAAACCAGCAGTACCGAACTTTTCCGTCTGGGACAAAATTCTCAAGCAACGCGAAGCTGATGCCGCAGCTGAGGCAGCTAGAAATATGCAGACTTTTGGCCGGGGAAAGCGAGCTCGACAGGTCAGTCCTTGCCTGAACTTTCTAGTTAGTTTATGCTAACCTACTAGAAGACTGTCGATTATAAGAAAAATGTAGACCTCGATGATGAGATGCTGGACTCGTCTCCAATGAAGACACCAAGTAAAGCTCGCCCAGATGAATCGGCAAGTGACGTAGACTTTGCTACTGGGGAATCTGAAGGTGACGACGATTCTGATGGCATGGAGGAGGTGACTCCGCCCAGAGGTAAAACGTCCCCAAAGAAAGTTACATCTTCGCAACCTAGCTCTGCTATCAAAAATTCAACACCGGTCAAAAAGCAGCAAGTACCTGCGAGCAAGATCAACCCCACCAAGCCTATGCAGACTTCGTCGAGAAAGATAGTTGGCTCGAAGAAGTCGGAAGCAGTGAAAGCAAGCAAAGTTCCCGACAGAGTTCAGAACGATTCAAAAGTTAAGCCGATCAATCTGGCCAAGTCTTCAGCAGATGTCAAGCAAAAAGCTCTTGTTGCAGGCGTTGCTGTTGACAAGGCCGCGAATGGGATGCAAGTGAAGAAGCTGGAGGCTGCTGTAAAGCAATCAGCTCCCTCCCCCTCTTCAATAGCTAAACAGACCAATATCAAGAGCCCGAAGTCGAAGGGTCTCGTACTTTCTGAGAAAAGACCCGCCGCTCGTTCAAAGACAGCTAGTGCTGGGAAGAAGACGAAGGCTTCTCATTCAGCTCATTTGGTTTCTGCTACTGCGAATCAGTTGAAGTCTACCCAGCAGCTTGCTAATGCGCCATCACAGAGCTTCAACAACCATCATCAGGAAATAGCCCACCTCCCATGCGCAACTCCAAAGACGAACCCCGTCAACGAGTCCCTAAAATCCAACCCAGCCCAGACGGCAGATATCATCAACCCAGTAGCCACCAGCTCCATCCCTCGTCAGGGCCTGCACCCAATACTGATGCATTTGGACGACCAGCCCGCACAACTCCAAGCCACCGAGATGGATCTGGACATCAACCTGCAACAGGTACCAATCACATGCAACAGAATGGACTTGGAGATCCCGTCCATGACCAACGAAGTACCTCGTCTTATGCTCCGATTCTCCCACCCATCAAAAATGGCAGACACGATGACCAAAAACGCGCGGAGAACTTCTGCCAAGTCTGCATGACCAAACATGTGGTTGGACAATGCCCATTGCTGAAGGGGGCAGGACTCTGCAATTTATGCGGAGTTGCCCACGTCGGTGTTTCTGATAAATGCCTCGTATATATGAGTGAAGCTCAGATTCGAATGCTGCTCGATGATTTACGCCACAAAAACAAGCCGAAGGCCTGGATCGATGCAGCGCGTGTGGTCCTGAGGCGCGAACTTACTAGAAAGTCGCAAGCAAAGCAGCAGAAGTCACGGACTGGCCTTCCTTCGTAGAGCTTTTCCTTGAGAGGACTGACGATCAGGCCTGCGCTGAGCGTGTGCTTTTCATAGTCAGCTCATTATCGGCACTACGAGCAGAACCATCTTCCTATTCATGTAAATAATCACCCTCTCTTCTGAAGCCCACACCACACCAGTTTCCCTGGGCGATAGGGGCCAGAACATGATGAGCCTTAAGCTCATATTTCCACCTTGCATAGCGTGGCGTTACGAAGGCACAAGGGATGAATTTTAGATTGATCCATAGAGCCAAGTCACCCTGAATACACAGATGATTCTTTCTTCGAAGTTTGCACTTACACAATTGGCGTGAAATTCTACCCCTTTAATTTGAGGCGCCTCGTCATTGGGTGCTACGGCTGGGCCCGCTGAATCCTTGTCGCAGTAGCGTCCTCAGAACACGTCTGAAATTTTCCCGGGCATCAACCATCACAGATAAACCTTCTCAAGACTGCAATGGTCTACTTTTTTCTGTTGAGAAGCAGTAGGAACTTTGCACATACTTTACCTGTACTCCATCGATGCTATCACGCAGGCAAGGCCGGCGCAGTCCATACTGCTATTCAACGAGGACTCCGGAAATCGAGAGGACAAGGCTTCAGAGGATCCCACACCGACCTTGCCGCGGATGATCCGCGGGAAAAGTACAGAGTAGAACATGGTATCTCCAAATATGAAAACCAACCCACGGAATACTATCCGAGGAACGGATATGGGCATGCTTCTGAGGAGAGTTCGCCAGCATATAGGACGCGCAAGCTTCTGAACGATTGGGAGAAACGAGGCCGGGTGGACACGCGCGACTTCAAAAAGAGATCTTCAGGCGAGAGAACTAGAGATTCTACCAATGCATGGGAGGCGCGGGGCAAGACGGAAGCGAACGAATTGCGGATTCGTCTTGGGAAGAGACTTATAGCAGGCAAAGACCAAGAGAATGGAGGCAATTCCGAAAGGCCTGCACGATCTGGGCCTTCATATGAGGAAATTAGCTTCACACCTACTGGGAGACGCCTGAGAGATTCGGGTGATAGACTACGGCCTGGGAGTACTTGGGAGAAAAGTGGCAGATCAGTAAAACATGGCCGATCGGACGTAGGAGGTTCCAAGTTCGATGGGAGGCCAGAACAACGGTCCGGTAGCACATCGAGTTATTTCAAAGGTTCAACGCAGCCGTCTGGGAGTGCACGAGACAGTCCGAGCCGCACTCCAGTCCAAGCAGGAAGAGAAAGAGACTCTGTGAACTCATCTGCAAGACGTTCTGGAACAGGAAGTGATGCTTGGCAATTCGGCTCTGGGTCCTTTGATCCCCGTATCGAATCAAATGGGAGTAACCGTTACCCATCACTGTCTTTCAAGAAAAAGTTATTAGACTCAACAAACGGCAATATCAGTTCAAGGGAAGGAAGCACTTCGGAAAGGCATCCGGGATTGACATCTTTTGGCCGAGGTAGCAGATACGACAGCAACGCTTCGAGTGCCAATGCACATCGTGATGAGCGTTCTGCAACCAGTGGGCCCAAGTTTACTCAAGTTGCCGACAGTCGAATACCTCTTTCGATACCATATACTACGCCCGCCTCCGAATTCTTATATGGAACTTCAGTCGTCGAAGCAGCGTTGAGCTCTCGCAGGGAGCCACGGAGAAAGCTGTACAAGTTATATATATACAACGGAGAAAATCGAGAAGACCCCGATCAAGACGCCAGATTGGAGAGACTGGCTAGAAGAAGCGGCGTTGACGTAGTTCGTGCTGGCAACGATTGGTTACGGGTGATGGACAAAATGAGTGCAGGGCGGCCGCATAATGGATACATTCTGGAGGCATCACCACTGCCTCGACTCCCTGTTACGAGTCTTGGCCAGCTCACGACCGTGGATGGCCAGGACGGCTTCGAAGTCTCCATCGATCACCAGTCCAGAGAAGAAGCTGCCGTCAATGGCACTTCTAATTTCATAAAGATTCCAAGAAGCCGACATGGGAGAAAGCCCTTGGTCCTTCTATTGGACAGTATTGTGGATCCTGGCAATCTTGGTGCGATCATTCGAACTTCAGCTTTCCTCGGAGTCACAGCCATTGCCATCTCGTCCCGCAACAGCGCATCTTTTACTCCAGTCGTCCTCAAGGCCTCCGCAGGTGCTTCTGAAGATATCACTCTATTCATGGTCAACAAACCTGCTGGTTTTGTTGTTGATTCGAAGAATGCTGGCTGGAAGGTTTTCGCCGCAGTCGCTCCTGCCAAAAAGCATGATCCAGCTATGCCCATCTCTCTGTCAACTGACCAGTTGAATGATCCACTCTCTGAAGATCCCTGTATCCTCATGCTTGGCAGTGAGGGAGAGGGACTTCGTTGGAACTTGCGGAGCAAAGCGGATGTGGATCTGTACATTGAAGGCTCGAATCAGAGCCACAACGTTGACAGCCTGAACGTCAGCGTTGCCGCAGGGATACTGTGTACTACCTTTCTGAAGAGAAGCAAACCTAAGCAGCTCGCTCCTATTCGACAGGCACAGGACGAAGTTATAGAGGTGCCCGAGACAGCCAAGCTCTTTTAGCTCCTGGGACAGAAAGTTGGCGATTTAGGCTGTGCTGCCTCTATGTGTTATGTCTGAGTACGAGAATCCAATTTCAACACCACTATTTGTATCGGTTATCTGTATGATATTTAGACTTGATACCCCATGTATAGTATAGACTAGGATATATAATGGCTCGCGAGGATGGCTCGCGAGGATGACAGGGCGCCTTTGCTCTCGTTTTGTATCGCGGAAGTCGTTGCGTAAAATTAATTGTCTCTTTTCATCGAGCAGTAGTCTCATATGTGCTGATGGAGCAGTCAGGCTATCACAGAATTTACAGCAGCGTACTGGGGGAAAACATCTGTGCTTCATATTTGCTACCAAGCCTATTTTTGCAGCCAAGTGGCTTTCCAGGATTGTCCATTGAGAAGCTTTTTGGCTGTGTCCAATGAGGTTCGAAATGAGTTGCTACGCCAGTTTAGCTCTAATGGTGGACCTCCTGGTAGCGAGATCGGATGGGCCAGAGGCATTTTCAAGAATGGGTGTTCTGCGTGGCAGACCTGAATAGCACCAACAATTTTCGTTTAATGCACTGCTTTACAGACTTTCCTTAAATTTCCAAGAAGCACTGATAGCTCAAAGTCGAGACTAGAACAGAAAATATCAAGTTTGACTTGCTTCAGCTGAAGTCTATTCAAGACCTCTAGACTCCGAGGTCTCTTGGCATAGGTCAAGCTTTTGAACGTAAGCCTTCTCCCGGTCCGACTGTCGGAAGATCTGATAACCAACTTGCATAATCTGATCCGCGCTGATCCGCTCAAGATTATCTTATCTGATCCCTAGCGTCCCTTTAAATGCCCCTCTAGGCCCACTGCCTGCATCGGAATGGGTCCATAAAGTGCAGCGGTACCCGACAGAATTAAAACCCCTCGAATTCGACGAATCAATCCTCGTTTCGAAGAAAATTTGTTCTTTACTCTCTATCCCGCGTGGCTTGGCACAGCTATGTGTTGCTGCAACGTCTTTGGCGCCTCTCCAAATTCAGATTGACCTTGCTGAAGGTCAGGAAAGATGACCAATGTTATCTCTTCTGTGCTTCTCTCTAATGACGAGAACAAGTGAAGGTGTAGCAGTTCTGCTAACGGGTCTCTGCCACCTCAAGCTTTCTTTTTCCACTTCCTTCTTTCCTTAAAAGCATGAGCAAACTCTTCCCTTCAAAAGTGTTTCAACTTGTTCTGAGACTAGGTATTATTCATTCATAATGACGAGCATCGCTTCGAATTCCACGACTGCTGCTGTAAAGGCCAAGAAAGCTGCTGCAACAGTGTTGAGACAAAACAACAATGAAAACGCTGCGAAGTTTCTGGCGCTCAGCATGGCAGGAATTATGATTCTGTTCATAATTTCCCATTGGACTCGCATAAGTTACAAATACTATGAGGCTCGTCGACACCGGGGTGCCCCAGCCCTCAGATATCCTATTGCTCTTACCAGGTCAGCCTTCACGAATATCGTTCTATTAGAGGACAACACTTACATATGAAGCAGAATCTCTAGGCGTATGCTTCTTCGAAAAGTTCCCGGTTTCGTCTCCGCGGGACATGCTCTAGTATTTCTGGGCTACTTGGCAACTTGTCTTAGCATTTCTTTCCTCAACCTTGACTGGACGACGTTGAACAATTTCGCAAAACGCTTGGGATGGTAGAGCACCAATTATCACAACAATTTCACTGCTGACAGCTTTCCAGGGTCGCTGTTGCCAACCTTGCACTTGTTGTTTTCCTCTCGCTGAAGAACACACCTCTGGCTTTCCTCACAACCTACTCATACGAACGGCTCAATGTGCTGCATCAAGTAGCTGGGTATTCAACAATAGCATACTCTATGATCCATGCTATTGTTTACATTGTGGCTGTAAGTGGCACACTTGTTACTATCTTCGTTCTTAGTTTTTTTTTTCTCGCTTTCACGCCTATTCTGACAATAAAATCTAGTGGTCCAAGTCCGATTCTCTTCACGAACTACTCTACACCGTTCAGATCGTTGGTATCACCGCTGGATTTGCCATGCTAATCATCCTGGCAAGTGCTTTTCTGCTCCGAAAACTGCAGTACGAGGCCTTCCACATCATCCACATCCTCATGTCTGCACTCATTCTCGTCATGGTGGGCATGCACCGCCGAGATATAACGAAAAAGACTCTAGTCGTTGTCATCTTCGCAGCATCGATCTGGTTCACAGATAGAAGCCTGCGACTCCTCAAATTGGCAGTCTACAGAATTGAAAACACTGCCACAATTACACCGCTTCCCCATGGTGGCACTCGCATCGTGCTTCGCAAGACCCCATTTAGAGCAGTTCCCGGCACACATTGTTTCCTATGGATTCCAGGCATTCGATCAACAGAGTCCCATCCCTTTACTATCATTTCCACGAACCCTCTCGAGATGGTCGTCGCTGCTTATGATGGATTCACTCGTGATCTGCATGAATGTGCTATGAAGAGTCCAGGCCACACACTCAAGGCATCAGTTGATGGGCCTTATGGATCGGTACCAGACTTGACGATGTTTGATAAAGTCATCTTCATTGCCGGGGGCAGCGGTGCTTCATTCACATGCGGGGTAGCAGTGGATACCCTGCGAAAGCTGGGAGATTCCACAGCGACTACCATTGAGTTCATCTGGGTTGTGAGAGAGCAAGGTAAATCTTTCACACATAGCATGAGAGACATATCTGACATAACCAGAAACCATTGAGTGGTTCGCGAAAGAGATAGAGCAACTCCGTACGTCGCCACTGGTAAATCTCCGCATTCACAGTACAAATTCATCCCTTCCCTCAACCACACGGAGCACCTCGCTCTCTTTTGATGAAGTCAAAAAGGCGCAACCGTCCGAATCCACCTTCGCTCGACCACTGCCCGAAGATATTGATGTTGAGAAGAAGCACGCTTCTGCTTCGCCTTCTCTGTACTCTTTGCTGACAATCAGCCAAGGAAGACCAGATCTTGGGGCTATAATTACAGATGTTATCTCTAACACTGACAGGCATGGCAGGATAGCGGTTGCAGCCTGTGGTCCAGATGGAATGACACAGGTCGCTAGACAGACAGTGGTGAACAATATCAGGGTTGATGGGCCGAGCTTGGAGTTGCATTGTGAGCAGTTTGGCTGGTAAGTAGATCTGTGTAGTAAAAGTAGTTTTTGAGGAGATCGGGTTGATTTTGTTTCCTTTGAAGGAATCGGTGGGACCAGAGTTGCGTTTTGGGCAATAGAATATTAGAACAGTCTCCTTTTTCAAAACGCGGACGCTTTTTTCTCTTGTGAACACGCATTGACGAAGCAGAACCTTGGAAGAAGTTTTACTGCTGTCTTTGTGAACTGGTTGAGTAATCGCGTACGGAATTTTGAAGATAGGCCTGGCGAGGGCAGGGTTTATAGTCCCGACCAGCGCGGGCTAAGTTCTCTGTTCCTTCCTTTCTGTTCTCGGTTCGACTCCGTGTCGAGTTCCCTCGTAAAAATAGAGGAAGGAGCGAAAGGCACAGAAGTGCTGGTAAAACGCGAAAAAAAGAGGAAATGGCGGCCAGGATCCCTTCTGTTCAGCCTCTCCTCCATAAGGTCGCGTCCCACTAGACGCAACTACTCGACGGACACGATTTTCTCGTTCGTGAGGTATAGGTTTTTCTTGCATTTTAATGAGATGCAGTACTGGTCAATGGAGGTGAGTGTAATTTATTCCGCCAATTCTGACGAACTTACCCGAAGCCCTCACAACGATCGTGAATTATCATATATGAATCATTACACAGGTGAAGATGTCAGAACTGAAGATTCGCTAGAGCCTCGGTAAAGGCCATTCCCAAGAAAGGAGAAAGTCAGATCACGTGAAATGCCACTTCCTCCGTCTGGTCTTGAAATAGCGTTATTGCAGGTACATGGAGGCGAATCAATTTGACTACCCGTGGATTTTATAAATTTAGAACTTCACCGATCGAGAATAGTTTACCATGACCCTACCGGACAGCCAGTTTTCAGGCAAGCGTTCTGCGAGCTATGATTCGAGCAAGATGTAAAGATTTACGACCACTCGATCTGCAGTACCGAGGTCGACAATAAAGCAAAGGGAGCATACCAAGTTTAAGACTTTTCTTGATGCTTTTTTCCTGCAACATTCTCAGCAATCTTCTCCCCACTGACCCCAACCAAACCCTCTTGTCTTTCAGCTTTTGCCACAGGGGGCTCAAACATTTTCCCCAAGGCTTCAACACTCACATTCCCACCACTAAACGCGATTCCCAAATCCCAGCCCTCCTCTCCGCTTTCCTGCTCTATTAATTGTCTGAAATCTTCGTTGAACAATGCAGTTGCCAAACCCACAACGGCACTTGGCTCAACCACCACCTTCATCCTCTCCAAGACCAATCTTAACGCTTTCTTGATCTGGTCCTCCGTGACACTGAACATCTGCCTCACAAGCTTCCTCTCATATATCACCGACCAAGGATATGCACCAACAGGCGTCCTCAACCCATCAGCAATTGTAAGAGTCTTCACTGTTTCAATCCGCTTCCCTTGCTCAACCCCTCTCTTGCAGTCATCTGCACCCTCAAACGACGGTTCTGCACCAAATACGGAGATTCCAGTTCCTTCACAACTTATCGCCGTCCCAGAAAGCATTCCACCTCCGCCACAAGGAGCAATGATGGCATCTAACCCCTTCCTCTTCCCTCTATGTCCCTTCAGAGCAAAACTACATTTCGGCTGCCCCTCACCACCTTCCGCAATCATCCTCGCTACTTGCTCCTGCAGCTCGATTCCTAGAGTTCCTTGTCCGAGCATGATATCCGGATGATCATATGGAGGTACCAGTCTTGCACCTGTCTCTTTTATGACTTCTTCGACTACAGCCTCCCTTTCTGTACTTGTGCTCCCACTAAATATGATTTTCGCACCGTAGCCTTTCGTGGCTGCTATCTTTGAAGGTGTGGAGATCTTGGGCATGACGATATGTGCAGGGACGCCCATTGTGCGAGCTGCCAGAGCGAGAGCTTGCGCGTGGTTACCTGCGGGTTTTCAGATCAGCACATTGTCCCAGATCTAGACCAAGGAGAGAATGCAAAGGCAAACGAACCAGAACTATGCGTGACAACACCTCTCCCCCGACCACCACCAGCTTCCCAGCCCTCCTCTGCCACCAACCTCGTCAATGCATGGAATGCGCCCCTCACCTTGAATGCCCCCACTTTCTGCAGATTCTCGCACTTGAACCATAATCGTATTTTTGGCTTCGCTGGTTCTTGGCCCGCCCATTGTGTATTTGCTAATGCGGAGGCGGATTGAGGTGTTGATGCTAACTCAGTGAGTGTAGCATTTGTGAGGACTGGCGTATAGTGGATGTATTGTTTGATGAGAGCGTGTGCAGCGATGACTGAATCGCGTGTAAGAGGAGGTGATTTCGTCGGATCCGCCATGCTTTTAAGCTTTGTAATTAATTGAACATCTGAAGCTATTAGAGAAGGAGGAGGTGAAATTGAGTAATCCCTGAAACAATTAGTACTTCGGTGAAATTATTGCCGATTGCGGAGAAATCGAGTCATGGATGACGGGCACGTGCTAAGAGAAAAATGTCAACATTCAGTTGAGAAGACAAAAACTTTTTGATTTTTCGCAATTCCAAGATACCATAGTTCCCGTGTGGAAGGAGGAGTATAGTACAGTTCGCCAGATTTTGCTCCCAAAGTCAGAAATAACAGCCCCCGTATTGTTCAAGCATCGATTTACTTCTGGTTCTCGGGGCGAAGAGAGCTATATTCTCGTTACTATAATGCCAAGAATAATCAGGAGAATTGTTGTAGAACTTACCGAACAGCCTTCCCTGCTCTCCAGATCTCCAAGTCACGAATCTCCTGCATCTCCTTCTCGTACTTCTCACGGTAATCGGGTTGCGAGTTGAAGGTAAGCGATCGCTCAGTCTCCTTTCCAGTTTTGACAGAGTCATAGAGATCATTGAATACGGGCTTCAACGCATCCTTGAACTTTCCACTCCAGTCAATGGCACCACGACGAGCAGTGGTAGAGCAAGCCTCGTACATCCAGTCCATGCCGTTTGCACCAATCAATGGGTACAAACTTTGGGTAGCCTCCTCGACGGTCTCGTTGAAGGCCTCGCTGGGGCTGTGGCCTTGTTCGCGGAGAACCTCGTATTGTGCAAGGAACATGCCGTGGATACCACCCATCAAGCAACCACGCTCGCCGTACAGGTCGGAGTAGACCTCCTTCTCGAAGGTGGTCTCATACAAGTATCCACTGCCAACTCCGACACCGAGAGCAATTGCCTTCTCCTTGGCGTGGCCAGTGACGTCTTGGAAGACAGCGATGGAGGAGTTGATTCCACGACCCTCGCGGAAGAGAGTTCGTACGGTTCGGCCAGACCCCTTGGGGGCAACAAGAATGACATCGACATCAGTTGGAACATCAACCTTGGTTTGGTCCTTGAAGACTGGGGAGAAACCGTGGGAGAAGTAGAGGGTCTGAAGAATTAGCTTAGATCTACAAGGTCCTGGACGGTGACGTTAACCTTTCCCTTGGTGATCTGGGGCTTAATTGCAGGCCAGGTCTCACTTTGCGCAGCGTCACTGAGCAAGTTCATGATGATGGTTCCCTTGGAGATAGCCTCATCGACATCGAAGAGGGTCTTTCCTGGGACCCAACCATCTTGTTGAGCATCCTTCCATGATTGACCATTCTTTCGCACACCGACAACAACATTGAGACCCTGATCCCGCATGTTCAACGATTGGGCGTGACCTTGCGAGCCATATCCGATGATTGCCATTGTGTCATTCTTGAAATAATCCTAATCCAGCATCAGCATGTTCATAGAAATTGCGGTGAGGGAAAATACTTGGAGCTTCGCAGCAGGCCAGTCAGCTCTCTCTGGAGGATTGTTAGCAAAATTCTCTAGTGAGAGCTCCTGGAACTCACCATATACATCCTCCTTGGTGCCGGCAAAGTCAATTGTCTTCACACCTCGAACCTGTTGAGCAGCGACAACAGTGCGGGCAGCAGTGGGCCTAGCTGACGCATTGAGGGCAGAAACAAAGGTTCGACGAGCTGGAGCACTTAATTGCTTTGCCAATGGCGAGCGGAGAGCTCTGGAGAATGTGCGGGAGGCCATTGTGAGTGGTGGAGTGGAGTGGTTGTGGAAAGAGAAAAACAGCTGTGTTTGGTTTTGTGAGGGTGACTCTTTGGCAAAAATTCGAAGCTCTGGGCCGATCACGGACCGAGCCAAATCAAGCTTGGCCCGATTTTGCAATCTGGAGGCAAGCTGGGATGCCATGAGGGGTAATGATTCTCACAATTTGTTCGATACAAATCTGAAATAAAGAGAAGTTCTTCGGAACAGGTTGACTATCTATCTCGAGTGTCAAGGATGCTGTGCATAATAGGGTCAAATTTCTACGACGGTTTCCCAGAAGGCACGAGACCACCTTGTATTTACTCCATCTTCCATGTCCTCCGAATATGAACGCCTCATTATGCCATGACTGTCGTATGGCTGTGCAAGTCTAGCTGGTGTTTCTCCGATGCCATAAACCCTCGTATCTGCTTATGTCTTCAGAACTCTCTCGAAAGTCTGGTTCTTGACTGCCCCACCACCCATAGCTGACCGGACGTTGCGCTTGAAGCCCTCTCTGTTAGACCGTAAATCCTCGGCAGCTTCTTTGTTCAAGGGATCTGATGCGTTTGGCTCGAGGAAGAGAAACTGGGTTTGGTAGTTAGCATGCCTGCTTCGAAGTTTTACCGAAGGTTGGCAGAGTGTACCTGTAACCCAACAATGACGGCTTGCAGATTCAGCACCGGCTTCCAGTCTTCTCTCAAGATGTTCAGGCAGACATTGCCCTCTAGATCGATGTTCGGGTGATAAATCTTCTGTGTGCACTTGACCTTCGGTGCCTCATGCGGAAAACCTTGGCTGATCGCAAATGTGAAATGGAATCTGCCACCCTTGTACATGCCCTCGTCCGGCTCGATGGTAAGTGTGAAGTTAAGAGTATCGTCGGGGTCTGGGAAGTCGGTCTTCATGGTGCTAGGTAAGGAAAGCTCTGAGAGATCTAAGGCGCAAAGGTCAGCTGGGGCACGGTTCGAGGATGAAGTAAGAAGCCTTTGGAAGAGACATACCTTTCTGGACTCGAAGTTGTGCCGCGGTGACCTTCTTTCTCTTAGTGCCCGCAGCAGCATCTGCGTTAGCATCCTGCTGCTGCTTCTGCTTCTGGAGGCAAGTTAGCATCAGTCATGGCAGGAAGGAGTAGGGACTCGATAAGAGTCCGAGTCTGCCTGGAATTTTTCTTACCATCGACCAGATTTTCAACATCTTGTCGACCGTGTGCGAAATGGTCCTCGGAGGTTGTTGTGTTGACAAAGGAAGGTCGAGGCAAAGAAGGCGCAATCCCGAAGGCCAAGCGATGTTCCTTTGGTGGGCTGTGAAATGAATCACACTTGTGCAAACCACGTCACTCACGAATCTACCTGCAGGAAACTAAACGAATGACAAAGAAAATAATGAGGCTTTATATGACTGGAAAATTTATCATAAATAAGGATGAAGGCCAAGTAGGAGGGGTGCCTGCGGGATTCACTCCAGGTTTCGGAGCCTAATAGGAGGGGCCCAAGCAAGGCTACAGGCGAGGCTGATAGGTGTGTACCCTGGTGGACTCGAATAATACTACAGATAGGCATCTTCGGTCCTCCCTTATTCGGTTTATAGAGTCTTTACTATCTCAGCATATTCTCTCAGAAATATTATACAGTAGAAAAGGGTTCAGTCTATCAGCAAGTATAGACTTGCTCCAAGCATCTAGATTTCTCCCGTACTTTCTCGAATTTGTCCCCTTTCGGATTTTTCTTTGCTGAACCTAGTGGCATTTAATTACTCCGACCCCAAGACCTGATTATGTATGTTTTGAGTGTCTAGAGTGAAAAGATCCCGGCCACTTAATTTATCTTAACAAGCCAGATCATGTTCCATCCTTCAATTAAGATTAGCTGCACAGAAGCAATAGCCCAGACACAGATCCCGTTCGCTTTGTTATAACATCTTCAATGCTCCTCAAATTACACTTAAAATACATTATTGTAGGGCTATAGATGACAGGAATAGAGAGTTGAGGGTCCAGTATCCTATTCCAGCGTCCTCCTTCTCCGAAACTGATGGAGCACCGGGCATCGGTTTCATTGAGCATTGATGGCCATATATCTCTCGATAAAACCAAGGAACGTATTGAAATTTCAACCCAAACCAAGCCTTGCAAATGACTGTTTGTTCTAGTTGAAATTTATTGCTGCCAAAACGTGGTCTCCGTTCTCCTTTCTCACCTCGCAGCTTTCCAAAACTCATTGTCACCTGAAAACAGATGATAGTAATTCCGCTGTGTGGCAGGCCCTATAGCTGTCAAGTGCCTTAGCCTAAGATATAGTACAGATGATCTTTCCTTTCGAGGTGTTCCTCTCCATCTCCTCATGTGCCTCGACAATCTTTTCCCAAGGGAAGACTTTATCAATGAAGATCTTAAAAGACCCATTTTCAAAATGCGGCAAGTATGTTTCCAACTTATCCCTCAGCTTTCCTTGATACTCAATGTCTCTGCTTCTCAGACTGCTTCCACGGAAAGTGAGTCTCTTCCAAAGGAAAGCACCGAACTTGATACCCGCAGGCAGGGTTACTCCGGACAAAGCACCAAGGAGGACAACGGTCGCATCTCGGGCTGCAACATCGATGTTTCCTTGAAAGTAATCTGGGCCAATGAAGTCAACGACGACGTCGACTCCCTTGCCGTCTGTCACTTTCAAGATCTCCTCTGACCAGTTCTGAGTCTTGTAGTTGAATCCGGCCGTTGCACCAAGCTCCTTGACGGCAAAATCGATCTTATCTTGAGATCCTGCTGTGACATAAATCTTGCTTGCGCCGCCGACTTTCGACAGCTGAATACCGGCAATGGACACGCTAGAAGCACCGGCATGCCATAGGATACTCTTTCCTTCCTCAAAACCACCAACCAGATACATGGCCTGGGTTGCTGTGATCCAAGTCTATGACTGCATCAGCTCTCTCTCTCTCTCTCTCTCTCTCTCTCTCTCTCCACATAATAAAACCCGGACGGGATCAAAGGAACACGACTTACTTCGGGAACTCCAGCCGCCTGTTCCCAACTCAAGTGCGGCGGCTTGTGTAGAAGCATATGAGTGTTCACTGCGATGTATTCGGCGTAGGCCCCGCCATAGCTACAGGACAAGTTGAAATCAGCACACTAAAATGTGGAGAGTGCGGAAAATGCCCTGTTACCGGGACATGTATTCTCCAACAGACTCTCACTTAATAGCTCTTTACCAGGCAAGGGGAAAGACAACAGTGCAAGTAAAATCACACTTACGCCAACCCAAATACCTCATCTCCTACCTTATATCCATCCTTACATCCTTCCCCTAGACTCTCAACCGTGCCACTGAACTCGACACCAAGAGTCTTCGGAGCCTGAGGAGGAACCGAGTAGTTCCCAGTCCGCTGCATAAGGTCCATACGGTTCAAACCAAAGGCTTTGATTTTCACAATGGCTTCACCTTTGGATGCAATAGGCTTGGGGATGTTAGTAATGTAGAGGTCTGTGGCTGCGCCTACGCCGTTTTTGATATCTCGCTTTTGTTAGGTATTTGTTTGACAAATTCCTGGAAAGACGGGACTTTACCGACTGCTCGCATTGTTGGACTCATTTTTGCTGATTGCTGTCAATTGGCGATGGGAGAAGTGAGTTGAGTGTAGGTGAAAGTAAAATGTAAGCAGGGTTGATGCGGGGCAGAAGATTTGAAATCAAGGGTCTTTACTAGGTTGATCTCAATTCGAAGGAAGGTGCGCTTCCTGATTGTAGCGTAGCTAAGAGATCTCCTGAATTCAAACGCTTGTATCAATATCTTCGAGTTTGAGAACTGTAATATATAGAGAAAAAGTCAAGTTTGTCATTTACGACAAATAGCCCATGACGACAGCGGGGTATGTAGTTAAGGCAAGGCAGCTTACAAATCGTCTTCTAATCGAGTTCTGGGGCCCGCTACTTGTCAGGATCAACCATGGACGTTACTCAGTCTGATTCGCCCTCGTGCTGAACTGTCCAATCATAGGACATACCTTTTGTCCACTCTACTTTGACATGGGGACAATTATCACTCAGGAAGGGATAAACATCGCTCCTGGAGATGAGGGATCATAAGGGACAGTGAAGGGAGTTCTGGTCGAGCAATTAAGCCTTGAGGATCTCACGAATTGGTTGGGTGTGTTCAAGATGTTGTCTATTCGTTTATCATGAAAAGGTTAGCTCTTGCGGCCATTCCCTTCCCGTAAGCATTTTCACGAAGAACCAGAACGCCTTGAGATGCAACAGACTATACGACGACACTTTACATTTGCCCTTGAGCTTTTGCCTGTCTCTCAACCTCATATGTAAAGTCGAAATAACCCTTGTCAAACTGGTGAACCCTAACGTAGCCATCCTCTCCTCCACTTGCATAACTCTTTCCGGTTGGGTCAACGGCAACGGAATCTGCACAAAGATTAGAAACTATTCCGGTGCTTCCGAAGGCCGAAAAAACTCACTTAATGGACCAAAGTGACCTCTGACTCTGCCGATCTCTTCCGCGAACACCTTGTGATAGAATCGGGCTTCGAACTTGCCTTGCCTAGCTGTTTTGAAGAGTCAGAGAATGCTTAGCGAGATATGACGACCCGAAAGTAAATCTACTTGAGAAGTAAAAATATTTGATGGAAACAGTTCCATATTACATACCATCGGTTTGAGTGACACCCATTGCATCTTGTCCACCGCCAAGGATCACGAAGTCTTTCTTGGGGGTAATTGAGGCACTATTTAGTGGTGTATCTGCCACATAAGTCTTCATAACTTCAAGGTCTTGAACGTTGATGAGCTGTATAATAGGATCAGCGAAGCTGTTCAAAGTTATTACTCCTCCAAAACGCTACCTTTGCAGTTTTGTCCTTTGAGGCGGTAATGAAATATGTCCTATCAGCAGACCACTGGAGATCCGTAATCGGCATATCTGGTTCGTGGATCTGAGTATTGTCGAGTTGCTCTCCAGTCTAGCTATCGTCAACCAATATCCTTCTATGACCATCAAGGTCATGCATACCTTCGCATCATATTGGGAAACGGTTCCGTCCTCATGGCCCGCAATGATGTACTTCGACAGATAACTCCATCCAGCCACAGTCGCTTTCGACTCCTCGCAAGTGATTGTCAAGACCTTCTCATCGGACTGCTCCGCCTCAGGGTCCAAGTTGATGTCCATTACTTCGATGGTTCCCAGGAAACCCATTCGTTTCTCAGTAACGGCCAGAAGCTGTGAGCCATCCTCGTTGAACTCGACCCTCTTGACCGCCGTGTTGAATTCCCAGACCTTTAAGCACTTTCCGCTCCTGATCTCCCATAACCTAACCGTATTGTCTGCTGCGCCACTTGCGATCAGTGTGCTTGTTGGGTCGACATCCACCGTCCACAGGGCTCCCTGGTGGCCATGGTATGTTCCCAGTCTCTCGCCATTGTGTGCGAACCAGGCGCAGATGTGCTGATCCTTCGCGGTCGAGAAGATGATGTCGCCGTCTCTGTTGTACCTAGATATCGATCAATATGAAGCCTTCCCGCGGGGTTCCTCGTTTGTGCGTACTTGATCTGAGTCAAAGCTCGCTCCTGTGCGGTTCGTTAGCAGATGTCTGGATGAATTATGTGCTGGCAACTCCTACATGTCCTTGCAGTAATATTGGCCTCATATTTGCGACTCGGGATTTTGTTAAGTCGCGAGAGGAGATGCGCGGGGTCTTCCTTTTAAAAAGTTCGCGTCGTCGCCTCTTGTCGATATCAAAATGTGTGTGGAGGAGTACAGCCAATGAGAGGTGGCCGCTAGAACTGGATGGAGTTCTCGAACGCACGAGAGAAAAGCTGCTCTCAACCTGGTAAAGTTGGAAGGAAACGGCATCCGAGTGCTTCCAGATCTACCGGACGAGGATTTTGAGTCATATGTCACCATGGCTGCTTGGCAAACTCGTGTCTCTTTGGTTATCTCTTGGTTGTTTTAGAAAAAGAGTCATTCAGTGACTGTCCCCAGTCCTGAAGCCAACCACTCAGCGCTGTCACTTCTCACCGCAAGAGGAAGCTCTTCACACCCTGCCGCAGGAATGCTCACGCTGCCACGGCGTTGCAGCAGCTCACTGTCAGAGGGGCCTCTCCACATGCGATCAATTGTCCACCTCTCTTCCTCGTCCCTGTCTGCTGCAAAAGGAATCTCTGTACCTCGGCCCTCGTGCGACCGGAACCCCTTAGACCTAAGAACTTTTTCCAGCGGCTCAGCCTTGTCTGGTGTGGCTGCCAGGCACCGTTCACAATCGCGGGGTCGAATTCTGCATCGGTGTCGATCCGCTCTCACCCACCCCAATTGTACTACAGCTCTTTCCTCCTTCTCCTTCCAACACGCCTCCCAGCGACGAGCCTTTGCAGGCACACCAGTTGCAATGACGGCCACCAAGATTGATGGCACCGCCATTGCGAAGAAGATCCGTGAGAAGCTCCATGCCGAAATCGTCGAGACCCAGAAGACCAACCCAAGATATAAGCCTTCCCTCAAGATCATTCAAGGTAATGTTGAAGCAACGCCTGCTTAGACAGCTGCCGCTAAGATTGGAATTATAGTTGGCGATAGATCAGACTCAAGTACGTACTTATACTTCATCGACGTACATGAACCGGCTAATAGCATTTAGCAACTTATGTTCGAATGAAATTAAAGGCAGCCCACGAGGTCGGTATCATATTTTATGAGGTCGTCCTGTTATACTAACAGCCACTATAGGCTAGTATCGACTGCGAACTCCTCCACTACCCCGATACCGTTACGGAAGCAGAACTTGTCGAAGAGATCACCCGCCTCAACTACGATCCCGCCGTCCACGGCATTCTGGTTCAACTCCCAATCCCCGAGCACCTCTCTGAATATGAGGTAACCTCAGCTGTTGCAGATGAGAAGGACGTTGATGGTTTTGGTGCGAACAACATTGGAGAGCTTGCTAAACGTGGGGGCCGTCCTCTGTTCACCCCATGCACACCTAAAGGTGTCATGGTCTTGCTACAAGAAAGTGGTGTAGATCTGAAGGGAAAGAATGCTGTTGTTCTTGGACGTAGTGACATCGTGGGTAGCCCGGTCAGTTATCTCCTGAAGAATGCCGATGCTACAGTCACAGTGTGCCACTCCAAAACTGAAGGCCTGGAGGACTATATCAAGCGAGCAGACGTCTTGGTGGCGGCAATTGGGAAACCAAACTTTGTTCAAGGGGAGTGGCTGAAGCCAGGGGCTGTCGTTATCGATGTTGGAACCAACTATGTCCCTGATGACACCAAGAAGTCGGGCCAGAGACTTGTGGGTGATGTTGATTTTGCATCCGCCTCGGAGGTGGCCTCACAGATCACTCCTGTCCCGGGTGGAGTTGGACCGATGACTGTCGCCATGTTGCTGCAGAATGTTGTAGACTCAGCTACGATGTACTTTGAACGACAAAAGGCGCGGGCTATTTTGCCATTGCCCCTCAAGTTGCTGAGCCCTGTCCCCTCAGATATTGCTATCTCCCGAGCTCAACATCCCAAGCAAATAACTCGTGTTGCCAAGGAAGTTGGGATTGCTGGCCATGAACTCGAGCCATATGGGGCTCACAAGGCCAAGGTTGATTTGAGCCTCCTCAAACGTCTTGAGCACCGCCGCAATGGGAAATACGTTGTTGTCACAGGCATCACCCCCACACCGCTTGGTGAGGGAAAGTCAACGACAACCATGGGTATTACACAAGCCATTGCGGGTCATTTGAACCGAATTGCATTTGCAAATGTTCGGCAGCCGAGTCAAGGACCAACCTTTGGGATCAAGGGAGGTGCAGCTGGAGGTGGTTACAGTCAAGTCATTCCTATGGATGAGTTCAATCTCCATCTCACGGGTGACATTCACGCAATCACTGCTGCAAATAATCTCCTGGCTGCTGCTATTGAGACCAGAATGTTCCATGAGAACACTCAGAAAGATGGTGCTCTATATAAACGTCTTGTACCCATCAAGAAGGGCAAGCGTGAGTTCCAGCCTATCATGTTTCGACGCCTGAAGAAGCTTGGAATCACGAAGACGAATCCCGATGAGCTCACAGAGGATGAAATTCATCGGTTTACTAGACTAGACATCGATCCATCAACCATCACTTGGAGACGAGTGCTTGATGTCAATGACCGTCATCTGAGAGGTATTACCATTGGTACTGCCCCCACCGAGAAAGGACAGACCAGAGAGACTGGGTTTGATATCTCCGTTGCCAGTGAGTGTATGGCCATTCTTGCGTTGAGCAATGATCTCGATGATATGAGAGAACGCCTGGGGAGGATGGTCATAGGATCTTCTAAGAACGGCGATCCCGTCACATGTGATGATCTTGGAGCCGGAGGGGCACTCACAGCCTTGATGAAGGATGCCATCAAGCCCAATCTCATGCAGACTTTGGAAGGGACTCCTGTCTTCGTTCATGCTGGACCTTTCGCCAATATCAGTATCGGTGCGAGCTCAGTGCTGGCTGACAAACTTGCACTGAAGCTTGCGGGTACAGAAGCTGATGAAGACCACAGCACAAAAGCTGGATTCGTCATTACTGAGGCTGGATTTGACTTCACTATGGGAGGAGAGAGATTCTTCAACATCAAATGCAGATCTTCAGGACTTGTTCCTGATGTTGTTGTCATCGTGGCCACCGTCAGGGCACTAAAGGTTCACGGTGGGGGGCCTCCTATTGCTCCTGGTGCAGCACTGGACAAAGTTTACCGAGAGGAAAATGTTGAGATTCTCCGAAAGGGGTGTGTTAACTTAAGGAAGCATATATCTAACGCCAGATCATTTGGTGTACCAGTCGTTGTTGCTATCAATAAGTTTGAGACGGACACCGCCGCCGAGATCGAGGTCATTCGAGAGGAGGCAATTGCTGCCGGTGCTGAAGACGCTATCCCAGCTAATCACTGGGCTGAAGGTGGAAAGGGAGCCGTTGATCTTGCCAAAGGGGTCATTGCTGCTAGTGAGAAGGAAAAGAACTTCAAGCTTCTTTATACTCTGGATGGGGACGTCCAGACCCGCATTGAGGCTATTGGCAAGCAGATGTATGGAGCTGAGAAGGTTGAGTTTAGCGAAATTGCGCAGAAGAAGGTGGATACCTACACGAAGCAAGGTTTTGGCAACTTGCCAATTTGCATTGCCAAGACGCAGTACTCACTTTCTCATGACCCCGATCTCAAAGGGGCCCCGACTGGCTTCACTGTTCCAATCAGAGATGTGCGACTGGCTGCTGGTGCTGGTTATCTGTACGTGCACTTCAGTACCCGAAACTGGTCCTTTACTAACCTTTTGTAGTTACGCTTTGGCTGCTGATATCCAGACTATCCCGGGTCTACCCACAGCTCCAGGATACCTCAATGTCGATGTAGATACCGAGACGGGAGAGATCGATGGTCTCTTCTAAACGGTGGAATATTATTCCATTATGTTTTCGACCTCTTACATACGTATTCGATCTGGCGTTGCCTTATTTCAACAGCATTTGGAGGGAGAAAGCACACTCAACGTGCTTCCATGCATCTTTCAACAGGGGCGTTACAGATTATTGGCGGAAGTCAAAAGTCTATAGAGATATCCATCCTGATCAACCCAGGAGTTTAAAACAGTAATGAAATGAAACCAGTTGTTATTTTCACGGTCAATTCACTATACTACTCTATCACGTTCCACCACCTCGAGTTCTCCGAAGCAAGGTCTTCATTTTAGGCCTTCGTCTTCTGCTCAATCTCTATAAACTCTGCAACTTGGTCATGAATGCAAGTCTTCAGGTCCCTGAAGGCCATCCCCAAGTCCTTCTTTATCTTGCTGTTGTCAACTTTATATACATCGGGATACGGCTCTCCAGCGTTCCCTTCAGGCACCAGATCTCTCTTCTCGGGGAAATCCTCTCTAATAATGTCGCAAATCTGCTGATAAGTATATCCACCAGCCGTACAGAAATATCTCTGCCCTCCCGCCTCAGGCGTCTCATATGCCCTCGCATGTGCCTCTCCAACATCCCTCCCATCGACAAACGCAAAGAACCCCGTCGGAGGCACTTCCTTCTTGGAGCCATTTATCAGCTCGTATATCTCCGCTGAGCTGGTGTTCAGATGATCCAGGCTAGAAATGGTGTGGTAAGCAGGTCCATACACCATTGGCGGACAGATAGTCGTGACGCTGAAATTCGGCCGATTCTTCTCGACGAAGTCCCACGCTGCTTTCTCGGCCAAAGTTTTAGAGGCTAAGTAGGCTATGACTCCGGGAGTTGAGGGATTGGCTGCCGTTGCGTAGGTGACTGGATTCCAGTCTTTTTCTGTATAGGTGTATCCTGGGCGCGGGTTCTTGTCCATGTCGACGATGGATGCAAAGGAGGAGGTTATGACTACTCGCTTGATGTTGGGGGCGTGCTGCTGGATCGATGTGAGGACGGAAGTAGTGCCGTTTATGGCTGGGTTGAGGAGGTCTCGTTCGTTGTTATCGACGTTCACGAGATAAGGAGAAGCTGTGTGGATTACCTGCAAGCATCACGTCAATGTGGCTTCTCACAGCGGAGGGTACTGGAGGGTAGGGAAGGGTACACACTCCATCAACGCCTTTAACAGCTTCATCATGCCCCCCTGGTGTTGCTACATCTGGCACAACGGCAAAAGAGAGTTGAGCGATGTATTTTGCATGGGACTTCTTTATCTTCTCAGCGGAAGATTGGCTTCGTACTGTGGTCTTGACATTGTATCCACGGGAGAGGAAGGCATTCAGACAATGAGCGGCAACAAAACCGGAGCCGCCTGTTATCAGAACTGTTTTGCCCTTTCCTGAAGATTTCAGAGTGTGGTTGCCTTGGAGGACTTGTTGGACTTTGGAGTTGATGGCTTCCATTTCACTTCATTTGTAATATCATTTGATGTCAAGTTGAAGTCGTACTTGCATCTATAAATCTAATTGCTTGACGTAGACTTAAATCTTTGAGCTGGATTTCTTGCTCTTTACAGCAGAATTCGGAAACGGCCAAGACCCTCCATTTGTCGACTTCGTCAAATGCTCTAGCGTTTTCTCTGCCATAAAGACATGACATTGGACACCTTGTCTGATATCTTACAACCATGACCAAATGTGATATCTCAAGCGCCACCGACGTAGTGGAAATTCTAAGCCTGAAGTACATGTGAAAACGGCTCTTGCTGCAGCCTGATCTTCGAAAGCGGCTTCGAACGGCTTGGGGAGATAGCTCCACCTAATCGGCAACTTCGGAGCTCAAACAACTTCTTCTGTCAGCCTGTTGGCCGTTTCGGTTTGTAGTGGGGAAGGAGAAGTACCTAGTTGCGGGGTGTTTATTGTGGTGGGGTGACAACTGTCATATGAAGATACATATTGCATCACTGATGCATGCTGCGGGCTGATGACAAACGTAGAAGCCTTTCCCATTATAGGAGACTGGTTTTGCTAGAATTTTAGAATTTTCTCGAAAATTCTTTCTTGCCATTGGATCTACATTTCTCCAAGGGGACGTCTGCCGAAGTCAACTTTGAACCTTCGGAACCCTTGCCGCGATCAGTGATTATTGCTCGACGAGATATCACATTCAATGGAGGGCGGTAGGAATCACTTCCTTGGCTGTCTCCATCAATTTATCGACCACGACTGTCCATTGGAGTCAAATCTCTATTCACACCATACAAGGCCTTTGAGGGCCGTATGAGGGCGGGTTTCAAAACAAAAGACGCCCTACAAGAATTCAACCCACACATCAACACCAAAGGCACCGCAGCAACAGATACAATAGCACTAATCACCAACACAAAAGTTCTCATTCTCCACGTCCCTTGTAGCTGCCCATCTTCTCAATCGAGCTCATGATGCCGCTTCTGTATCCCAAACCGCTTCCTGGTCTTCCTCCCTGGGCACTACCGCTTCTGCTCCTCTCATGGCTGATGCCTGCAGGTGCACCAAAGCCTCCCCTGCCAACTCGACTCTCTGCGGGGACGGAAATGCTGGACGGGGCTCTTAGACCCGAAGCTCGTGAGATGCTTCCCCGAAGATTCTCGACTGTTGAGGGATGTCGCTGCTGCTGAGGCTCAATAGAGGGCAGATTGACGGGGGCATTTTCCATGTCTGCCAGCATTTTTTCGAAAGCTGCCAGCAATGGAAGCATGTTATCAACTTCTGTAACCAGTTTGCCCTTCTCGACTCTCTCTTCATCCAAAACCTTTCTAAGTTCGGCATTGTCGTGCTTCACGCTCTTCACCTCTTGCGTCAAGCCTTCTAATTCAGCCTGCAGCTCCTTTGTCTTTGCGTCTCTAGCAGCTTGCTTCTCGAGATCCTCGGTAACTCCCGAAGAATGTTTAGGGTCAACTTTGGTCATGGTCGTGTCCCGTCCTAACTTGAGCTCCTCATTCTCCTTGCTGAGATCCTCAACTTGAGTTTCCAAATCCTTGACTTTCTTGTCCCATCTCTTCTCGTAGCTCTTCTTGAGTGCGGAAACCTTGGTCTCATGCTTGTCTTTGTACAAGGAATGTAGCTCCCTTGAAACTTTCTCAACTGCAAGTTCGACAGCTCGGCCTCCGCAATGGCATTCTCCCGACTTGGCCTCGCTGGTTTCCGATATTGGCGATACCTTTCCTGCTTTCATAGCAGCCATCTTGCTTTCCGCCTCCTGGGCCATCATCTCAGCAGCTTCCCTTCTCCTCTCACTCTCATCCAAGCGGCCTTCTAGTTCATCTCTTTCGCGTTCCCCATGCACGATTTCCTCTCTGACATTTCTCAACACGGCCTCCATCTCTCGGCCTCTCTTATCCCATTCCTCTTTCTCAGCAGCTAGCAGCTCTTTGAGATTCCGCTCTTCACGAACTTGCTCTAAACTTTCACCGACACGCTTCTCAGCATCGCCCACAGCAGTCTTCAGAGACTGAACTTCAGCTTCTTTTCCACTCAAGGAAGCCTTCAAGCTACTGATCTCGGACAGAAAGCTCGACTTCAGACTCTCGAGTTCTCGAGGAGTAATTGTGGGCATGCTTCTCGGAGTTGGTGCAGGAGGAATGTCAAAGTCAAGGAGATTTGACATCGTATGTCGATTTAGTGAGGGGGTAGTGGCCCATGACTTATCACTCGTCGACGAACCTTTCGTAGGAGAATGTCTGGCCTGTCTGATAGGAGATTGGTTACTGCGTCCAGAAAATCCATTGAATTGTTCAGTGAAGTCAAGAATCAGATTTGTCGTATTTTCCTCGTCCTTGCTCTGGCCACGATTGTGGCGTCGAGGGGTAGGAGACAGAGAGCGATTATTCATAGGTTGTCGAGCTGTCGCTGGTGTATACATCTGACTGCGTCTTGGTGTAGGCCCCATCCCAGAATACTTCGTAGGACTATTGCCAAGCTTTGCAAACATCGTCATGTCTGGTACAGCAGAAAATGTACTGAATGTGCTGACGATGGTATCATCAAAATTTTGATCATCATAACCAGAACCCTTCAAACTAGTCAACGTGTCGTCTGCAGGATGATCTTCGTTGGTATCACTATCTCCATCCTCCAGAATCTCTATTGCCTTCGTGAGTCCTTCGTTCTCTCGGATTATATCTTGAATGTCCAAAGTCCTCTCGATAGGCCGCTTTGCCGGTGAAGAAGGCTTAACAGGAAACCTCTTCTCGGGAGAAGATAGTTTACGAGGACTTCGGATTGTTTCTGGTGTTTTGTGAGGCGATTGTGCTTTTGGCGAAGGGGTCGCGCGGCTCTTCAGCACCTTCAATGGCGACGCAGGGTCGCGTTCGACAGGGCTCTTAGATACCAGTCGGGAGACTTTGCTCGGTGATACGTTCTCTGAGTTCTCTGTGGAGTCTGGAACATTTGCGACAAAAGGAGAACTTGGCACGTCGTCGCCGTCATTGTTCATGTCGGTGTCAGTGGCCGTTTGAGACGTGCAGCGGACTTCGTATTCACGGCTCAGAATCTCGTTAGGAGTTGCAGAATTGAGCGCTGCGTCTCCGGTATTGGACAATGGAGAGCCCATGCCAATGGTCGATGATACCTGATTCCAAACCCCACGTATCATCGTCGTCCGAGGTGTTGTGGTTGATTTCTCGAGTTAGTGTTATGGGCGACTGATGTTGGTGTTGAAGTAAATAAACAGTCGCGGAGATTTGGTTGTCAAGTGCTAGGGCTCCGCAGCACTCCACGCTAGCGGCCGCACTCTCAAGCCTTAGTCGAGCTCTCCCAAACCCTCTCTAGTCTACTTTTCTATCAATACTACGTCTTGAACACTACCTTTAGGTCCTTCATACGTAGTCTTCGTGACAGTTTGTTGACTTCTAGATCTCCGCCTCAGGCCTCAACCTGATCGGGCGCTACGTGCCGAACCCCATTTCTTTTCTTTCCTTTTTTAATTTTTTTTGGAGAGCAAAGCTGTAATAATCTCAGCATACAATTTTTCCCCAGTGAGTTTAGTATTCCGTTACGATTCTAGGAATCAAATATGCTACCTTCCATGCTCCCAATGCTTCGATTTCATGCTTCGATTTCATGCTGTCATTTCATGCTACCATCCCCGAGACCCAAATTCCCGATAAACCAGCCATCCGTTGGCCTGAGCCCAAACCCAGACACCTGCAACCTGAGTTGTAAATGTACTAAGATCAAGACATCATGTCTAATTATAAGATGAAGATGCCTTGGTCCAAGTCTCAAGAGTCAGGCTTCAGATCCTGATGACTCTAATCTGCTTGTCTTCTTAAACATCCCGTAAACACTCTGCTGCCCCTTGGCAGCGACCTTGAGATTGGTGAATTGTGCTTCTGGTAGTCTCTTTCCAAGTTTAAGACTTTCAAGGACCCTGAATGAATTTGTAAGAATGACTCCTGCATACTGAGGAATTGCTTACCATTCAACCCCAACATACTTCACTCCATAACCGCCTATCCGTTTTATCTCTTTCTCAATCTTTGTGCCTGACAGTCCACCTCCTGCACCGCCCCCTGAAAATCCAGAGGGTTTGCCCAGAATGACATGGGTAATCTGCTTTCTTCCAAGGTGCAGCGACATCCTCGCACCGTTTTCAGCCAGAAGATGCTTGAGTTTGTGATCCGATATCAATGGATAAGTACTGCCATTGATGTACATTACAAGTCCATGGAAGACCCCTTTCTTTTGGTTGAGTTTCTCTTCCTCTTTCTTGTCGTCTTCCGTTTTCCTTTGGGCCATCATCTTCTCATCTTCGGTCATGGTCACTAGAAAGTGTTTAGCTTTCCACCACAACTTCTCATATCATTGAAGGTAACTCACTCCTGCCCTTCTCCATAAGCATATCCCCCACAGATACTTTCGCTCTATCTCTGACGTCTTTGGGAATCAAAGCCTTTGCTTTATAGTCCCAGTTCTCAGAACCAGCACCAACTTGATCTGAGATTCGTGGTCCGCCGGTTCCACCAGTTTTGAATTGGTAGGCCAGCTTGCTCGCCCGCGATTGCCTCCATCCTGTTGACCCTCCTAGCCGATTCTCCGCTCGCTGATGTCCCGTCGAAGAGTTATTCCATGCATCAAAATGTGCACCAAATTTGGGCTCGGCGGCCAGAGGCACGGAGGCCTTCGGTGGCGGCATTATTTTCAGCCTCGTGGTGATAGCCGCCCGATCAGCTCGCGGCTCTTTTCGACATGCCGTGTTGGCCAGGCGGAGAATATTGATGGCGTTGATCTTTTCTTCGCAGGGCGGACGTGATTAGCAGGTGGTGAGGGTTGACGCGGAAACACGAGTGCCGCGTAGTCACGTGGCAGGTCGCTCTTGCTGAGGTACCGAGGGTACCTCACCTATTTCACGAAAAGTCTACTTTTAGCAATTAGGCGCCTTTCAAATCAAGTAGCACAAAGTATATTGGTTCTCCATCTTGGCTTGACACTGCCGAAAATCCTCAGACGATCCGATCCGTACACACCCTCGAGTCTCGAGAAGTGAGGGGATCGAGCACATGCTTTCCCCCGAGCGAGCCCCCCCTTTACCAACCACCCGCTCTCACAGCATCACCCATCCGATCGAGCCACCATCCGTTCCCTCTGCTCACAGCATCGAAAAAGCTCCGATGCTCTATCCAAGATGAAGGTCACTGTTGTTACACGTTCAGTAGAAAAATACAATGGCTTTCAATTTCCATGGCTACGAGAGACGCACAAGGCTATGCAAGAACCCGTCCGCCGCGCAGCTTCTTGCAGCAGCAGTCTGCACCATCGTTGTCAGATCGAGGCAGTCTTAACGCACGACATACTTGCGTGGGATCAAGCAGCTAGGCTGCCCTTTCGTGCATGTGGCGGCCGAGCTCCTTCCATCTACCCACCCAAAACCCTTCCCGATGCCTGCGAGGCAAGCAAGCAGCATGAAGATCCAGCCCTTCTGCGAGATCTCGAATGAGCCTCGATGGATGTTGTACATGGTCATTTGAGACCCTCATGCAGGCGCGATATAACTATGGGTTGAGTCTGCATGTTTTGGGACACGAAGGTTGTACAGCTTGATCGAACAGCTCTGAGGCCGCCCTCAAATGACCCATGTGATGATCACGAGAACAGCGACTGGTGAACACGGGAGTAGCCGTGCTGCCATTATTGCACATCCAGCCCCACCAGAGCAAGGCCTTGGTGGGGTCCAACTGCTCTCCTGATGTGGTGACAATAATATGGGGTGGCATGGGCTGGGACAGACAACATTGAGGCTATATCACAAGCAACAGCTAATATTGCTGATGGGTGGTAAGACTTTAGACAGGCCCGAGTGGACGCTGGTGGACTACTTGCTAGGTTAGGGATCCTCCAGACAGCTAGGATGCTGTTCCATGGTGGATAAGGTCCTTCTACGTTTGGCTAAGTCTCCGTCCAACCTCCAAGTTTCTCGATCCTTGCGGGCTGAGCGATTCGACATTTGCAAGATAAGCTCAGCTCGAGAGCACATCCATGATTTGGCCTGACCTGGAGAATGGAGGGCCGATATCAGTGACTTCGTGCCGTCCGAGTTGCCCTGGCTCGATGTTTGGGTTGAGAGAGGCTGGCGGGAAGCAAGAATAGCGGTGAAGGGGCCGCGCCATGCCCAATCCGGCCAACCAAGGGACAAGTCCAACGCCATTCGCAAAACGGTCACTGGACGGCCGAAGAGGTTGCAAAGATCCTGCCTCGTTTCCTTGCTCCTTCCTCTCCCAGCGCTCTGGTCGTCGGCCATACTCTCACAACCGCTAATAGCGCGAACACTCACGGACAGTCGTCGTCTCCTGTACAACTCCCGAACCATCACGGGAAGAGTTGCGATGTCGTGCGTTACATTTCCGATGGCATAATTGGCCGCCACAGGTCTCAGCCAGATGTGCATATCCCTGCGATATGTAGACGGACCGTAACGACCGTTATCCGCGCGCAGCTTCGCGATGTCGCTGATCCGCCCTATGGAATTTGCATGTTTGTTCGACGCCGTCGATGGCAGCGCTGCGATTCGCCTATCGAGCACCGTTACGCCTGCGCTCCCTCCACAGGTGTTGTGGCTATATTCGGCTGCTGCTATGGTTCGCTCGGCAGCTCTCAGAAGCCAGCGCAAAACCCACATGCTGTGAGGCTGCGCTGCCGCTGCTCGATGCTCGATGCTTGATCGGTGTCGTCCCCGGAGTGCAAGACGAAACTAGAGATCGTGGTGGGGTCAGCGAGTAGCGGGGCTGCTGCACCGCGTATAAAGATGCTTGGCGTGGACAGGCTAAACAGCGACCCTAGACGCCAGAGGGGGAGGGGGGGGAGAAGAGAGGGAGGGGTGCTCGCCGTGGTCGCGAGGAGGGTGGCCGAAGACGTGGTTGTCGTTGATTGGGGTGACCCTACAAAGCCACCGAGCGTTGCGATGATCGGCGCCTGCAATGAGGGGTTATGATAAGCTGATAGGCCATGCTGGGAGATGGCTCAGATGAGCGAGGCTCGGACGACCCGACCTCGAGCTTCAATTGCCCTTCGACAGCGTTCTCGCGGCGCTCGCTGGGCGTCTCCAATTTGCATCCATTTGCTCTCGCGGAATGACAGCATCCAGCGTCCATCTCGCTCCCTCGCCTGAGGCCGCAGTCGACAAGCGCATGAAACAGGCTAAGGCCCCCATGTTGCGCCACCCCAGCTGTTGGGGCCGGGGCCGCTGGTGATTGGCGAGGTTTGGATGCAAGTAGCCGCTCTGCATATGCACATGCAAGTGCTCTGGCGCACAGCAGGGGCCATGTCTTTGAAGGAGCTGCAGGGACCGGTGCCGGGAGTGGAGAGCATGAGCGATGGGAGTAGCTTTTCGAAGGGCAGAAGAGCAGGGGGGGCTGGAGGCGGTGAACTTGGGAGAACTACGTGGGTCACGTATTGCCAATGATTTTGCAGGACGAGGACGACAACCCGTTCATGGAGGACATGTCTTGATTGAGCAGGCAAGAAAGGGCCCCGTAATCGCAGTTCGCCTTTCGTGCCAGAAGTCATGAAGGTCGAGTACTAAGACGGAGAGCCAAGAGACAGCAGGCTTCTGTTCTTCTTCCATTTGGAAAACCGTGCTGTCTCGGGGAGCCGCATGTCTCCAGTGCCATGCCGGGAGGATCTCCAATACTTCCGCCCGTGGATCACGAGAATCTCTGGGAGAGTGGGAGAGTCTACGGGTTTATTAGTGCAGAGCTCACGAGCGTACCTGTGGACATTGTACCTAACGTATAACCATCAGTACACTCAATCCGAGTAGAGAATGCTCGGAATGGAATCTATCATGTGCACCTCAAAGCTGTCAGTACTCAGAAATTTAGAGACAAGTTTGCTTCTAATCCAGGATCTTCTTAACGATGCCTGATGACGCAAAAATCGAAGGGCTGTCAGAAGTGTCAGATGAGACACGAGGCTCATCGTAGCCGTCAGCTGGAAACCAATGAGGTCGAAACCAGCAGTGGTTTGTTGAAGTTTCTTTTCGCAATCTCGGAGACTTGCTTAAGCCCTCCACGGAAAATTCGCATAGCATGTTCCTTGCGTAGTGGCGAGACGGAAGGCGTCAAGTTCGAGGCTCCAACAAGGGTAGAGGTGTGACAAGTCAAGATATCTCCATCCAACAGCAAATGTGTAACAATTGGGCCGAAAGGAAGTCTCCCCTTTAGAGACACAAGCAATCAACATCTGGATCCAGGCGAATAGAGGGATGGCGTTAACCGTTTGAGAAAGTTCCATTGCGGGAGAAAATGGCTGAGCCCGCCAGCCAGTCCCCTTCGACCACGAATACCGAGGGCGTGACGACGTCGGTCTTATGGCTGTCACAAGGCTCTTGGTTGAAATACGATATCAAAACCTGAGACAAGGCGGAAATCAGAGCAATCATGAGCCGCCTCAGTTACTGTTGGCAATCTCGAAAGTCCTGAGAATATACTCATCTTACCTCAGCATACGTGTTGATACGTTGGTAGTCCTCATGATTTCTGACACTCCTGAAGATCAACCCAACAGGACCAAAATAATCTCCATGTGAGAAATGCCGATCTGACTTGCACGTCGCTCTCTACCCTGGCCTGCGATCCTGGTTTTTACATCGGTACTTGACCACTAAACCAAGCAAGAAATTGTGGACGTCCATGATACCACATTGGGACGGAATTTCAACCGTTTTTCCTAGTTGCTGCACGTGTCGTTCTCTGCACGCTTCTCAAGACTTCTGTCCACCTTCTCTGCCCGCTATGCTGCCACAGTCTGTTTCTCGGGCCGCCTAGTAGAAGGGGCGTGTGAAAATCCATCATACAGCAAGATGCATTCGAACACCAGCGCGCACACATGTACAGGCAACTTCGGATTTTGGAGCGGGGCCCTGCATCTACCAGCTGGCCCCATATTTGCAGGATGTGGAGGATACCTGAACATTATTTCTTGAGCATTGAGGCCTGCGTTGCCAGTATTCTGGGAGCTCGGAGGGGCTTGCAAATGGGCTGTAGGGGTGGTGGATAAGCCTACCCACCCATTATCGCTGGGCACCTCATCAAAATCCAGGGTTGGAATTTCGCAAGTATTCCTTTCACCATTTGACAGGCCGGCGTCAAAAAGCAGTCGTTTGATTCGGCTGAGCCGACCAAGCTCCATCCTGATCTCGGTACAGAGGAAAGGAACTAAGTGTTCCGAGACTTCCTAATCTTTGAAAGCTGGCAATTCCACTTCCACCCTAGTAAAGATACGGATGGGGACAGAGGCCCGAGGTAAGCCTCCGGAGCTGCGGAGTGATGCCGAAATCAATGTCTTCTAGGTTTTATGATGACGGATTACCTCTCGCGTTCCTCTGGAGCATCTTTAAGTCTTTAGGAGCATGAAATATCAAGTGATCCCAGGTAGTAATGGGCGTCAAGCGGACGCTATACACTTGGTCAAGTATAGAAGGGGGTTCTTCTTGAGATGACATGCGTACATACATTTCATGCCGGTCTGCTTGCTTGCCTTGCCTTGCCTTGCCTTGCCTTGCCTTACCGATCAAGCCAGAGCTGCATTATCTGCCTGTGGAGGGGACCCGTTTCTGGCCAGAATCTCAATCTGTAGCTGCACTCCGGACTTTTGCCAACGAAACTTTCATCTAGCTCGCATAAGGCGGTTCGACCTTCTGCACAGTGCGGCAGAACGAAGGCAATCGGAGAATTCTGTCGCCCTACCTCTTGTCCGGCTCGTGCACTGTGCGCTGCCACCAGGCTTGATCGCTGCACTGCGCCTGCAGTGCACTCTGCAGGCGGGATCTTCTGCAAGCTTTACGTCTCATTATTGCCCGCAGTACACATACAAACCAGCAGCACATCTGCAGTGCCGGTACCCCAACTTGGTCTTCATAGGGAAGAAAAAGACTCGTAAACCAGGTACATGTACCTATTTCAGACGAAACCATACGACGAGACGACTGCAAGCAGCAGCAGCAAAGGACGGGAGAAAGAATCCGCAAGATCGCACTGCGCATGGGATAGGGCCAGACAGCCGCATCCCACTTCCCTGCCTACATGTCCCCCGCTTCGGAGAAACCTATGACGATTTCCGTGGCTGGGCTTGCCATTTTTGACTACTGGATCCTGTGATTACAGCACCCACAAGGCTCAGAATACGTGGATTATTCATCAGCTACCTCTGTCGAGCTTCACGAAGGCGAGGATCTGAGAGGGTAGAAGTGGAGTACGGTAGGCCGTAGGCGTCGGTAACTGGATCAGCGCGGTGCGTTCGGTAGGGAGGAGCTCGAGGATTTCCCATCGATCTCCATTCTCCGCTATCAGTAAATCGGCGTCAGGCTGAATCTGGTCCGGATCCGCGCTGGCCAGAACTCTTCAACCCCGTCCATTTTTGGCGCCGCTTGCTCCCCCTGCAACCTCACACGGCTCCTGATTGCTGACTTTCGCTGCTCTCCAGCACGCGGAATTGGCGCTGGAGCACTTCCACCCGCGAGGCGTGGCCAATTCTCCCTTCCTCGTGCCTTTGTAAGCGCGGGTATATGGCTCGTCGTCAAGAATAGCAGTGCAGCTGCAACTTGCTGCACCCCAGCCCAGGCGCTGCCAGAGCCGCCAGAGGGGAGTCTGGTGTTTGAAGACTGGAGTTGAAGGACAGCCCGGAGCTGGAGCCACGGAGGTTCTCTGGTGTCATTCATTGTCAGGATTGTTCGGCGGGGGCGTTGGGCGGCGGGTTTCAGTGGCCCTGGCGCTGAGCGACTAGACGATTAACGATCTAACGTGGATGTTACTAAGTAGTCCCGTAGCGCGGTGGTCACAGGTGAACGCGCGAGAACATGGGGTGCAGTCCCAACGTAAATTTTGGCAGAGAGCGCATTGCCGGCTGCGGCTGCGAATACTTCATTGTCGGCGAAGGAGGGAGACCTGGGAGCGAGAGGAGAGGGAGCAGAGGAGGGAAGAGAAGAGTGAGAATGACAGCCAGAGCTGGCCCGTAACCTACGAAAGTATTGCACGGCACGCCGGAGCTCTCCACTTTTCCAGAAGGCACTTTCGCGGGCCTCGTCAGAAGTTCAGAACACTCCGCCAGCCTTCCTCAGCCACTGGCTTTTTGTGAATCAGCATTGTTGGTCCTGCCCTGGTGGTAGGTTTCCGCTCCATACTCACCTCACTCGCTCTCCAGCCCCCTCTGCCCTCGGCTCCCTGGATTTGCAGGGTAGCAGGGCTGCCAGATCAGAGCAGACAGGCACGCAAAACAGAACAGAAAAGACCAGAACCGGTACAGCACACGGACACAACCGACCTCAGACTCGCTCGAGCTCTCCAGGCTCACTACAGCTACCGACCACCGTACAGTACTCGAACCGAACCGGCAAGGCAAGGCAGGCCAGCAGCAAGCCCCGCCATCCAGTCAGCGACGGGGGCCTGTTATTCCTCACGCTTCATCAACCGTCAACCGTTGCCCAACAAACCTTGAAGCGCGAGCTGGCCTGTCCTGGGCTGCTCTCCTCTTCTCCGTTCCCTTCCCTGGTGTCCTGGACAGCTCCACTACGGGCACTCGTTTAGCACACGGCGCACGCTCAGGCCTAGCGTCTAACAGGGGAGCAGCTTGTTTGGCGCGACGACCGGTGGTCGGCCTGCTGGGAAAATAATCGGCGGCGTGGGCGTGGGCGGCGTGGGACTGCTGGTGCTGGTGGAGCTGGTGGTGCTGGTGTGTGCTTGGGGTGATGGATGGTGCTGCGACGGGGAGTGCGTGCAGAGGCCGCGCTCCTGGCTCCATCCTTTAAACTTCTTAGTGCGGCGCTAGGCTTGAAGGGCGCGATTCTCGCTCAACCCCTCCTCCCTGATCCCTCTCCCAGACTTCCCAGTCATCCTCTCGTCTGAGTCGTCTCCTCCTCTCGCCGCGGCGTGCTTGTGCTTGCTCGCTCAGGCGTCCCCCGGCCCAGCCCCCAGCCCCTGCTCGCCAGAAAACCACCCCGGCAAGCCCTTGGGTCCTTGGCCCTTGAGAGAATCACAGCAGCACAGCGCGAGGGCAGCGAGCAGAGACCAGACAGCGGCCAGAGTGAGAAGTGCGCCAGAGAGAGAAGAAGAGGAACAGGAAGAGGAAGAGAGAAGGATCGGAAGAGACCCAGAAAGTCAGAAGAGCTCCCCCTCCTCTCCCTTCAGCCCTGCTCTCGCTCTCTTTCTCCCTCTCCCTTCTCTCCCTTCTTCTCCTCCCCCCCCGGCCCAGTGCAACAACAGCAAACTCCTCTCGCCTACGGCCTCTCTCCCCCCCCCTGCCCTAGCCCTGTCGCCTGCGCTCGCTCTGCCACCTGCTCGTCCCGCTATCCACACGCCCGCCTCCCACTGGTTCCGCTCTGTTATCCAGTTCTTGAACCTTTTACCTGCCCTCCTCCACCCAACCTCCTCTCTCTCTCGTTCGCGCCCCGTCTCCAGATCCATACCTATCTCTCCCTTCTTCTTTCCCCCGACCTCTCGACTTTTCTTTGGTAGGAGGTGCAGGTTGCAAGAAAAAGGTATGTGCCCAGCTGCCCATGTCCCCGCGCTCTGTTTCTCTTGCGCTCCCTCTCACAATCCTCTCTTCTGCTGTCCGCGCTGACTGTTTATTGTACCTGCATTAGAGGTGGCAGCAGTTCTCCAACTCTCCAAACCCAACTACTACTCGCAGAATATCCTCATCGTCCACCCTCCCGGCCCCATCCCTCTGAGGCGCCGACGATTGTTCACGAGCCTAACGACTTCCAACGAAACTTTGCATCCTCGAATCAAAGCACGGATCAGATCTTTTCGAAGCGACAATAAGCACAAGCATACCTGCAGCTTCGCGTAACCATCAACCGCCCTGTCGTGGAGCTTCAATCGCATCTCAATTGGATTGACAGACTTTTCCTCAAGTCTCCTCTTAACGACCTTCTACGAGCCAAACGTCTTGCTTTCGAGTCTTTGAAGTTTTAACGAAGTCACTTTGCGGTCTATGCATCTATTTTGCCCATCACGATAAATAAACGACCATCCTTTGCGCTCGTTGTAAAAGCACAGTTGACCAACTGCTGATCATTTCAAAATACGATTGCATCAATTTCATGCCCAAGCATCCAATTCCGCAACATACAACCTCTGCCCCGACGACCATCTCACAGCAACCAGCTGTCTGACCTACCATATCACCAACCCAGCTTGCGCGGTGTGATTTCAAAGGCTTCTAGAGTCTTCACCCACGCTCACGAACTCTTCGTTGAGTTCTCAGATACCTTGTCCTCCAAGGACTTGATCTCTTTAAACCGAAAAGCTGGATCTCCCGTCGATCTCGCAAGTGCAAACCCGGGGACCTACAGACGTACCATTCTTCAATCATCACGCCCTTCAACGACCGCTGTATGATAACAGGCTGCCTTCTTTGCCTTTGCCACAGCCGCAACAGGCATACTCATCCGGTACTTCGTCACCCCGGGTTGGTTCTCTTGGTTCCCTTGGATCTGCCTCGATTCTGAACGGTAGTTCCCACTCATCCTACACGACTGCATCGTCGTCGAACGGGCCAAAGACACCTTCCCCAACCTTGCCCTCCAATACTGGACTGCCTGTATCCTTATCGCAGACGTCCTACAGCCACACTCCTCCCTCTGGTCCAGCATACTCGTACAGTCAAGATTCATATTCCAGCATGAATCACGGTCCTCAGGATATGTATTACCCTTCACACATGTCAACTGGCCAACCGCCACCACCCCAAACAGTCACGTCAGGAGGTATGGGTCACTATCCCCAACATCAACAGCAGCCCCCATTACTACAACCAGGCCCCGCACAGTACCCACCTGCCCCTGCGCAATACGGCCAATATAACTATACAAACGGATTGACCTCACCCCAATCAGCTGGTCATCAAGTTCCTGGTTCAATAGGGCAACAAAATGTATTACCTTTGCCGGCGATGTCAGCAGGTCAACCAATGCCTGGCCAGGGCTATGGGGCGCAACAAGGATTTGACACGACTGGTCAAGTAGCACCTCCTGGTATGAAGCCCAGGGTTACTGCGACTCTGTGGGAAGACGAAGGCAGTCTATGTTTTCAAGTCGAGGCAAAGGGAGTCTGTGTTGCTAGAAGAGAGGGTATGACGGCATTGTTTCTTTTTGATTTGAAACGCACTGACTGAGAATTACAGACAATCACATGATCAATGGCACGAAACTGTTGAATGTGGCCGGCATGACTAGAGGGCGAAGAGACGGCATTCTCAAGAGTGAAAAAATGAGACATGTGGTCAAAATTGGGCCTATGCATCTGAAAGGCGTCTGGTGAGCGTTGGAGATAATGTGGGAGAACGTCGTAAAGCTGACCAATTGACAGGATTCCGTTTGAGCGTGCATTGGATTTTGCAAACAAGGAGAAGATCACAGAATTGTTGTACCCTCTTTTTGTCCATAATATCGGTGCGCTTCTGTATCATCCGACCAACCAGACACGAACGAATGCCGTGATGGCAGCTGCAGAACGTCGAAAGCAAGAGCAAAACCAAATGCGGAACACGCAGGCACCTGGACTGCCGTCTCTGCATCAGCATCACCACCACTCGATGAACAACTCAATTGGCGGTCACCTCCCCGGACCCCAGCATTCTCTCGCCCCGCATCCGAGCGTTGGGCGCCCGAGCATCGACCGAGCGCACACTTTTCCAACTCCACCGACCAGCGCATCTAGTGTGATGGGCAATATGGGAAGCTCGGATGGAAGCTTTCAATGGGGACCAAGTGGAGGAATGGGAAGCGTTCAAGGTACAAATCCCCTGTCTATCGACACGGGTTTAAGCAACGCGCGCTCAATGCCTACCACTCCAGCGACGACCCCTCCGGGGACCCAAATCCAAAGCATGCAGCAGTATCAACAGGGTACGCAGCAGCCCTACGATGCGTCACGGCAGATGTATTCTGCACCCCCTTCTCAGCAAAACGCTTATTCTCAATCCGGGCCAGACCCCAACATGGCACGCTACTCGCAGCCGAATTCGTACATCAAGAATGAGATGGGTCCGCCCTCGGCGAGAGCACCTGGCGCTGAATCCGAGCACCATGATTCGAAAGATTCGAATGGCATGCTCCACCACAGCCAAGGGCAAGGCCAAGTTGGCCACGGTCACGACGATGAAGCAGATCACGAGCACGAGGCCGAGTACACTCATGGAAACCCGGCCAGTTATGATGCCAACCGCGGATCGTACAGCTACACCAATGGACCAGCAGTTGGCTCTCTGCCAGGAGAGCATCCCCACCTGTCTCCAGAAATGACTGGCTCTCCAAACCACCCAGCCTCCGGACGTGCTACCCCACGCACAGCTTCCGCACCTCAGCCGTATTACGCGCAACAACAAGGCGGATACAGCACACCTCCACGGGTCCAGCCACCTTCCAGTAATCTGTATAATGTAATGAGCAGTGAGCGTGGAACCGCGAACGGCACCACTGGTGGTGATGTGTATGCTTCGCAGTCTGATCTGGGAAACTCGATACCCAACGGCTACGCGTCTCAGCCGGTCATGAATGGAGGCCCTGGGAGCAACAAGCGTGGTCGAGATGACGATGACGATACTCGGCCATCCAGCAGAGGTCCGGGAGGTGACGTGGATTTGAAACGACGGAAGACGATACGTGAAGGGTCTGTATCAGGCCCCCAGACTTACGAGACTGCTCCTCTGAATCGTTCTCGAGCAAGCATCACTCAACGACGCCGATAGCCAGTTTCGATACTCTGAGCCAGACTTTCTGCACATTCTTCTCCGGATCAGATCACCTTAGCCGGACTCCGAACCATTTGCCATCTACTTGTGGCTTAGGCCTACGAACATAAAAAAACCCTCCAACACCACACTCTTTGAAAAGACAAAATTTCCTTTTACCTTACGGTTGTTCTTGTATTGGCTGAAACACCACACTCGGCATATTGTTCTACTTCAGATGACGACGGCTTTACGACTTTCTTTTCTCTGGACCCGTCAAGATGACTCTTCACGGGCCATTTGCATGGATGATGAATTAACGCTTTGCAAAAGGAGGTCGATACAATTTCCTCCCGAATATACACAAATGCAAGCGGGGAGGACTTTGCAAAACCCACGTTGCCGCCGAGACCCGAACCCACGTTCCTATTATGACCCTTAGGCGTGGGGGAATTGGGGGACGGCATTGGGCTCAGACAGCACTTGAACACTGTCGAAACTACATTTATGTTTTCCTTGAGTTTTTACAATAACACCATTGATGACCTTTATGACTTTCACATTACTTTTTTACGTTGAAAGCTTATTTGCTGGACTATGGAAACATGGAAATGGAACGGAATGTTGCGCTTGGCTTCTCTTATGTAACTGAACGACTTTACGAGAGAATAAAAGCTATTGTGTTGATTCTATCTACAGAGACAATGCAGCATTGTTTCCACCTATCTCCTCATTCCCACAAATGCAAGTGAGAATGATAGTGAAATAATCTCTCTGTCGAATCAATCCCACTCAGAACCCGAGGCAGGCTCTCAAGCAGTGGCAGATCCGATTACACAATCATCAGTCACATCCGCATCTGGCTCACGGAGGCGCGAAGCTGCCCCCTTGGGCGCGCTTCCGCCCCACCCCATACATACTTAACCCTCTCCCTTCCTTCCTCCGAACACAGAACCAGAAATAGAAATAGAAAGAGGATGTCCCTCCCTCCCTTCTGAGCCCTGAAACAGATAATCTCCTTTCGACGTTCGTCTGCCTGCTTGCGGATCGGCGGCTTCGGCTCGAGTTGTCTTATCTTGTCTTGTTCTGAGAGGCACTTATTTGTTCGAGAGGTTTTTTGGTACGGTTGAAACGATGGGTTTCATGGCGGAGGTGTGCGGGTAGTAAGGTCTTGCATGTGTGTTTTCTTGCATTGTTTGGTGGGTGCAGTGAGATGTTGTCTGAGTTCTGGTCCTGAGGTACATACACATGAGATTGTTTCTGCTGTTGGAGTAAGGCTATATTTGGGATGGGGTTGAGCGCTTGAGGTGCTTGAGAGGCTTGGTGTTGTTGAGGCCTATATTTAGCGTTGGAAGAAAGAGTGGATGAGGTGAGGGGAGAGATGTTTGGAGATGTTTGTGCGGGGAATGTGGGATGTGGACGGAGTTTGAGTTTGGGTTTGAATGGAGTTGCTGCCCCTCGGGTTCGAGACATTGAGCTTGCATGGTGGGAGTTCGATTTCATGGCGAGGAGATTTCTATTGGAATTTGGGAGGGTGAAACTTTTGATGAGTGCATCATTTTTGGGTACTGTGAGCTAGCATCACGTTACATGTTGAACAAGTTTGTGTTCGAGTTCTCACAGATCCTCCCTCTTTGCTCTCTTCATCTGTTTTGATTATTCTATACCCTCGACACTTCGAGGTTCTTCTTGCCTCTTCATATAGGTCCAAGTTGCTAAGGTGTTCTCGAGTATCAATTGCTCCTTCTGCCCCAGTCTTGACTAAAACCATCTCAAGAAACGCCAGAAAATCCATCATGCTCCCCAACGCCTTACAAGCATTAAGGCCAACCACCGAGCTCTCCAGATGAGATATCGCGGCTCAATTTCGTCGAGGTCCCATGCTCTTTGCCTGTGAAATGAAATGGATTTCGTTCAAGCAGCTCCTCAATCAACCATGTACACCAAGAACCCAACTCTCCACCTGCTCTGAACCTGCAGTACCCCCTCCATCATCCTTTCTGCCTCGACCTGGCTAACCGCTGCCTCTAAGCACATCTTGTCGCGTTCCTCTCTCCCCATCTCCCTTCCCCAGGCCTGCTCATTCTCATTTAGACTTCGCAGCTCCTTTTCCGCAGCAACCGGTTCGGAAACCGTGAACACAAGACCGAGAACCACTCCTTCCAAAGAAGAGTCTCCCACGAGCTCAGAGATTCGAAGCGTTTGAACACGGGATTGAGGTGATGTGAGTGGGGTGTGGGCTTTCAGAAGCGTGGCGATGTGGGACCAGGCGTGTGATGGGATGGTGGATTCTGGAGAGGTGCTTTGGGGTGGTTGGTGAGGTTGAAAGAGGCATTGTGGCTCTGTGTGGGGAGTGGTTGGCGACAGGGTGCTTGGAAGACGAAGCGTTGCTGGTTGGGGTTAGTTTGTGTTGGTTTCTCAAGAGCGCACCGAGTTTGAAACCGCTTCAGAAATCGCTGGACCGGTATGTGAACTGGAATCTCATGCACTCGGCGCCCATTCTTCTGAGTCTCGCCAATTTCGAAGTCCAAGGAAGGATCGTGCCAATTGCAACGTATTCAAAAGACAAGCACCGCATTTCAACTGAATGATCTAGGACTTACGAATAACATCGCCAATACTTCTGCACGACACAGTCGTGATGACAACGGCCAAACTCAAAACATTCAGAAGTAACATTCTGTTCCTGACAGTGCCTCACCAGGAGGTATCAATGGTTCTGAAAAGAAGAAATTGAAAGACTTTCGAGAAACAAGAAATGAACAATTGCAGCAAAATGGAGCGAACAGAGGTATCTGGGACATCTGCATCTTTAATGCTGACTTCAGCCTTGGCACTTTTGGCAGGAACCCACTTTCCTGACACCGTCTCAGAGCATAAACGCGAGCGACATACCTCCCCGGCGTGGCAGAGCATCGTGAGCACACGAGCTAATGGTTGAGAGGAAGAATGAAGCTCGGTCATTGAGTGACGACCTGTGAGGCGAATGCTGTGTCAGATGTGGCAAGGGTGGTGTTTGGGCCCTTTGGGGGGTGCTTGGCCGTTTGAGACATCGATATTCTGTGGGGGGACGAGCCGAAAATGGGATGATGGCTTGGGCAAGGAAACATCCAAGACTTTTAAGCAAGGGAGGACTTGCTTGGGAGTTGTGGTTGTTTCTTGAAGTTCGTGGATTTGCACGGGGGTCGGAGCTTTTATTTCAGGGGCTCACGTGGGCTTGACGATGAAGCGAGTGACATTCGTCATGGCTTTGCCGGGTTGTTTTTGGCTTGGGATGATACAGAAAAACTCTTCAATGAGGGAGAACTTGCGAAGTTGAGATTAGTGTGGTGGACAGGACGGACTTTCCACTCTAAGGGGTCCACCGTCAGCCGCGATTTGGTCGATCTACAAAGATTCTGCAACCACGCCTCGAGACATCTGAAAGCACCTGCATTCTGCTCTTTGTATCCCAGAATGATCCGGCAATCTGAGTTTAAGAGAAATGGCTTCGACCGCTCCGAGGGAACGAAGTGTTGATCGAAGAACGCCTCAGTTGGTAACACCCTTAAGAAGTACTAGCTCCTGGTATTTTGCTGAATGGGTGAATGTCAAATGCAATTCGTTCATCAATCGTCGAGGTAAAACCATCCACGAGCAGCCCGTGATATAAAGCCAAACGCCGAACCCACTTCCATAATTCAATGCGCTTTCAACCAAGCAAGCATTTGTTCATATGCTTCCGCTTGAGCTGTCTTGATCTTCGCATCCTCATACTCTCCAACAACTCCAAATCCGTGTGGAACACCTGAATACGTCTTGAATTCGTGTTCCACATTATTCTCCTTCAAATACTTCTCGCCGTATTCTCGAACTTCTTCGTCGAACAGCTGGTCATTCTCCACGCAAATGAAAGCCAGTGGCGACTTCGTGCCCTCAAAGTCCTCCTTTCCTACTAAGGTTGCATGGGCAATAGCTCCAGCTTTGATATATGGACCTTTCTTCACTACGCCAGCTTCCTCGTCTTTGACTTGTTGGCCCCAGGCAATAGTATCTGGCTTCTCGCCAGCAAGAAGTAAGGTCATCCTTCCGCCGAAGCAATAGCCCACAGAGTATATTCCACCACCATTGGCAACGGCATCTGCGAATTCATCCTTGGCCGCTTCAATGACTTTGTGAAGAATTGGAAGCACCTTTTCTGGAGTCTGCCTGGCTAACCACATGTCGATCAAGAATGATTTGGATGTGTCTGCCAAGCGCATCTTAACTTGCTCGATCCATGAAGGGTCTTTCTCTTCTTCATATGTGGCAGAACCCGGTATAGGATCGTTATTGAACATGTCTGGCAGAACGACAAGATAGCCCTCTCTGGCATACAGATCAGCCTGGACCTGACTGTTCTCCGAATGAAGTCCTGTTCCGCTGGACAAGTAGAGTAGGAGTTTCGATGGGGCATGTGGATAGTCGGCAGGCTTCGAGATGTAGCAATCGACCCCTCCAAGTTGGGTCATCTCCCCACTAGGTCCTGCGCCAAATGCTGAAGCAAGTCAGCATGAGCTGTTCTTGACGACTTATTCTTGCCAATTAGGTCATAGAGATACTGACGAGTCGGTCTATCGGTCACACAGTGTTCCTGACTATTGTTAGTACAAGCTCTTGCCATGACAAGCTCCACGTACACCAAGGCTGGCACCCTTCTGAGCAGGAGTATCACCAGGAATCAAGCTCGCTTCCGTTTCCCCGACGGCATCGCTCTCAGGCGCCTTCGTTGCGATTTCAGAATCAGCCATATTTGCGTGTAATATTCGTAAAATGGTGTTAATGTCGAGCTGTCCTCGTCTGATGCGAGATGAGCTTCCAAGGCAGTTGTGGCGTTAGTAAGGAGGGGTATCCAAATATAGGCACCTAAGCGAGCACTTAACGCCAGTGCGCCCTCGACGCGTTTTCCCTTCTCCCAGAGCGCGTCGTCAACACCAACATTCAGAATTTTCCAGCAATTCTACGACAACTTATTCAGAGACTTCACAATGGCGGACGCAGCAAGATCTCAGATTACCCAAGGCGCCCTTAAGTATGCACACAATCCTATTCAAAGATCTTTAGTAATGGCAAGCAGTGCAATCTTCAATGACCCAGACAGGCTACAGAGAGACTTTCCAGTCCCAGTATGCCAGTGTGTCCAGGTCAAGACTCTTGCTTCGACGACTGAGGGGGGCCAAGAACGTTTTCGGCTTGTCTTGAGTGATATCAGCAACTTCGTACAGAGCATGCTTGCCACCCGTAAGTAAGCGGTAACACCTCGAGGACCATGTTAACCCTCATTCAGAGGCAAATCACGTCGTGCATGAGGGGAAGCTGAAGAAGGGATGCTTCGTTCGACTCAAGTCATACCAGGCGAATGCTGTCAAAGGCAAAAAGTACGTGAGATGAAGACAGCCTTGGAGATGGTTCCACTGACGAAGGCAGGATTTTGATCATCCTGGATATCGAAGTCATCGAAAGTCTTGGGGAGATGGAGAAAATCGGAGAGCCTGTTGCTCTGACAGACAAGGAAGAGGAAGATGTCAAACCGGCCAACACAACAATCGCAGGTAATGGTTTTTACGGAAACAAGCCACAACAACAACCTGCACCCCAAAACCGACCCCTTCCATCGCGTGGCGCACCCAGCAGTTCTGCATCACATGTATATCCCATCGAAGGTCTCTCCCCATATGCGCACAAATGGACTATCAAAGCCCGAGTCTCACACAAGTCTGACATCAGAACTTGGCACAAGCAGAATAGTGAGGGAAAGCTATTCAGCGTCAATCTTCTCGACGAGAGTGGCGAAATTAAGGCAACGGGATTCAACGAGCAATGTGATCAGTTCTACGACTTATTCCAGGAAGGTTCGGTCTACTACATCTCCGCTCCGTGCAAAGTCAACCTTGCAAAGAAGCAGTTCTCGAATCTTCCCAATGACTACGAGCTAATGCTCGAGCGAGACACCGTGATTGAGAAATGTGAGGATACGCAGGAAGTACCGCAGGTCCGATACAACTTCACAACCATCGGTGCTCTTCAGGACATCGAGAAGGACTCAACGATTGACGTTATTGGCGTCTTGAAAGAAGTCGCCGAAGTTACTCAGATCGTGTCCAAGACAACCCAAAAACCCTTCGACAAGCGTGAGCTCACGTTGGTAGACGACACTGGCTACTCTGTCCGACTTACAATTTGGGGCAAAACTGCAACAGCATTCGATGCAAGCCCGGAAGCTATCGTTGCATTCAAGGGCACTAAAGTCGGCGATTTTGGAGGTCGAAGTCTAAGCTTATTGTCTTCCGGATCTATGGCTGTTGATCCTGATATTCCTGAGGCTCACAAGCTGAAGGGATGGTATGACTCTCAAGGACGAATGGACAGCTTTGCCTCTCACTCCAACATGGCAGGTGCTGGAGCAGCGGGTGGCCAAAAGGATCCGCTCAAGACCGTTCATCAAGTCAAGGAAGAGCAGCTCGGCATGTCATCAGAGAACCCGGATTATTTCTCCATGAAAGGCACGATTGTCTATATCAAGCAGGACACGTTCTCTTATCCCGCATGCTTAAGTGAAGGTTGCAACAAGAAAGTCATCGACGTGGGTGATGGCACTTGGCGTTGTGAGAAATGCGATATCAACCATCCAAAACCAGAGCACAGATATATCATGTCATTGAATGTGAATGATCACACCGGTCAACTATGGTTGAGCTGTTTCGACGATGTTGGACGTTTGGTCATGGGTATGAGTGCAGATCAACTCATGGAACTGAAGGAGAATGATACTGTGGCTATGGAAAGGGCCTTCGAAGATGCTAACTGCAAGACGTTCACCTTCAAGATCAGAGCAAAGACCGACAGTTTCCAAGACCAACAGAGGTATTGCTCCTCATCCCCAACTGTTCGAGATTATGCTGACATCACAACAGAGTTCGCTACCAAGTCATGGGTGCCGTGCCAATCAACTTCACGGTCGAGGCTCACAAGCTCGCGGATCTCATCAAGCTGTACAACATTGACTGAGGAGATCATACTAATTATTTCTTGCTGTCGTTTTGATGCGGTGGTTCGGCCCTCGGTGCAGTTTTCTATTCTTCGTGCAAGTGACCGGGACGACAGGGGTTTATGCTGGATGTAGATTATGGGCACGATGATGGATGGGTTTGCATGATGGAGACCGTGTTTTATCGAGATGGCATTGGCGTTAGTGGAAGCAGTTATCGCATGAAGAAATGAAGTAATACTGACTTAACCATTTTACCCTTGAGCTGTAATATCGAGCATGAAAGCTTCAGAGATCGAGGACCAAGGGCAGGAAACATAGTGTGCTATTCTGACAATGCTATCGCTGAAGATCGATCTTGTCTTCTATGATTTGCCTCTATCATAGAACAAATCTTGTCGACGCCAGCCTCTCCAATGCAGCCATTCCATCGTGCCATGCAGTACGCCTGCTCTCAACCACGAGAAAGAAGTACTACGCTAAAATAGAGCAAGCTTCCCTTCTTTCGTAACGCATTTCTTCTTTTCCTGGTTTGTACGCCGCCAGTCCGGCACGTGTCTTCATGTATCGTGACTTTTCGTTTCGCATGTCTTGCTAAGTTGTTCAGTAAAGATTGCTCATAATGTCCTCGTCCTCAACAGCGTCGCCCCAGTCCATGTTCATGTCTGCACCCGAAATACCCTGATCTACCAAGCCACCTTGTTTAGCGTTCTTCTTCTGCTTCTGTATGAATTTGATATAATCCTTGTCATGGGTTAGCATCCGATCCGTCTGCTTGATCTCCTTGGTCAAGGTATGAATGCGTTCAGTTGCCGCACCAAGCACACGTTGCATGTCAGCCTCTGTCAGAACTGGCCCCCCGACGGCAAAGGTGACGATTGAGGGGTGGCCTGGAGAACTGCTCATGGTGGCATGCAATTCACCTCGATTGATCATGCCCTGGACAAGAGCCTCTCCAGCCTGCGGTGACTGCAGCTTACTTCCGGTCTCGGCGCTCATAGTCTGACTGACGATTTCTGGGATGGAAATCTTGCTGTAAATGTTGGCAAGGTTTCTAATCTGAAACTGTTGGTATGCTGCCAGAACATGCAGAACCAAGCCAGTATTGCAATCATTTCGCCATACGGTCACGCCTTGGTCTGCTTCAGCCTTGAGTCTGGAAGCAGTACCGCTCTCAAAAATCTGTGCCAAAGTCTCGTACGGCTTGGCTAGGGTGTGGTATTGCTTTGCCGCGTTGGAACTGGTCGATCTGGGTAGGCTGAGCAGTCTGCCTTCGTGCAAAAGACCAACAAGAACCCATTTCTTATAGGCTTCTGCCATAATCTTACTTACGGATCCCTCTTTCGCAGGGTATGTGACAGCATTCTCCAAGCATTGCAAAGCAAGCTCCCACTTGTTCAGACCGATAAAGACCATGCCACTGTAAAGGAAGTACTCCAAAACCTCTTGATACTTGAACTTCTGGGTAAGACCCGATGCAGGTGTGATGAACTGGGTCGGATTGAGATTCATGTCGCAAATATATTTTGGCTTTGGTTGGTTGCTGGTTCCAGGGAAGTAGAGGATGAACTTCTCAATGACTGGCACAATCGGACTATAGGTTCGCGTGTCCAGTGCCAACTTCACCAACGCCAAATGTGTAGTTGTAAGCATGCTTCCCGTAGGGTCCAGTCTTAGAAGAGCATCTCTAATGGGTGCAATTGCCGCCCAAGGCTAGATAATGTCAATGGTTGTAAAGCATCCACCAAGCAGCAGACGAACCTGTCTCTTACTCATCGCAATGCTCGCAACAGCGTCTATGATGGACGATAGCTGGTCTCCTAGATATCTCATTTGTCGTGGATCGAAGGTGCCAAGAAATGTAATCGACTTCCCCCATATCTTTTCCATGTCTATACCCTTTGCGTTTTTATTTAATGCTGAGAGATTGGCGAGTAGGATAAAGGTGTATGGGACAGTGTTCAAGGCGGGATTGATGACCTGCAAGTTCCATTAGATAACGCTTTCCGGTAAGGATCTATAGTTACTCACATCTAGAACATTTTCACCACCTGAGGTCTGCTGAAGGAGCTTGCTGTCGGACAGCTTTTTCACATAATCAATCTGGTCTCGAATACCTGAATCATAGGCGTGATCTGACATGGGATTTGGGGGCGGCGGATGGGGAGGAAATGAGAGGAGGTTGGGAAGGAGGTTATCCATCTTGACGGTGGAGGGAAGGCGGTCGTTGGAAAGATCGTGTGCTAGTTCGTGGAGCTGTTGGTGCGAGGCTTCAGCTTGAGGAGCTTCGCCCAGACACTTGAAGTCGAAAGAGGTTCTGCCAGACCAAAGTATGCGACGAGAGAGCACACGTAGGATAGACAGGAATTCGTGGCGAAACTGTGCCGTGGAGAGCGGTTGTTGTAGGATGAAGAGGAAGCTCAAGGCTGCAATGAGCTCAATTTACATTCGCGAACTTCCCCACGGCGGAGACAAGTCGGCCCGGGAGCTCCACTTTAGTCTTCTAAATCGACCCCTATTTGTGTAACATCACCCCTCCTCCAAATTTTATGTCACTTGACTCACCTCCCTCTTGAAGACCTCGAAGCAATAATGTCTGTGACCAACGCCCTTCCTGCAGATGCGGCACAAGCAGCCAAGTCTGCTTCACATATATTGGCAACGCTCCCAGCTGCTGCTCGAAATGATGCTTTGACCACTATCCACTCTGCCCTCTCTGAGTCAAAAGAGGAGATCCTGGCTGCTAATGCTCGCGATTTGACACTGGCAAGGAAAGCTGCTGAAGATGGACAATTAAGCTTGAGTATTGTCTCACGGCTAGATCTTGGCAAGAAAGGGAAGTGGGAGGACATGCTGAAGGGGATTCTGGATGTGAGGGCGCTAGAAGATCCTGGTACAGTCCCCTTCTGGCTGTGTAGACGTAACTCTAAATGTGAAACTGTGTAGTTGGCAAAGTCACGTTACGAACAAGACTTGATGATGGACTGGAGCTTGAAAGAGTTTCTTGTCCTATTGGAGTACTTTTGATCATTTTCGAAGCCCGTCCCGAAGTCATTGCCAATATTGCTTCTCTTGCTATCAAGTCGGGCAATGCTGCTATTTTAAAAGGTAGGATATGATCACCGCATCAGAGGATCTTCTCTAACTTTAATTCAGGTGGAAAAGAATCAACAGAGTCATTTATTGCAATCTCAAAAGTCATTTCTGCAGCTCTGGAATCAACAGAAGTCCCGAATACAGCCATCCAGCTCGTCACGACACGAGATGTGATCCCTCAACTTCTCGGTCTAGATCAGTATATTGATTTAGTCATCCCAAGAGGTTCGAATGAGCTTGTCCGCTACATCAAGTCCTCAACAAAAATTCCAGTTCTTGGTCACGCGGATGGACTCTGCGCAATTTATCTCGAGCATACCGCTGATCCAAAGATGGCCATCAAAGTTATAGTTGATTCGAAAACCACGTATCCTGCAGCATGCAATAGTGTCGAGACACTGTTGGTGGAAGAATCCGCTCTAGACACTGTGCTTCCACCTGTTGCAGAAGCTTTACTGGAGAAGGGAGTTTCGCTCCGGTGTGATCCTGCGAGCAAGACAGCTCTCACCGAGAAGCTTTCAGCACATTCATCAGTCATTCTTCAAGATGCTGATGAGAGTGACTTTGACACTGAACATCTTTCCTTGGTATTGGCAATCAAGACAGTCTCCACCATTACCGAAGCAATCTCCCACATCAACTTCCACGGCTCCCACCACACCGACGCCATCTTAACCTCTTCCTCTCCTCTCGCCGAACAATTCATGTCCAGCGTAGACTCCGCAGGTGTGTTCTGGAATACTTCTACCAGAATGGCAGATGGTATGCGTTTCGGCTTCGGCACGGAAGTTGGAATCAGTACCAATAAGATCCATGCTCGGGGCCCGGTTGGGTTGGAAGGTTTGATGATTTACAAGTATAAAATCCGAGGAGGAGGACAGGTTTCGTTGGAGTATGGAGAAGGCGAGGGTCAAAAGTCTTTTAAGCATGAAAAGCTGGCGTTGTGATATCCAGTTGTACCAAGAAAACATACAATCAATCTTCTTAGTTGGTCGCATTAATTGTTACTTTCTTGCTACTTCGATCGATCATATAAATGATTACTTTAACAAACTATCTTTCTAGAGCACACCAAAATTTTTAAACTACCTCCCCAATAGGTTCTCAAGCGAGATGATGCACCCCCTTTCACCTTGTTTACTTTACATTGTGCCATTAAGCGAGCTCACAAAATCACCAGCGTTGCGAGCCCAAAAATTGGAAAAGCCTCAATAGCACTAGATTAGAGCATACCAAGAAGGATAACTCGCCGCAGGCACCTTCGAACCCTCTTCCGCGTTCACTCAAAACATAAAAGAAAATCGCCGAAGAGTATATCTGCATCAATAGACAAAATAAGCAAAACTCTAAGACCCCCGGGCGGGCCTCAGAGAAACCAGACCAGCTGGTTTTTTCCGCTCCACTCTTAGAGGTGTATATTAAGGTGGGTTGTCGTCGCTCCACTTCTCAAAGCCGTGTATTGGAGAAGTGGGTTTTCGTGTGTGGTTTTTTGAGTTAACCACTCGCCCTATCGATCCTCACTCATAATTTGTAAGTTAAGCGCCCACGCTGGTCCACACTTAACCCCCTGTTATGAGCTTGTTGTGCCAAAAATCATCTTATTTGACCATATAAAGCCCTCGAGCGCATCACGTGTTAGTCGGGGCTAAATTGCTCCTCTCGAGAATCGCCAGCAGGTAAAAAGCTCATGACCATCACTACGTTCAAGGCATCTGACACCATGGCATCAAATATTGAAGAAATGCTTTAGTCATATCATGCCATTCATTTCAATACACTCCAAGCCTACTAAGTACACCAATCCGCGATGAACGACCATGGGGTATCCTCGCCAACAACCAGAAATTAAGTACAACCTCTACTTCTTCGCGCTCTGTATCCACAACAGCTTTTCTCCCTTTTCCCAACTACAAGTCCAAAATCCGAGGACAGAAAGCAAGAAACAGATTGAACGATGCGTGTTCCATGTTACAGACAGACGATCCAAAGAGAATTGGCGCGTTGCCAGGCAGACATTACTCCTTTTCAGCCAGCCTCCCAAAACAAACGAAAGAGCAGAACATGCACGCAAGCAAGCAACGACCAGGCGCGAGCCAATTCGTGTTAACGCCATTCCCCGACCCCGACCCCGGAGCCGTTCATCCACAATTCATACCAAAAAGAAAGAAAAAGCTAACACCTCTTCTACGCCTTCAGCGATCAGAATCCTCGGAACGGATCGTGACCGAAATGACCACTTTCAAACTGGGCATATTCGCCCTCGCCTTCGGTTCTGCTTCCAGTGCCGAAGAAATCATCGCTCGGTCGCCCACGCGACGAGTAGTAACTATCACGGTTCCTGCTACGCCGTCTTCGCTCTCGACTCCTTCGTCTCTGCATGCCCACGAAATCCATCTCATCTTGCTCATCTGGGAAATCATCGAAGCGCGACATTCCAAGGGGACTGATAAAAGCTTCCATCCTGACTGTTCCGACGGCGTCGAAGAAGTTGTTCACCACAGCTCCAGGACGATTGCTCGCGTCTGACGTTCGAATGGACGAGCGGCCGGAGACAGACATGGCGTTATATCCGGCGATTGAGGAGGATGGCTGTGACTGGTTGTAGATGTCAGATGAGCCAGTGGTTCCTACGCTCAAGCCCGCAGTGCTGGATGTCGGCGCATGACCGCTAGATGCTGGGCCAGAGAATCCACGGAATGATAAGGGAGGCGGAACCCGTGAGCCAGTGTTACTTCGCTTTCGTCCATGCATTGGAGGTAGAGGTGGACCATAGGAGCCGCGTTCAGAGAAGCGTGGCACAATTGGAGGATCGGCTGCAATATCACGATGATCGGTGTGGGCAGAGTAGAAGGACTCAACTTCACGAATTGAACCATCTTGGCCGGAATGCACACTTGTTGGTCCTGATCGTGCTGATGCTGTCTTGCCTTTCGCGACGCGGATTGAATCTCTAATGCCGCTCTTGCGGAGACGGTTGGGTTGTCTAACCTCGAAGTCCGGAATTGTAGGCTGTGGGATGGGAAGAGGGGCCTGGACTATTTCGGGAACGGCTTGAGACGAGTGGGCGAGAAAAGAGAGCGCCGTGAGCCAGATGTAATGGCGTTCCGGGGAGACAGCTGTAAACTTGAGGGCGCGTGCAGGAGTTAAGATCAATATGGATCGATTGAAGAGAGGTGCTGAGCCCTTGGGGGGTGGGTTGTCATCCTTGACATCCAAGACGGATTGGATGGTCACTATCAAAGTCAGCATGGGGGATTTCAATAGAGACTGGAACACTCACATTTTCGACCCGATTTTCCCATCAAGGCGGACCCAGATGTTGGCTGCTTGCTGCTCCACATGACAGCCCTCTCATAGGGCGCCAACCACACCCAGCGTTTGTGACGAACGCCGTTGGCACTATCACCGTCCATACCATTGGATTCAGCAACACCAAACGACTTCCGCCTTCTGACATATTTGAACATCCATTCACCAACCATGGTTTGAGCAATGGCATCCACAACACTCGTTGCATTGTTGTTGCCTTCGATCGATCCACTGCCAGTGTTGGTAGTATTGGCAGTGTTTGCTGATGGTTGTTGTCTGTGGTGAGTTCTGTATCGGCTGCTTCCAGTCTCCTTCATGTAGCCAGGAGTGGTGATCTCGTTATTTGGCATGGGAGGAAGTTGAGGACTCTCGGGAGCTTCAGTAGATGCAGACATTGGTGGCGGCGATCGACTGCCACGTCGACGAGAAGTTCGACCACCTCGACTGATTGCAGCAGCAGATCTGACTTTTCGGATGCTGTTTGCTCGATAATGACCTCTTGATCCTCGTCCCCAGGTCGGGCTCCTGTTGCCGTCACTGGGGGCACTAGCACTGATTGGAGGTCTTCTTGAACTAGCTCTGGTTGGAATGGGGAAAGGAGGTTCCTTCACTGGCTCTGGTAGGCTGGGACTGCGAGGGCGGCCTTGATGAGCGGCAACACCACTTTGTATGATTGCAGCACGGCGAATACCACTGGGCTTAGTGTTATTCGTGACAAGTGTCAATGGCTTATCAAGTTGGCGGACGGCAGACTTCATTTGAGCTCTTGGCGGCAGTGTTTGCACTTCCGGCAAGGTGTACTCGCCGTTTGCATCATGTATGCTCCTCATCGAAGTCTTCCCGGGCAAGGGTCTCGATACCTCGGAGAGCTCCACATGCTCCGGGACCGATGTTGGCCCCGAAGAAATGCGTCTGGCCGTCTTGCGAGGAGCAGGAGGCTTCGGCGCCGACAATGGAGTCCTATAATCATTGTCGCTCAGATCCGCATCTTCGAAATCCTCGGCATCGTCAGAGCTTCCATTGTCAAAGCCTGCAAAAAGACTGCTGATTCGATGAGGACGTCTGATAGAGCCTTTACCCTTCGCCAATGGCCCATCGTCATTGTTCCCAGGATAAGCATCTCGAGTTTCACTTGCTGGCATTTGAGGTGGAGATGACGGAATCTCTTGTTCCAAGCTCTGCCGACTCTTCACCCGTCTGGGATTGCGAGGCGGCAGGTTACCGGGAATAGGTGAGAATCGTTTGACTTCCTCGGCCGTTGGTTCAGGGGAGGGAGGCTTGGATGATATTGCTGAGGGTTGAAGATGTGGTGGGAGTAGATTGATTCGCTGGGCAACTCGGATCTCCTCTGTTTGCACGGAGATTGACCTCGTTGGGATGGGTACTTGCATGGAGACCTGGCAGCCGGCATCTTTGAAGTGCTGGGGCAATAGGGGTTCCTTCGGCGTTGCGGGAGCCGAATTAGGCGGGTGTAACTGAATCGATGGAATGGGGATGGGTGGAGGGGGTGGGGCTCGCCTGGGTGACTGCAGCTCGGGAACGACATCTGTTTGCGTTGAAATGGATATCATATCTCGGATATCGTCTTTAAATGGCGGTGGAGGTGGAGCTCTGGTTGGTGATATAGGAGTCCTGGGAGGACTGAGAGGGTCTTCTAAGGTTTGAGATGCTGCAGACACCATCATCGAACTCGAAGGTGGCTCGATTATCAAGGGTGGATTTGCATGCACACGTTTTCTTCGTTGATTGGCCTCGATCTCCCACTCTCGAGGAGCAGTATCAAACTGTTGCCGTTCAATCTTGTCGGCGTGGATCGAGCCATTGACTTGCATTGGCTCAAACGCTGAGGAGATTTCAGTTGCTTCCAGCTTGGGCGATGGCGGAGGCGAAAACTGGATACCAGTATCAACATATTCGACTTTCGAAGTCAAAATGGGAGTCTCGTCGTCCTCCATAATACCACCCTCGAGCCTTTCGAGAACTGCTTGGTTGGCCAACATTCGACCACGTGCCACACTCCCAGGCCGCATGAGACTCTCGATGCTCTGATTGCGGCGGTGGTGCTTCGACATCACACTCTCACGGCTCTGGTTCCGGTTGTGCAAGATGGACAGGACGCTCTCAGGACGATCAAGATCAGTGTGATCCTCATCTTCATCGAGGTCCAGCTCGTCCGCAAGGCTCACACCGTTGAGCTTTGTTCCTCCGTATCCATTTGGACCATTCAACATCGAGAATCGAATACTATTCGTCATGCTCATTGTTCGGATGCTCCCTGCATCACTGCCATTTCCATGGACGGGATCTCGAGACACATCCTCGCCCTGGTGCTCTTCGTGGCCATTTTGGTGACTGGCTTGGTACGCAGCGACTTCTTCAAGGACAGTCTTCAGACGACCCTCAGCCACATGAATTTTGCGTTCATACTTTCTCTTTTCCTCTTCCCAATTGTCCTTATCTCGGCCCCACTGTTCGTGTACGCGGTCCGAGTCTTCTTCTTGGGTTCGAATTCTCTTCTGCGCAGTCTCCAGACGTCGTTTGATGTCGGCGTTGAGATCAACAGCCTCGTCACGTTCCCTGGCGAGTTCTGAGAGAGCCGAGGATGTCCCTCCTTCGAGCAGGGCCAATTGACGCTTCAGTGAGCGGCTTTCCTTGCCAGTTACAACCAAAGTTGCTTCCAATTGCTCTTGCTCACCCCTTGTGTTGTGCAATTCGGATTCCAAATTTTCAATTAGTTTCGTCTTCTCCTCCTGGTCCCTCCGCAAAGCCAAAATTTCGGAGACCAAGTTGGCATGCAGTGTCGGAGTGAAGCGTCGAGGATCGAGAATTGAGATGCTTTTGAGTATCAGCACAAAAAGTTTTTCACGCAAACAACCCACTAGACCTACCTCTCATCATTCGTCACATCTTTGGAATTTCTGCGATTCTTTTCCCCAGGAGGCAGAGGGGGAGGCGACGAGGATGGTCCTGGAGAGACTGACTTCTGGCGAGATGATCGTCTGGAACCGCGCGAAGGAGTCCTATAGGGGGTGTCGGTTGGGGTAGGAAGTGAAGCAGCTGCAGCCGCAGCATATTCGTCCTCCGTCTCCCACGCACCTGCCATTGTGGTGATGATTCGAGAGTCAGAACTTCACCGCCAGAATGATGTTCTAACACCTCGGTCAACTTTCCATCAATCAATAAACATCAATGAAAATCGCCGAGAGATGCAGTAGAATTTGTTCGAGTAAGCCAATGGCAGATCCGATGTTGCAACGATAATCCCAGGAGACTCGTCCTCGGACCCGATTTTCTTAAAGCTTTACTCGCTCAAATTGGGTTGGAGATTCGAATGGGCGTTTTAAAAACAAAGCTATGGCTTGAGGGCGCTTGGACATAAATTAGTTGTAAGTTTTACAAAGCCAAGGATGCCTGAGTGGATGCGGTGTGGAGAATTGTTTCGAGGCAAAACTCACCTTCTATTTACATAGAGAAGAAAGTTCTATCTTTGAAAAGAGTCTGACAATGACAAGCAAGACTGTTCACTCCATCAGCTAGACTCGCGAGACCCGGAGTTTTGGGTTGTGGGTGGTGATATAGGCAAGCATTGACCACCAGGCTTGGCATACCTTTTTAAGACACCAGCATATATGCCATGAAAAAATGATGCAGGGTCGGTTGCACGAGTTGTATGCCGAACAGCTATTCCATATCAGATGCTTTCTTCTATCGAACCCCTATATATGTGCAGGTAGAAAGTCTAGGAGCGTCTCTCGTCAATCATATCGATTCGAGTCTCTCGAGGGACTGCAGGAAATGGCGCGTTTGAGGAGATGCGAGGCTGTCTTCGGCCAGCAGTTGGGACGAAACAAATAGGAATTCGAGAACAAGTAGAGAAGATAGGCGAGAGCTGTAGCGGGGCTTTGATGGTTCGCGTCTCTCGTAAGTTTACTATGCAAAAAGAATTAACACTGTTTCGAGTATGTGACCTCTGTGTATCCTCGTGTCTTTGGGACGACATTGACAGTGATCAATGGCATGCCCGCACTCGTATCTCGGGCTCGATGTTGTGACAAGCGCGAAGGGCTTACCCGTATATCAGATTTCGCGTTCAGAAGAAGCAAAACTGTTATGGCGTAGGAGTTCGTCGAGGATATGTCGGTGGCCGTCTGGGGCTCACGGTGCGATTTCTTGTCGTCGTCGCTGTCGTCCACGCAAAATGGCACAAAGGTAGAGCACAAGACAAGACAGAAACACGTCACTGAGAAGGAGAAACGCGCTCAATGGCACTGCACAGTGAGGAGAGCAAACAAAATGAAGCAATGAAGATCGGGCAGTTCACTTGCGAACCCACGGACTTTTGGCGTCCCATTGCTATCGGCGCTGGAAAAACGCCATGCACGGTTTAGGTTAAAAGGAGGCACATGGGGGTGTCGGTGGGGAGCGCACTACGGGGAGTTCGACTGGGCCAGCTTTGATTAGAGCGTTGGAAACGGTTAGCAGCTCAGGGGTGCCGTGGAGCAGGGCGAGGGGTTCGCCCGCGGACCAGGCCCCAAGAAGCTTGGATCAGGATCCGCTGCAAGAGCCTGCGATTTGTATGCACGAACGTGCACTGCGCCGGACGTGCAGCACAGCACAACGCACACACTTTGACGTGAAGAGAATGCAGATGCAGAGGCAGAAGCAGATGCAGAGCCAGATAATGCGAGGGCTCTGCCCTGCTCCGGTTCGTCTGTTGTTGGCAGACCGACCTGAACTGCAGCCCAGAAGAACATCGGGTTGCAACGCTGGAGAGGCGAGAGGAGGCGTGACTGGGTGCTGAGAGCGATCCTGCAAATTGCAAGGCTTCGGATCGAAGCCGAAGCCTAGAGAGGCACGGCCAAAAAGCCCGTCAGCTGGCTGATCAGGGCACAGTTCGGCCAGTCAGGGCGCTGCAAAATGTGATTTTGCTGTGATTTAGCAACAATAGGCTGTCGTTTTTCGACCACGAGCCAACAGCTGGCCGACTCTGGGGCTTCGTGCAGGGCAGCAGTTCAAGCCGCGGCAGGACAAAAGCATTGTTCAGATGGCAGCCCCCGTGATGGCGCTGCTGCAGCCAAACAAAATGAGCAAAACTTTAAACAGTTGCCGTGAGAGCTGCTTGCACCAACAAGGCCTAGCACAGTGGTTTCGGAAATTCTCTGGGAACTGTGATGGGATGGGACTCACCTGGGCCGTCCCGGAAGCTCTGAATCTTCCTCAGTGTGGGGCCATTTGTGCAGGAGGCCAGGAGGCCAGGACCAAGCCGAGTGATCGGCTGGTTGGAACCCTCGAACGTTGGAGTGTGCTGCGCGGGTCCGTGACGAATCCAGCACGCGGGAGTCGAGTCGAGGAGTAGACTCGAAACAGTCGAGCAAACCTTGGAGTTGGAAGCTTGGGAAAGCCAAAGATTGGAGGTGTTTCTCCCGAAATGAAAATGTTACGAACGGGCGGGAAGGTCAAGCCTCACACTTGGCACAAAGGCTGTGGCCTTGCAAGTGATGTGAAAGAGGCTTGAGCTGAAGTGTGCTGAGAGTGCGTTGATGTGCTTCCGACGGGGGCTGATTCGTGCGTGGTCTGCAATCACGTTTATTTTCGAAAGAGCCAGGCTCGCGTCAGCGGGAACTGCCTCCCGGATCTGGGCCACGGAACGAGCTCACAGGTGAGGATTGAAGAGCGTCTGGTCTCTGGTGTCTGGTACCTGCTCTAAGGAAATGCTGCTGTTGGGCCTCTTTCCCCTCACTTATTGCCGTGGCAATCGACCTCGCTTCTGACGTTCGGCACATCTACTGTAACAAGCATTGGATAATTGCTTGTGATGCTTCACTTTGAGGAACCTGGAAGAATGCTGGTTGAATCCAGCACGTGAAGGACGACCGCCAATATGGACAAGATGGGATCGCCGCATGAGATGACCAGGTCCAGAGTTACTCGTATCCTGTGGTCAAAGCACACTGGAAATAACCAACTCCCCGGTCCCCACGACGCCTCAGCAAGTCGTCACAGCAGTCACATCTTCATGGGATTCCTGCAGACTGCAGAGAGATGCTCTTCGGGACACCGCCTGTGTTATCGTGGGCATCTTGACGTCTTACCCCCGCAATGCCTTGCCGTTCTGGTGCAGCCGTGCTGATGATGTCTCTCAGCGTATGCAGCAAGCACGATTATCGTCTATCGTGACTTTCTCGAGACCATGACCTGGTAGACAGGCATTTCACACTTTATTTGGATGTTCAACTGTCGGTTACAGGTTGCATCCCCCGCGAGCACCCCTATCATCAGCCTGCCAGCCACAGCAGCCACCCCGCAGATTGCAAAGATTTGGTTTCTGGCATCCGCGTGTTTCAGATCTTCCCCCGCGAAGTTCCTTGGTAAGTGCACCCTTAATAATAGTCGGCGTTAAGATTCTTTCCTAACCTCCTTTTTGTTGACAGGCCTGCTCGACCTGGTATCGAAAATAGCCATTTCGCCGTGCATACTTCCTCAAAATAACCACAGGTGCCTCAATCCACTGATTCTCCCACCCTAGAAATCTAGACACTTTCTCGGGGGGAGTGAAGGAAGAATACAAAGTATCAGATCGTATATAGGCTCCAGGAGAATAGGAATATTCTGTCGTTTCATTCTCAAGTGTGCTCAAAAGTCTCAAAGTCAAGGGAATTTTCAGGCCCATGGCTGCAGTGTTTCAAGGGAATTGGCATCATGCCGAGTTGCAAGCTTTCTGTTTGCACTGCCTCGAGCTTCTCCCTTTGTTTGAGCCCCTTCGGGTTTTGAGGTCTTGTGTACCTTGGGGGCTGTTACGTTATTTTTCCTACCAACCATCGTAGAAAATTCCCGATGACTTTCGTGTTCCCAGAGCAGGTTGGAGAGATGGAGAGCTCCCCTGCATATTAAGTTCCATCTAGCCAAGTCAATTTCCAACCCTATGTCCTCACATTTACAATTCACATGTGTTCTAGTAAGCTACATCATTCTTCTCCATGAGCGCCCCCTGGGGTTTTTTGGACCCTTCTCCTTCTTAAACCATCTCAAAGTTGTCTTGCATATCATACCTAGCCTTTCTCTTCTAAAAGTCCTGAATCTGATAAGGCTTGCTATTTCAAAATCTTACTCATCCCAAAGCATCCCAAGAAAGCCATGTGGGTTAAAAAGAAATTGAACAATATATTTTGACTTCTACTTGAGCTCAATCTTTCAGTCTACGCCAAACCTCCTAGCAACTTCTAGGAAACCATCTTCGCCCTCCGTAATCCACATGTCAACCCAGTTCTTTGCCTCTTTGTATTGGCTCTGCTCCGGGCTCCAATCCTCTTCTTGCCTGCGCTCTACATAGATTGTCCTGAAGCCACAACCTCTTGCTGCCTTCAGGTCGTTCAAATGCGCAGCAACCATTGCCACCTCTCCCGGCTGCAGACCTAACTCCTTCGCTGCCCCATTGTAGACACTGGGATGCGGCTTGTATGCTTTAAAGTCTGCCGAAGACTGCAACCGCCTGAACCCCAGTTTCCCGTGCTCATCCAAATCTTTCAGCAGTGACTGATTCCCATTCGACAATGTTGATGTGATGAACTTGGTCCCCAGCTTCTGCAGTCCAGGGGAAGAGTCTGTCCATGGATCGAGATAATGCCAGATCAGACTCAGATCTTTCACCTCCTCTTTACTGTACAAACCCGCAAGCCCCCATTTCTCGAGCAGGTCAACGAGTGAAAGATGGTGATGGGTATCAATATCTCTCCATTCTGTTTCTCCTGGCACGAAACTGCTTACAAACTTCTTGTAGGTGTTTCTCCATTCTTGAGCAAAACGCCCCCAGTCTTCATCTGTGAGCTGGGATAAACGTATCCGAACTGCTGGAGGAAGATTTGCGGATCTGGAGGATGAAGATGTCTTATCAAGAGCGCTGTGGATAAGTGTAGATGTAACGGTCTTCCTCCAGTCAACCACGGTGCCGAATACATCAAATGTGAGGCCCTTCGGAGGGGTTTTGATGATATCATACTCTGAAGCCATTCTGGCAGAGAGGCTGTACCAGGCTACAACACTTCTAATGCAAACAGTAAGTAATATTGGTTTCGCAAAGTGTGTTCGATAGAATTGAAGATGATATCCATGTTCATGAAGACGTGCTCAGCACAGGCCAAACGATTCGCTTCCCCGCTTCCCCTGTCTCAGTTCAGCTCCTGCGAGCCCCATAATTTCCGTAAACAAGCATTTCTTGGCAGATTCACGTCATGCCCTCCAAGGAAAAACTCCATCACAACCGCCAGACCATCCCAACTCTAAATCTTCGACCCCTTGGTGTATTTCGACCGAAGCTCTAAGATCGACCAAACTGGAGTACTCCGCCGCACCATTTTGTTATGGCTGGACGTCTGCACCAACACCGTGGAAAGGGGGAGGAATTCGGGCCATTCACGTTCTTGAACCCAACTTCGCGACGGTACCCGCTCAGCTGGAAGCCCCCCGGAGAAGACTCCAGCTCAGAAGAGACGCCAGGGAAGTCGATTGATCCGCCCACTTCTGGAGAATCATCCACAAGCAACAAGGACGAGCTGCGAGCTGATGAAGTTTCGAGACTGTACCGCTCCCGAGACAATCGCAAAGGTAGGCGTCTCCTTCTCCTTCTACAAGCAGAGCTCTTCACTAACCGTGCTGTTAGGTCGACATGCCATCGTTGTAACTCCTGCGGCTCAAAAGGGCAAATACCTTACTCCTCAATCCACGAGTACCGCCAAGGAAACACTGAAGGGAATATGGCGAATGTTCAGCACGTACCCCTACTGGGACGTCTCTTACCTCGTCGCTGTAATATTCACATTGGGATCAGTCGTCTGGTGCATCAACGCATTCTTTGTCTGGCTTCCGTTGCAAAATCCTTCAACGGAGTTTCCAGGAGAAATCGCGGATGCTGGGGGAATCACGGCATTCATTGGCGCCACTATTTTCGAGATTGGCAGTGTACTGTTGATGATTGAGGCTGTCAATGAGAATAGAGCGGATTGCTTTGGATGGGCTTTGGAGGAAGTCCTTGAAGAGAATGGACTCGTCCGGTAAGTCGCGCTTTTCGTCCGAATTTAAGCAATTCGCGGGCCTTTGAACATCTAAGGCCCATACCTTCGAATAGTCTCATGAGTTGGCACCATTTACAATGCACAACCTCTGCATCTTTTTAATCTCTTCATTGAATAATTCTGACTCGATATTGTCCAGTTTAAAACCAGATGGCTGCACACATCATCATAAAAACAAGAAGAATTTTGTAGGCAAGGGTCCGGCTGTCGAAGGTTTGAGCATTGGTGACTGATGATGCGGGATAAGCGCTGACCATGTGCAGGCAAACCTCCTCTCGATGTCAATATGGTACGCGATCAACCTGGTTCAAAATCGGCGAGCGCCTGGACTTGGTTCCCAACCTGGCATGAACTCACGACGCATTACTTCAAAGAAGTTGGATTTTTGGCTTGTTCTTCTCAGATGATCGGAGCTACCGTTTTCGTGAGTTGTCTTCTGTCCTCTTCAATTCTTATAATATCAGTCTGTACATGTCAAGAAGTTCTGGAAAGTCTTGCTCAACTGTTGTTGCACCTAACTATCATATTGACTTGGAGCTGCTGCCAATCTCTTCACTCTCCCCGTCGGTACCTGCATATTTCCAATTTCATAAACATCGCTTTCATGCGTTGTTTCTCAAAAGAAACTCAGTGCACTGTCTCGGCAGAACCTCGTTCAAGATGCTGACTCCTTATTAGTGGATCTCAGGCTTCACTGCACTACCTCCTATCTATAACCGACTCACCACCGTGACTGCTCAGAACGGGGCTTATTGGTTACCACAAGTGATCGGAGGCACTGGCTTCATTGTTTCAGGTACACTGTTCATGTTGGAAACACAACAGAAATGGTACCTGCCTGCGTACAACGTTTTGGGCTGGCATATTGGAGTGTGGAATTTGATAGGGGTAAGAACGTGTTTCCTCGGCTTTCCATCACATGCTGACTGGAAATCAGGGTATCGGCTTCACGCTCTGCGGAGCTCTTGGCTTTGGAGCTGCGAATAGTGGCTGTGTCTACCAAGGTTCTCTTGCCACGTTCTGGGGTTCCTGGTGTTTCCTCATCGGAAGTACCATCCAGTGGTTCGAGGCCCTTGATAAACACCCTGTTGATATTGAGGAAGGTGGTGGACGAGTTTCGGATACGCAGCCTGTTGCGTGAACAATTTCGTTATTGTCATGTGCATTTTCGCGGTTTGTAGCATGTGGTCGGGCTATCACGTTGTATACGAATGGGCATGGGAAGGTTCCCCGTTGGAAGAAAAAGTTAATTTGGGCATTTCGGGAGTCGTACCTGCAGGTTTCCAAGACAGCGAAATATAATTGATTACTTTTGGGTGCAGCATCTTCAGTACAAGAACATATTGACATCGTCATTTGATATCGAATTGCTCGTCAGGTTTCTCCAGCAGCGCCCGTGTCAAAAGACAGCACACTGCATCTAACGTCGCTCGCTTCTCCCTTCCGGGGCCGTCCCCAACTTCAGCCCCCTCGGCCCAATCTGCCGAGACCTCGCGAATGGGGTCAGCCCAAGCTTAAAGGGTGTGTCGTAAGAGCCAGTCCTGCTCAACTACATCTCCAGATTTAACACCGCAACTATCAGAAGTTCAGAACAGGAGACTGCCTCGGTCGCTCCTCGGTCCTCAACTTCTCAGCTTGAGGGCCTACACGTGCGTGCCCGTTTTATTTCCTTCTGAAACCACCACCAACGTATGTACAGTACCTAGACATCCCGATTGTTCTCTGTTGTGTGGTAGCACAACCTCTCCTAGCTCGCCCCTTTTCCCCATCCGGGCCTGCAAGCGACGAAAAGATGCCGCATCGCAACTCGCAAGACCCTGAGCGCAGCATACGGATGCCTACACGGCAATCACGTGGCCGATTAGCTCTGCAGAAGCTTTTCTTTCATGCGGCCGGAATGGGGACCTTTCCACCGCCGCTTTTTCCACCCCAAGGTGGCAGCCCTGGAGCCTGGCTTCATACTTGAGTGCAGGCCTGCAATGCATAATGGATGTGTGAGAGTCGATCCACGAAGCGAGAGCTCTTGCACCAAGGCCTGCCTGCAAGCGAACGGCGTTGCTTTTGTGGTCTGGAATGGTGGGGTCGCTCTTGTCCGGTTTCTGGCACGATACAGCTCTTGTTTCTGAGCTGCTATGGCCTAGAGCAGATGGTATGATTCAAAAATCGCCCCATATTCCGTCATATTACGATATTCGCGATTGAGATCTGATCCATGATCGGGATCTTCATCCTCGCCGGAGACTTCCCATCCTTGGCGCCATATACCCCACCCTCCTATTGCTCGAAAAAAGAAGCCTTTGACGAAATACATCTCAAACATAGACCACCTTTCAAGCTTGCAACACCTTTGGAAGGATGAGGAAGCATTTAGAAATGATCCTGGTAATACACGACATGCTATCAGATCCCCGAAACAGTTGGTTTCCCGTACAGCCTCATGTTCCACGCATCTGACATACTTGTTGCATCCATTTTGGTGATTTATCCTCTCCAACCATGGCGCTGTTCGTTACCAGATCTGAACAATTCCAAGGACTGCACGAGTAATATTTACCAACTGTAGACGATCGATAGACGAGGACCAACCGGTTATTTTGGGTCCGAGGCCTTGTCCCCCTTTGGACATTTTATACATATGTCAATATATATTTCATGTACACGACGACCTTAAAGCACACTTCAATTCCTTAACACCAGTTTCACCCCTCCTGTTCGCTTCTTCACCTAGTCTTGATACAAGGTTTATTACTGAAATATGTCGATCAATCCTCGTTCGGCCTCACTCCCGGAAAGATGCCCATCCAGACGGCCACAGCAGGCGCAAGCCGTGGAAGAAAAATGCTTGCTTGCCGTGCCACCGGGACACAGGACGGGGAGAACGGGAACATCTCCTTCCCGCACCAACGGTTCTCAGCTCTCCTCGGAGCGCCAATTCCGTCACCGCCCCCTCCATCCACCGCTCTCCCATTGATGCCAAACACCTTCTCCAAGCCCTGAACCTTCCCACAGCTGTCAAAAAAAGATCCCGGCCCCAGGATGCGTACCGTTCCGCGTTTGATCCGTTACGTCGGCACCTGCTACGTAGCTCTTCCTTCCGGCATGTACATGGGCGTACCTCAATCGTGCCGTACACGTCCCGTACTCACGGACATACTTCACCTCCAAAAGATCTCAATTACACGTTAATGACACAGCAGTCTTACGAGCCCTCCAATCGCCACGCCTTCCAAGCCTCCCCCAATAGAGAATTGGATTGTTACAGTACATCAGCACGTACATTAAGACAGCAACGACGCACGTGTTGCCCCTGCCTCCCCACAGTCAAAGCCAGAGCCAGAAAGGCAGGTGTTTGAATGATCCAGATGCAAAAACTCCAGTCCCCATCCCCATACACCGTTGCAAAAATGTTTTGTTCCCTCCCTGTTTCGTCTTGGGGAAACATATCCAGTGCAGTCGAGATGTTGAAGCACGCGTTCAGTTTCCAGCCCTGGCTATAGGATCGAGATGACGAGGAAGCGACTCCCCCTTTCCCATTGAAAGACAGCACGTGTAGCCCAGCAGCCCTACCCCTGAGCTAGACTATCGTCTCCAAAGCCAGGAACAGAAACCCGATCCCACGATCCCTCCCAAGTGTATACCCCCAGATCTTAGGCCCGGGAGGGCGTCTGGGAGATAGTGATAGCTTGTCTTGACGCATCCTTCCCTAATCCCTATCGCTCTTCCTTGCACCGCTCAAGCACAGCGACATCACCCTACCGCGAAAGGCAGGTGCAAAGCCCCGTCCTCCAGCAACGCAGAGGGGGTCCGGTACCTGAGTGCCTATCATCGGACACTCCGTAGTCATAGAGGCTCCACCCGTCTTCCCCCGCGCTGGTGGTGCCTGTCAGAGCCCTCACATCGGGAGACTGAGGATTGAGGGACTAAGTGACGGGCGTGGGGGTGGGGCGGAGGCCCCTCAGATTCTGGCCTGGCTGGACGGAGCTGCGCACGTATCAGGACGTGAGGAGCAGACAGTTTCGTTCTAGAAGGGGCGTGGAAGAATTTTTCTGCTGCCTGCACTGCTGCGAGATGATGATATGACGGGAGTTCCAGGGGAGAGCTCGTAAAAGAGGCAAGAAACATGGCTTTGGGAGAGGCATGGGCTTTGTTGATAGCGGTACGTGGGTCTAGTCCCCGTTCCTGTACCGTGGAAGTGGTAGTAGAGGTGGAGGTGCTTTCATCATAGATTGGTCAGGCAAGGCTGGAGGACTTCAGCCTTGGGAGAGGTTAGAAACACTGTAGATACTTTGGCTAAAATGAATTGTATTGGAGGTGCTTTCCAATCCAAGACTCTCCTAGTCTTCCTCAATGCTCACAAGAAGAGACGAGAGACGAGATAAGCAGACAGACCCTATTCTGAACGATCTCTTTCCATTCCATTTCCTCTCACTCTCTTCTTCCCGTCCCAGCCCCTTTCGATTCTCCTCAAGTGCCATTCATCATTCATGCAACCGACCAAGCCAAGCTTTCCAACCAACCAACACTCAACCAAGCCAACCGCGCCTTTCCCTTTCGCTGGGTTCACCAAATATGGACTTTCAGAATAGTACGAGTAACTGTGTAGCAGCAGAGAGAAAGCAAAGATTTGATGGGACTTTGTAGAAACCATGAGAAGCTCGCAACGAGATACCGATTTCTGAAAATATGTGATACGCCAGAGAACACCCCCATTTCCCGCTTGCTCCGGGGCATGTTTTGACAACGCAGACCTCCCTCAGATGAAGTAGAATTCGTCCTCCATGAAATATACGCCGTATGCCTTTCTTTTGGTACTCCGTTCGCCGAGCCAGGTTGAAATTCAAACAACGCTGTGAAGGAAGAAGGCATGTTGTGCGAGGAGGACCCTCTACCCAAGATGATAACCGTCGTGCAAGCCCTGGGAGCCGGAATTCGCTCTTAATTCGGCCCAGAAATACACCCTTCATAATATGGTGCATTTGGGGTTCTTCTTGGGTCGATATTTTCGTGATTCGTCCCTCATGGGTCCTTCTCCAGTATTCATCCTAGCTCCTTTCCCTTGGCCTTGCATCGATCTGACAGTCGTATTTTGCATTCGTTGGCGGCGCAGTTGCCTCACCACGTCGTAGAAAGCCTTTTCCACATTGATGCAGTTCTTCGCTGATGCCTCAACAAATTCACAGCCTAGCTCTCGTGCCAATGCATGTCCTTCCTGTGTAGAAACCTCACGCTCTGTAACTCTATCACTCTTATTTCCAACCAGCATTATCGGAACGGGTGCCGAGGGGGATGCTGCTGATATGGGTGATCCAGGATAAGAAGGAGAAGATGCTGAGGATTCCTTTACCCGTTGGATTTGGTTGTGAAACCGTTGAATTCGTGTGAAGGACGATCTCGAGGAAATGCTGTAGACTAGGACGAATCCTTCACCGTCGCGGATCCACTGATCTCTCAGAGCTGTGTATTCTTCCTGGCCTGCAGTGTCGAGAACTTCCAGCATGCAAGATTGCCCGTCTATCACAACTTGTTTTCTGTACGAGTCTTCGATGGTGGGATCGTACTGCAGAATATGTGAGCTTAACCCTGGAGGTTTGGGGATCTTGACGCTGTCAAAAATTGCTTACCGTCTCAACGAAATGTTGTAAAGTTAATTGTATAGTCAGGGCCGTTTTTCCAACGCCTCCGTCTCCCAGCACCACCAGCTTGTACAGCACCATCTTGCCCGCCATATTGAAGGATGTTGCGAGGGCTTGTGGGCGTCGAGCAGATAGTGGCAGCCGTGGCCGAAGACGCACAAATCGACAGACAAAGAATCAATTCGATGAGGGAGCAATCAGCACTACGCAGTGGAGAGGTTGGATCTGCAGTGGAGTTTTGGTTCTGGGCTCTGGCAGTGAAAGCTTGGACTTCCGCTTGTGGAGAGACTTAGTAGGTACGATACGACCGCGCGATAGCAAGTTGTGGCCGCCTGGTACTTCTGGGGCAGACAGCTGCTGGCGTTGGCTTAGTGAAGAAGCTTAAGAGGAGCGCAAGAGACGGCTCGGGCGATTTCCTCGACGATGGGGATGCAGATCAGGGCTCGAGGCCGCGGCAATTGTCGGGGTGTCGTTGTTGAAGTTGGGGGTTTGAGTCGTGAGGTTCTGGCTGGCAGTGGGGAAGGAAGGTGTCTGAGGAGCTGCCTGAAGCGCAAGTCTGAGGGCCGTCGTGGGCGAGGATGAGGGGTGATATGGCAGCAGAACAGGTGGCAGCGACAGTTGTCCAAGGAGTAGGAGGGCACAGCCAGGGCGTCTTGGGTTTTATGTGTTGTGTGTGTTGGGTTGGTGGCAGCAAGATGTACACTCAATCGTCTCGATACCTCTGTTCTCCCTCGCTAAAGAAAAAGGCGCTAACAGGTGTGCAAAGCGTGCAAAAGCGGCGAACGCCCACTCCAAGTGCTCCACATGAGTTCGCAGATTCGGCGCCAGGCAGGGAGGGAGAGGCAGAGGCAAAGGCAGAAGCAGTGGCAGTGGCCGTGGCAGTGGGAGACAGGACAGGACAGGACAGGCGAAGGAAGCGTGGTCCCTTGCCCTGCGTGCTTGCTGCGTGCTGCGTGCTGGTGGTGGGGTGGCTCGGTGGTCTGAGTTTTCGCCCACCATAAAGCCCAAGCCCAAGCCAAAGCCTTGATCACACACGGCTGGCTGTCGAGACCTGCCCACAGAGACGGTCACGTGTGGCCAAGTGTAACTTCTGCATTGGTGTTGACGCGTGGGATGGGATGGGAGGTCGCGGCCAGACAAGAATAGATAAGGAAAGGATGCGGCTGTTCACATCCATCCAGCAACCAGCAACTGTCGTCTGTTGTCGAGTCCACTACTATGTGGACAGAGGGACACCGCCCAGGGTCCTGTACGCTGACATCGTGCAGCACCTCCCGTGCGGATAATCTCAGGCACAGAGAGAAAAACTCGTCCCGCCGAGCAGTGCCTCAGGGGTTTTACCCTCCCTATCAGGCACCAGCAAACCCTTCAAGCCGTGGCTGATAGGATCGCTCTTGACGTGGTGTGCCATCCTAAGGTGGGACTTCGGGGCAACTGGACCTTCCCCAGATCTTGGGCTCCAAAAAGTCTGGGGTATGGTGTGGTTGGAAGCCATGGAAACATGGAAAGACCAGGCCAAGAGACACTGGAACATCCGAACCAATTTGGCAAATAAGAGAAACGAGGACACCGACACTTACGGCTCTCTCGAGCAACTGCAATGGGACTTCACATGTGGACGGCAGATTTCTCATTGACTTACGGAGGTTAATTCATCTAGCCATTCTCAAGCATATGAATGGCTGGGAGTAATGGCACACTGGGTTCAACTCCGTCCTGGTGCCTGTGACGGAGAATGTGCATCACCAATGTCACGTCAAGCAAGGTGCGTGTTTTGCCATCATGCATTGAATCATTGTCCATTGATTTCAACTAATGATGAAGAATCTACCTCCCTCACATCCATCCATATAATCAGAAACCCGGAGGATATCACCAGATTTCCAGTTTACGCCACCCTAATTGCTCTAAGAAGTTTTGAATATGAACATAAGAATATTCCAAAGTCGTGTCTCCGGAAGCCGGACCGGGACGACGGCATATCACAGGGTTGTAAGGACAAGTCCGGAACCTCGATCATTCGTGAAGTTCGTGCTCGTCACCAAACGGGGTGCGCTCCGGTTTCGATCCCTGAATACCACTCTGTGCTTTCTTCGTTGCCTCTTCTATAACGGCGCTAAGAGTGCTACTGCTTGCATGTCGCTCGTCCAATTGACCGCGGAAAGGGCCTTGTTCAAGAGCGGGAGTGTCATCAATTATGGTAATTGCATTCGAATCACGGGGGACGAGACTTCGATGTGAAGCTACCTCGTCTTCGGAGATCATCTCTGACGTGGAACGCTTCTTGCTAGGCCCGCTAACAAGCCGGACAACTTGAGGCCGCACTTGTGTTGCAGTATTGGCGTTGTTCAAGAATGTGGAACCGACACTGAAAGCCGGGCTTGGGGGTCCGTTCGCGCCGTACTTGCCGTAATCGACGCTTGGGACAGGAGGTGTGAGTTCTCCAGACGAACTGGCACCATTGGACTTTACGCTAACCAGAGCTGGTTTTCCTCTGATCACAGTCTGTGCAGGAACGGGAGAAACTATTGCATTCTTACCATAGATGGTAGATGCAACACTGGTCCTGGCGTAGGAGGTTCGGTCACTGATACCAGAGTAGGTCGAGTCTCGGAGGTCTCCAGGCATGAAAAAGTGTTCTTGCTCGTATCTCGGCGTGCTGTTGTTGGACGATAACGCAATGGGAATCGGAGGAACAGGAGGCACAAGTAGGCCGGGTGTTGATGGAGCGGAACGATTCGTGACGCCGGGAATATAGGCAATTTGTATGATATTCGAGGCTCGAGTCAACACCGTCGAGGCGATTGAAGCAACCGTATGTGTCGACGCTCTGGCATCCCTTCTCATTGTGAAGTCTTTCTCCACAGGCAATGTCTCGTCATCCTCAACCCAATTCTCTTGCTCATACTGTTGTCTCTTCGTTTTGATACAGAATCTCCACACGAGGTAGGTGAGAGCGGCGATCATGACAACTCCGCCAATTACACCGCCAGCAATTGCTCCTACATTAGGACCTGGGCTCGCTTTCGCGGTTGGAGTTAGGGTGGCTGTCGTTGATGACGAATCTACGCATGTTGTGCTCTGGCATGTCGTGCAGGTCGGCGGAACAAACGCACACTCCTTTCCCAGCGACTCGCAACTGGGATCGGTCGGGCAGGATGGAGTCGTTGTGTAGTCACATCCAACACAGCGTCTGAACAGATGGTCGAAAGACACTGGATATCAGTCAGCAAGATTAGCTAAACGTTCGAGATAGATGTTTCACGCACTTGATCCGTAATTATAAGCCATTGTGAGAAACTACAAGCGGTCAGAAGATGCTTGTCAAGATTCTGATGTATCTGATATAATCGGTACTTCGTGTTGCACCACAGGCGAGATAGTAATGGCGGTTGCTCGTATTGTCGATTGCTGACTTCGGGGGATCTTAAGGGGTAATCGGGGACAAAGAACGACAACACGAGCGGTTACTAGTCTATATCGTTGATATAGTGACCGCAATATCGTCAATATAAGATTTGAAGCCGGAAGGAAAGGATTGTTCGAAATGCTGTGAGGTCGTGGCCGTCAAGGAGTCGTAGGCTACGGTCGCATAAACGAATCGATAACGAGCGTGGTAGAGAGCGAGCTCTGGTGGTGAGTTGTGTCCGCAAAGGTCACCAATCCATCGACATCAACCGTGAGGTTTTGGGACCGACGGCGAGGATAAGAGTCGAGATGTCGTTGAACTGGGTCGTGGAGGGGATGTTGGGAATGGAGAAGATCGACTCAGCTGAGCATTCGAGATCTCTGCGGAAGGTGGTGTTTCTCAGGGCTAGGTTGTTCCGGGCTTAGACCCACCCACCCAGCGCCGTTTTGATTAGGGGGGCGAGCACTCAGGCCAATCAGCTGGGCCGAGTTATATTGATTCCTGCGCGGCGCGATCAATTGAGAAGTGCGGAGAAGAGGCCCATCAAGTTCCCTATCCTTAACGGAAGTCCAATGTCGAGCTCGAATATCTTGGAATTGTTGGCCTGGTCTGAAGGAGATGTTTGGCAGACTTGTGCTGTGAAGTGAGGGGCTGTGCTAGCGGTCTCACTCAGGAACACCACCCGCGCGCGGTGTTTTGAAGATCGAACGATCAAACCAAACCCTTTTCACGGGATTGCTCGGAAGGTCGTCTTCGCAATGAGCGCTCCGTGGAAGTTGAAGAGCCAATCGTATTGAGGAAAAGACAGGTCGCCTCCGAACACTCTGCAAGTTCCGAACAGTATCACTGCCGGTGAGATTGCGGAACGGTACTTCTTCCGGAATTGGGAGGGGAGAGGCTAGGGGCTCAATATGACGAATGCCGTCATCAACAGTGAGGTATAAGTATTGCTTCATCTGATAAATTTGACTGTTAACTGTTTTCTTGGTATTCTGGCATCCTAGATGCGGAACGAGCGCCACTCTCAGACCTCACTGCACTGCAGCATTGCAGGCATTCCCAAGTGACCTTCTGTTCATGCCAGGAAAGTTCGTATACATTGGCAACCCAGCGTCATGTGGAGCAACTCTACGGAAGCGTGATGCCAGCAGGCTTCTACATTTATTCCTCTGGACTCACCAGAGACGAAGAGGAGGCATTTGAATGCTGGTGGTCTCAAACGTGAAGGTCCAGCTGGGAGGCAGTGCGTCACGTGAACACTCCTTAGCAAAGCTGGAGAGCAAGAGAGATGACAAGTCTGCCTTGACTGACCAGCCACAACATCTGAGGACTTCGTTCATGACCGTTGTTCCGAATATCTCCCTCCCAAGGTTTTCAAGGTACAAGATTTCAGATCCCCAGTTCCAAGTTCTAAGCTTCAACTCCCGCTCTCTCGTTTTCGTTCGCCTTGACCAAATTTGACCCACAGAACTTCGCAACACAGCCGCGGCGATCTTACGCTACGGGAAATACTTATTTTTAGAGCCGCCTCCCCCGGTTCCCAACCAGTCTCTCAAGCCTGGCTCGGCAGAGCTGTTGAACGTCAAAGCCTCAAAGGGAAATCTTTTGTGACTATAACTAAGCAGGAAGACTTGAATCACCGGTGAACTGTCTCGAGGTAATGCAGCATTCTCCGCAAAGGCTGGCTTTGTCGGGTGGCATGAGGCGCTCGCCAGTGGCTGGGGGAACGCTTTGTTTCACGAGCGCTGGCTCTTGTTTCAGCGCCTTTTAGCCCAGTAACTCCAGATCCTGTCAACGGCAACGTGCAGGGACGGCGCCACCAAGACCGACGTCAACCCACGGCACACCGCAAATCGCACCTTCAGCAAACTTTGCCGGAGGACAGCGCAAGAGACGAACACTGCATCAAGTGGCCCAGCGCCAGTGCAGTGCAGTGCTGCGCAGCAGGGTCATGTCATGGGTCTCCGGGCCTCTTTGTACTGCTTGCATGTATGACCTCCTAGAGGTGGAGCGAGGAAGAAGCGAGCAGGAGGAGAGCGCATGCTAACTTTGACGGGAAGCGAGACACGCAACGCAACCCCCGAGCTAATCCCATTGCCACAGATTCTCCTTTGCATGCCGATCTCAACCCATTGACACATCCAAGAAATCTCATAAGGACCCTCTTTCTTCTTTCCTTCCTACAAAACCATCTCTCCCGCATCCCGTTGCCCCGTTTTCCTTCTGTGTTGCCGATCTTTCCTTCTCTCACGCCCATTGCGTCACTTGTTGACGATTCGACAACACCCCTGAAGAATCTCACATTCCAGTTTCCAACGTCACAAAACACCCAATTTTCAATACTCCAATCCGCAAACCTACAATTTATTTCTCATTTCTCGACCTTTCGAAGGATAATCAACTAACGCATTCGTCATGGCATACCCCGGTGATGGCGGGTACCAGGAGCACAAACTGCAGGACCTAAACCCCTCCAGCGGCGTAAGTTGAACCAATCCAACAATATCCCCTCCTGTTCTAATCGAAATCTCAGTACCATATGCCCCCTCAAGACGATGAAGACGGCAACATCCCTCTCCTGCATCAGCCACCAAACGTACCATTTGCAAATCCCTACGATGCGCAAACGAGGACCCTCCACGGTACCCCGCCAGCCAGACCGGTGTCAACATATAGCCTGACAGAATCGTATGCCCTCCCCGGTGGTGATATTACTCCAGCATACAGCAACGAATATCGCGGAGGTGCATCGGAATATGGTCACCAACTAGAGGATCCTACATACCAACGATCGGATTCCCCATCCTCCAAGGCCGAGTCGAGCTCCACCGAAGCATGGCGACAACGGCAAGCTCCAAACGCTGGAGGACTCAAACGTTATGCAACAAGAAAAGTGAAGCTCGTACAAGGCGCGGTTTTGAGTGTTGATCATCCAGTTCCATCGGCCATCAAAAATGCCATCCAGGCTAAGTACAGGCAAGACCTGGAGGGCGGAAGTGAGGAATTCTCGACTATGCGGTACACAGCAGCCACCTGCGATCCCGACGAATTTACACTTAAGAACGGCTACAATCTACGACCTGCAATGTACAACCGCCACACGGAACTGCTCATTGCCATAACGTACTACAACGAAGACAAGCAGCTGACTGCTCGAACGCTGCATGGTGTGATGACTAACATTCGAGATATCGTAAACCTCAAGAAGTCCGATTTCTGGAACGTTGGAGGCCCAGCATGGCAGAAGATTGTTGTTTGTCTTGTTTTTGACGGCATCGATCCTTGTGACAAGGATACACTTGACCTCTTGGCAACGATTGGAGTATATCAAGATGGTGTCATGAAGAAAGACGTGGACGGGAAGGAGACAGTTGCCCACATATTCGAGTACACCACACAGCTGTCAGTCACAGCAAGTCAACAACTGGTCCGCCCTGGAGACGACAATAAAGACAGCTTGCCTCCTGTGCAGATGATATTTTGCTTGAAGCAGAAGAACAGCAAGAAGATCAATTCTCACCGATGGTTGTTCAACGCATTTGGTCGCCTTCTTAATCCTGAAGTCTGCATTCTTCTCGATGCAGGAACGAAACCTGGACCGAAATCGTTGCTCTCCTTGTGGGAAGGATTCTATAACGACAAAGATCTCGGAGGAGCTTGTGGTGAAATCCACGCTATGTTGGGCAACACTTGTTTGTCTCCAGATACTGTCGTTCGCACTACTCAAGGGCCCAAAGCTATTCGAGACATCGCCGTGGGTGACTTGCTCTTCGATCACCAGGACAGCCCCGTGCAGTGCTTGGCTGCTGAGGCTATTCAGAACTCCCCCAGCATGAAGAAGGTCACCTATACGGAGTACAATTCCTTGAAGAAAACGTCCTTTACCTGCACACCGGACCACATCATGACGTTGCTCGCATACGGCGTCAAACCTGGCTTTAGTGATAAAGGTCTTGGTGTTTACTGGTACACCCGTTGCGATAGGTCGGAGTATAAGAAGGAAATTGAGGCCCTTAATTGGGACACGGTGATGCATAGCTTGTACACCGAGGTTTCTCAGCTGAAGGGTCGCATTCCAACTGATGCTGAGGTCCGCCAGTACCTGTCAGGTATTACCCGCAAGCCTGTAGTCTCTGATTCTGAGGCTGAAAGCTTTGGAGAAGAGGATGTTGAGAACACCCAGTCTCCTGGTCTTCTCAAGCTGCTGGACAAACTCAAGTCCATGGACACGAACCTGGATGACTGTGACACATCCATGATCCGTCTTGTTCTACAAGAGCACATGGATGACTATCTCGAGAACCGGATGCCCGAGCACGAGGAAGTTCCTGACGCTGAGGATATCTTCATCGACCTTGACGCCTCTCGCAAGAGAAAAATCGGATCTATTACTCTTGCGTCGTCCACCACGGATAAGACATGGCGCCCAACTCCTGAGCTGCTTTCGTCTCCTCCTAGAAGTTCTCAAAAGGTTGATGATTCCCAGTCTCAGGGCTCATCCTATGTTTCTGTGGCCGTTCCGGATGATCATATGGACAAGTTCGCTGCTGTCAGAGACAAGCTTGACAACCCTACGCCCGGCAGCAAATGCAGCAAGCATCCGAATTGCAAGGGATTTCGCCGCACACAGGTCCGATTCAAGACTAAAGAGCAAGCTGAGCTCGCTTTAGAGCTGCTCTCCGGTGATGATTTTCGTGTGGTCGACCGCTGCGCAGTCCAGGAAACGGAAATCTTCACGATGACAATGCAGGAGTATCTAGCTTCTTGCACGGCTCCCGTGGAACAGAAATTCCGGAAGTTGAGACTATATCGCGCTCCTCTGGTGTTTGAGCCTTACCATGGAGAGGTAGCTGCTGTTCCTATCGATGCCTACTGGCTTGGAAGCTGGTTTGGTGATGGAAATAAGCATAAACCATCGATTATAAGCACGGATCGTGAGTTGAAGGTCTATCTCCAGTCATATGTCAACCGCCTGAATAGCGACAAACCTGCTGGAGCTGCGGACTTGCAGGTCTCTGAAGAGCACACGAAGAGCCCGGGCGACAGCACCATGTTCCAGGGCAAAGCAATCACCGCCACTATGGATTTATGGACGTGGTCCATCACCAGTACCAGCTCTAAAAAGAACAATTGGACTCCTATTCGCCAGGGCTTGAACGATCTGGGCTTGTTGGGTGATAAGAGCGGTGGTATCCCTGACTGCTACATGAATGCCGACGAAGATACGCGGTTGGCTTTTCTCGCAGGCCTCATCGACACAGACGGATGGCTGGACACCCGTACTCAGTGTTACGGCTTCTCGCAAACTACCTACGAGCATAAAAAACTCGTTGAAGATGCCCTCAAATTGGCCACATCATGCGGAATCCAGTGTACGGGAATAGACGAACGACAGCAATCCGGAGCCATTGAGCCTTCGTGGAGATTCTACATGAGCAAGGGATCCGAAAAATTCCAGCATCACATTCTGCTGCCCCGAAAGCGGTTGAATATGTCCGAGCGTGTACGTTATAATCGCGACGTACGCACTTTTGATGTTGAGGACATCGGTGCAGGTGAATATCGCCTCATCGAGGTCTCAGGACAGCTCTACCAGCTGGTAGACCGCACCGTGGTCCACAATTGTCGCAAGTTGCTCAATCCCTTGGTTGCAGCTCAGAATTTCGAGTACAAGATCAGCAACATCCTCGACAAGCCTCTCGAGAGTTCCTTCGGTTACGTTAGTGTGCTTCCCGGCGCTTTCTCTGCCTACCGTTTCCGCGCCATTATGGGTCGACCTCTAGAGCAATACTTTCACGGTGATCATACACTGTCCAAGCGATATGGCAAAAAGGGAATAGAGGGCATGAATATTTTCAAGAAGAACATGTTCTTGGCCGAGGACAGAATTCTGTGTTTCGAGCTGGTTGCAAAAGCCGGTTCGAAGTGGCACTTAACATACATCAAGGCTGCCAAGGGGGAGACTGATGTTCCTGAGGGAGCTGCTGAATTTATTGGCCAACGTCGAAGATGGTTGAACGGATCATTTGCAGCAAGCATGTACTCGATCATGCATTTTGGGAGAATGTAAGTCAACAGCAGTCGTGTCTGTTTTCACGAATAACCATCTACAGGTACAAAAGCGGTCACAACATCATCCGAATGTTCTTCTTTCACATTCAACTGCTCTACAATATCTTCACTGTCTTTCTGTCATGGTTCATGTTGGCCTCTTTCTATCTAACCACTACCGTTATCATGGATCTTGTCGGAACTCCAACCGCGGCATCTGCGACCAGTGCGGAACATCACGGCTGGCCATTCGGTGATACTGCAACTCCCATTGTCAACACCGTTCTCAAATATCTGTACCTGGCTTTCCTCCTTGTACAGTTCGTTCTCGCACTCGGAAACAGACCTAAAGGTTCAAAGGCTACTTACATTATATCTTTCATGGTCTTCGGTGTCATCAACGCGTACTTGATCGTTCTATCGATGTACTTGGCTGTTCGTGGTATCTCTGGGTCCTCGATTCAGACTGACAGTGTGGATGACTTCTTCAAGAGCTTCTTCGGGAATTCTGGTTCCTCTGGTGGGATTATCATCATTGCCCTCTTGGCTACATTTGGTCTCTATTTTGTCGCGTCCTTCCTCTACCTCGACCCATGGCATATGTTCACTTCCTTTGGCCAATATTTACTGCTCATGTCTTCCTACATCAACATCCTCATGGTCTATGCTTTCAGCAATTGGCACGATGTTTCCTGGGGAACCAAGGGCTCTGACAAGGCAGATGCTCTTCCTTCCGCGAAGACAACAAAGGCGGATGGGAACTCTGCAGAGATCGAAGAAATCGACAGGCCTCAAGAGGATATTGACAGCCAGTTTGAAGCTACTGTAAAGCGGGCGTTGAGGCCGTACGTTCCAGTAGTGGAGGACGAGAAGAGAACCCTTGAAGACTCCTACAAATCCTTCAGAACGAAGCTTTTGATCACTTGGATCTTCTCGAATGCTATCCTGGCTGTCTTGATCACAAGTGACAGCATCGACAAGTTTGGTTTCGCAGTAAGTACCACTCATCTTCACATAGAACACTAGCTGACAAATCCTAGGAAACTGCCGCTGTTCGCACACAAAAGTTCTTCACGATTCTCCTTTACGCGACCGCCATCCTCTCCTGCGTTCGATTCGCAGGTGCACTGTGGTTCCTCGGACGCTCAGGAATCATGTGCTGCTTCTCCCGTCGTTAAGCGCTCTCCTTTCGTCATTGCTTTCCAGCGAGCATTGGGTTTATTTCGGCCACCCACAGCCTCCGGGCAACTCAGGTGTGTGGAGCGGGGCCAGCGGGGGAGTGTATGGGGGTCGGGCGTACTGTGGACATACATGCTGCATCAGTGCGAGGCCTTTGCATATCATATCTCGGCGTTTAGATTGTCTTTCTGGGGGTTTGCAAAATGGGAAAATGGAGAGAGTGGTAATGATGCTGTATGATGGTGAATTGTCTGGACTAGAAATTGAATACCCGATGACCTCAAGAAACTCCTCTTTCTACGTTTGAGTTGTGAGATTGGTCAGTGGACTCGTGATTGCTGCTTGATCTCAACTACCTTACAGCAACATTATGTCGGCGGACGATAAATCTCCTACTGTTCAGAAACGTGGATACTTGGAAGGCGTGACTTATTTCTGAGCAATGTGGAAGGCTGACGAGATTTTATCCCAAGTGAGAACGTTTGTCGTTGTTTTGGTCTTGGTCCATAGGTGGATGGCTGAAATCATGACTTCTTAACCCAGGAGATGAAGAAGCGAATAGCGTTGATACTCGAAATCTTAATATGCGAAATGAAGAATCTCCTTCAAGGAAGCTGCCTTAAACATAGCTCAGATAAATCCCAGCTTTCCTTTCTCTACATATTACTAGAAAGAGGGGCAGCAACTTTCAAGCTCAATGTACCCAAAGTTGTGAGACATTCGATTCAATTTCCGGCTTTCCTCAAAGTTCTGAAAGTGTTTCATGAATCGTGGAACATTCAAGGCTATGTCTTATGACACCCTTTCGTAGCTATGATTTGGATGTGTAAACGTGTAGGGAAGACGTGCAGCTATTATCAAAGATATAATCTCTTCTGCTAAATTCCTGGTGTTTTCCGATAAATATACGCCTTTGAGTGCTTGTTTCCAGGAACGGTGGGTGTAAACAACCTAAATCCCAAGCAGAGAAGAGGTAGTTTTGGGATTCTCGGGGAAGGGAAGAGTGTATGGCTAACCTGCCTATACAAATGACTTTCAGCGCATGTTCACAGGATTAGACGGTTGCAGGCTGTTGCCAACAAGACCCCAGTGCAGAGGAAGGACTGTGTCAGAGACGCTGGATGTGAGTATGAGTCTGTATCTTTGTGCTGTGATAGGGGAGTGTCGTCAGATAGTTTGGCGAAGAATTAAGGATTGAGGGTGTGAGTTTAGGCAATAAATGATGAAGTGACCATAAATGGAAGAATGACAACAACGAAAAGACGATATTGGAGTGTACATGTATTGGCTGTGGATTGGGTTAAGACCTCCGTCTTGCTAACTGCTAAAAATTAGAAAAGGTCCTGGCAAACCTCTAAATGTCTGATAGTCGGTATTATGCTCTTGTGTTGTCTTGCAACGCTCCAAGAATGCTTCCACGCAGAAGATTTTATACCAGTTGGTGTATTCCACATCGTTAGTAATCTCTTAGTTGCTTTTTTGGTTCTTCCTTGTGAAAGATCTTGGGAAGCAATGGCTACACGCTGATTGCTGAACCCGGAACTATGGAGGTCTTCGTGACTAGCTTATTTGTACCTTCTTCATTAAGACTCCCTAGCGTCAAGCATTATAAATAGACTATCACCCACCGTTGACTTTATCTTAACAGAGCAAGCTTCACACATAGCTGCAAGTGCCAGACTCCAACCCAGACTAGGGCCAAAGGCGCCATAAACTTGTATTGCTTTCCATAGTAATCATTATTAGTCAAGCTGAAGGTGAAATATTCCACGGCACCTGGTAATTGCCGCATAAAAGAAAGAAGAAAAGAGTGCAAGTGACAACGAGGAAATAATTAACAACAAGAAAAGACGAGATATGCTCGGCGGTGGAAGAAGTACTACAAGCTTCCAGGATCAATCAGATCGAAATCTCTAAGAAAGTTGATGATGCTAACGTACATACTGCCTCGGTGGATCACGGCATGAGTCTGTGGTTCCACGCTCTGAAATGGTGGTAGTGGCTCGTTACCGTCTTCTAATAACTGCTATGTAATTTATATCATAATATCTCTGTTTGGGGCAGTCGTCTAGATCTGGCATCATTACTAGAAAAAAACTACAAGTGACCTCCCTCGTATTTCTCGACTTGAAAGGATTGCGAGAACCTTAATTTAGAAACACATTCGTCACAGCTGGGGAAAATCCCTTCTGAAGGACAGATTCACCGATCGATGAACTTGGCAAGTGACGATGGCGAATGCTAGGCCTGGGTAACTATATGTAAGATTACTTAAAAGCCTTCCCACTTTCTGCTCTTAATTCTTCGTCAATCGTCAACAATGGAAATACTGCAAAATGTCTATTGAGGAGTCTGTGATCGGGGGCTCTTGAGGGTCATATCCTTGAGACCCTATGATATCCTCAAAAAAGAACTCGTTGTAAGGGAACGTAAACGAGTAATCAATCATATGCTATCACATTGGTTCGTATCAGGCCATGGGGAAGAAATTCGACGCAAAGTGACAACAAGAAAATGCTTGACAACGAAAGGCACAAGTTATGCAGTACTTCTGGCACCTCATCCTCCACAAAATCGGAGCCGGCAAGGTCCAAGATTCAGAGCCTTGAGATGAGCATGAGGACGAAGAGCATAGCTTGTTGCCACAACCCCACCAATGATATCTTCGTTGAATAGCTCTTTGTGATGCTGATACAGCGAAGATGTTCGAGACATTTATAAATACTACTTGCGACGACACTAGTGACTATACCGTCCCGATTCGGACACGTTTTCGCTCGTATACCGGACGGTGAATCATGCCATTGTCTTGAAGGAGAATGCTCATTGACCAGGAGCGTCTTTGTACATTGTGTTTGATTCGAAGAAAGAGAGACGTACCATCCCGATTCGGGTACGTTTTCGCTGATATACCGCACGATGAATAATACGATCGTTTTCAAGGTTAATGCTCATTGACCAGGATTGTTTTTGTACATTATCTGTGATTCAGAGAAAGAGGAACTTTCTCAAGTCATAGGACCGACCCCTTTAATGTTCCAAGAACTTTTGGAACTTTAGAGGATCATTTTATTGGGTTCCAATTTACTCAGCCTGGATTCTTAAGAATTACCTTCCACTCCAAGGACGTTCCCATGGTACCAGAAGTTGTGGAATATTGGATGCGATGTGTAACAGAAGCTTTTTGGACTCCTCCAAAGCCAGTTGTGGTATACAATGTTGATTTCTGGAAATTTCATTTATCTAAGCTACCTAGTCACTTGATGTCCTGGCAGTCCTCGCTCAACTCCGATCCGACACTTTCGAGATCTTGGAGGGTCCCAACTATTGATAATAGTTACTTGCAATGCGTAACCTCAACCAAGCAGAGCGAAAGTTTGGAGTGGCTGCAAAAGGAAAGGAGTAAACATGGCAGCATGAAATTTAGGGGAAGAAAAGGAGAAATAACATCGATTCAGGGGCTGGCTGCCGATGAAAGAAGCCCAGGGCAGTCTGGACAGGCACAACTGATCGCAAGGCTTCCCACCTGGAGAGACGGACTCGCCGTTTTCACACCTAGCCTCCATCTTGCCAACAAAATCTTGAAATGAGGATGAATAGTGAAGATTCATCTCTACTCAGGAGGTTAGCTGAAGCGGCACTTCAGCCTGTGCCAAGCCATGACGTGAACCTCTCGCCAGCTCCGCATCAATTGGCAGACGGTGCTCGACGCTTGCGCAAGCTTGCGCAGGAACACGCCTCCTCTCGACAGCTCGCCCAACTGCATCTCACGCTCGCCTGCTGCAGGAACATTCTCTTGCATAGGGACACTGATCCTGTCATGCTGACGACCACCTTCTCCGCACTGATCAACAGCATGAACGAAATAAAGTAATAATGAAAGAATTATGAAGAGGCAAAAGCAAAGATGTGCAAAAAGAATGTTCTACCAGCAAGCTATTCTTAGCACATCTCACGCTCGGCCCTAGATGGCATGAGCCGAAATGGATGGCGGCCAAGCCCGGTTTCCGGCCCTTTCCACAACTCCTTCCAAATCTCGCTGGAACTTCGAGGAGGAGATTTGCGGCTCCACTTCCACAGCGAAAGGGGACGAAGAGTCGCCGCCACGGCGGCCCATTCTGGCCAGATGGAGGAGCCTTGTTTTGGCGCGGAGATCAGTGGAGATGCGCAGAGATGAGCAGATCCAAGCTGGGGAACCGCCTTTCCAGCAACACGAGACGCTCATGTCGGAAGGTGCTTCCTGTCACCCTGTTCAGCGATCCACACACCGCAGGCAGACCGTTGGCCCGTGGATTTAAGGTTGCAGTGCGAAATATGCCCATCCCAAAGGCCTAGAATGGCAATGGAAGTTGCCACTACTGATGACTGCTCTTCCGTATTCTTGCTCGGCGAGCGCCAACAGGAAATTTCGAGATGTTAGGGGAGACGACGTTGTGATGACGATGAGTTAATCTATTTCATTTTTACCTGGTGACAGATGTGCAAGTTGTGCAACATGCCATCCCAACCTTCACACTTCTTTCCAACTCTCGGCCTTGGGAACGCTGGGCACATGCCTGGCATCTGCAATCCAGGTTTTGAGCATGACGACTGTGGGGCCTCTACCTTGCCCGGCGGTTGCCCATGGCTGGGGAAAAGATTATGGATCGTTCAACTCCAAGGACCGATCTTCTGTGCGCGTGAAGCATGAAGCGTGATTTGCTGGATCATGGTAGCATAGGGTGGCAAGCGCGACAAGGTAATCTCCCCAGCCCTGGTAGGCTGCTCTCTCCGTGTTTCCCAACGTGTGGGCCACTCACAGGGTGCAGCCCGTACGGCCCGTATGAAGGAAATCTCGCCCATACGAGGCTGCTCTGTACTCCGTACAGTCATCAGCATCGCTCATCAGAAGTGTGCTAGAGGTTGGAGCTTGAACGGCCTCGCTTTCGGCCATCACAAAATGCACAGATTTCATGGGTCAACACACGCGACACGCGAAATGATTAAATTATAGAAAAACTTTCTATTATGGGGATACGAAGCTACTTTAGCGAGTCAGCGGTTCCAGAGGGAGACATTTGCTGAACTGGGTAAAAGTGAACCAACTGAATCACTGATCACTGATCGATGGAGGCCATCCCATCAGCGGTCTGTCTCTAGCGTTGATCCAACTTGACTGGAGGCAACCTCAGTGGTTTTCTCCGTTTCTCCCACTATTTGCTGCCCCTGACTAACAAAAACGGGCGTGCTGCAAGTTTGCAAACCTAGACGACGAGACGCTGAAGCGAGAGACGGGAAGCACACGAGATCAGACGAGATACGGCCACTGCTGCAGGAACTTATGCAACCGTGAATAAACTCAACATTTGGATATTTATATCTTCTATTAACTGAAGCTGGGACAGGCTGTCGGCAGCAGCAAAAGCATGCTTTGTGTGCGAAGGCATTGCAATTCAGGCTTCACTGCACTGCCCAGACGGTGAGTGATGGCTCAAAGCATCTAGACTCCCGCGAGCTGTGAAAATAGCAGCCCCCTGAAGGCTCTGGAATTGGCAGCCGGCGCATACGAGGTTCGCGAGCAGGCATGGCCACCGATGTCGATTTAATTAATACAGGTAGCACGGCGAGCCACTTGTTTGCTTCGGGCATGTTCTTGGAGTGGTTCACTGGTGGTGCTGACTTGTGCTCAGCGCTCGTGGCAGTGCGCACTCTCGCCCCTGGGAGATGATGAGGGGCCCAGCCAATCCCAAGCACGAATTACCCCCTGTCTCGAAGTCTTTTCGCTCCCCCAGCCGGTACCAAGCCACCGCAACGCTAAGTGGCCAAGCGGGTGGTGCAGAACAAACTGGCAACTGGGCCAACTGGGTCCGATGGTCTGCCCCTGCAGGCACCCTGCACCCCCGGCTGGCTTGCGCTTTCCTAGTGCAGCACAGCGCTCGTATATAAGAGGAACACCCATCACACTTTCCATTCCTCTCTTCTCTCCTCACCCACACTCTCGCTTTCACAAAACAAACTCGGACTTTTAGTCACTTACATTCGTTCAACAAACGCAATCCAAACACTCGCAACCTCAACCCTCAACCTCTTCCAACCCTCTTCCTTTACTTTTTAAGTAATAATATCAACAAACCGTCAAGATGCAATTCTCCACCGTCGCCGCTGTTGCCGCTCTCGTAGCCACTGCCTCTGCCTCCTACCCGGTCTACCCAACCTACAACTCCAGCAGCGTGGTTGTTGACTATGTCACCGATGTTGTCACCTCCTACACCACCTACTGCCCATATGCCACCACCCTGACCTACAACAGCGTCACCTACACCATCACTGAGGTATGCGAGGATTCTGAAGGAGCTTGGATCTGGTTGCGATGAATCCCACAATGCAACAGATCGGGCTGGGCCTGCGATAGAAAGCTAACAAATTTCTAGGCTACCACCTTGACTGTCACCAACTGCCCTTGCACCATCGTCAAGCCAGTGACCACCACAAGCGTAGTGTACTGCAGCACCTGGTACCCTTGAACTGTTCCAATACAGTTCTGAACAGCATGTACTGACTTCTGTATAGTGCCCCATCCTACCCAGTGCACAACACCACCGCCCCATGCACTACCACCGCCGTCGGCACCACCTCGAAGTACGCCACTTCTACCCCCACCCCAACCCCATCCACCATCACCACCTCGGGTGCCAACCGCTTCGCCCTCTCAGGCGCCAGCCTTGCTGCTCTCCTCGGTGTTGCTGCTTTCATCTTGTAAGCAGTTCACGTCCTCTCGCAAACCGGACAGTCAGGAACGTACGAATTCCCTTTTGGGCGATACTCGGTAATTCATGACGGAAGGAAAGCGTGTGGAATGTGGAGTGGTGGCGGAGAAAACGGCTGGTGCATGGGCTTAATGGTGTTCTGCATTGTTCTCTGGAGTCCTTAGTCATGCAGGGCGCATCCTCTTCTTGTAATTGCTTGCGGTCGATGAGTGTTTGCCTCGCGGCGACATGAGGGATCCCCCATACCAGTGTGCGGTCTTTCAGGTGTCTCGAGACATTTGCAGGTGTTTCGGTTTCTTGTTTAATTATCATCCGTTCTGGACGCTTCATCGAGGAAGAAAGAATCTGGTCAAATAACAACGCAACACCTTGTTCCACCTGAACTTTCGTCTCACTTTTGGGGTTTTTTCCTGTCTTGCACTTTTCACTTCGATGCATCATAGACTATTGTTCGGTTCTCATCATACCTTAATGACTCTTTACGCTGGGAGTGTTTATTGGTCTCCGGTCAAATGGAAAAAAAGCAATGTTTCTATCACACATTCTGAGCTTCACAATGCTTGCGCATGTTTGTTGTACTGTACACTACAATCCCCACAGAAATGAAGACGGCAGCATTGCTCGGAGACCAAGTTTTTGGCCCAGCACCCTTTTTACCTTCACTTGCCATACTCACCTTCACATGAAATCCGTACCACAATCCACAAAACCCTCGATCTGCAAATCCCAATTTTCGCCGATGTGACTGATCTGCCTTTTCCCCCAGATTCCCAAACCAAGGAACATATGGATCGCACACAGGGTTCCCCGGATGTGAAAGGTGATTGTGGATGGTGATGTGCAGAGCGTTGAGATGAAATGAGATGAGGCAATTTCCACCACGGCGCCGCGCTCCACACTCTGGTGCGAATTGGAGAGTTTTCGGCGGGAGGGGTGGAGGGTTGGGTTGGGTATATTCCTGGTCTGGGGATCATATGATGTTCATGTTTTCTCTTTAACTTCTTGAATCTCCGGGTTTGTAATTTACAGAGTTGGGGTTGAGAGCGAGATGAGAGAGAGGCTGCGCACTGAGTGGTGCACGATGAGATGAGGTTGGGATTGAGTTGGAAGCGATATAAACCAAACAGGTTTCGAAGCAGAAACACATGGAAGGTTAAACTGCGTTCCTTGCTTCGGAGTCGGTGGTTTGGTTTCTGAAGTTCTGGGGTTGCGGTTGAGTGCCATGCGATGATTGATGCTCATGACTATGGGCTGGGATATGTATACAAACAGACATATAGGCATCCTGTACAGCTTCATTTTCTCGATCAGGGGATACAGTATTCCCATCTCCATCTCCAGTCCTCTCCTACAGCAAGAAATCATACACATACACATCGCCATCACACTGCGCCCAAATCCGGGGGGCGGCGCCGACTCCCCGAAAACGCCCAGCGCCAGCGCTCAGCTCAGCGCAATCACCTCGGAAATGAAGGCGTGCCACCTGCCTAGCTCCCGGCCGGCGCTGGTTCGGCTGGCCTGCCTGTCCCCTGCATTAGCGCAGGTGTGAGACTGCTGGCACTCGGGAACTTTTGCCGGGTGGAGAGGTGGGGGACTGGTGACTGGTGGGCTTGGGTGTGGAAGCGAGATTGGCTTGCTGGTGGGGAACGAGGCGGCCGCGGATGGAAAGGAGGTGTGAGGAGAAGGGGCCGGATTGGGTATGTGCGATTTGGCGAGATTGAGAGGGGATTTTGGCAAGCTGTTTCCGTGTTTCGAGACGCGATGTGGCGCGTTGTAGGTAGGGGATGCGGTTTGTGGGGAAAGGGAAGGGGTGAGGTTCACGTGAGTTGTCTTTCTTTTTTCGGAGTGAGAATGTTAGAAAGACAAGAGTTTGCTGGAGAATTTATATTGTGATTTGATAGTTGAAAGTGAACACGAAGGTTGTGTATTCATCTGTAAACCCTGAGGTCGTCTGGTCTTTCTATGTTTGGTCTTGTCTTCAGATGAAAGCAAGTGACTTGATTACCTTATTCGTCCCTTGTCAATTGCATCTTCTTGTTCGAACTTTGGCACATCATGAAGTTTTCGAGATGTTTCTGAAATTCCATACTAAAGTAGAGAAGAGTCAGAGCGTTGGCTGTGCTGTTTCTAAAGATGCAGTATAGAAAGGATGATTCTCATTGCCTCTTGGTTTCAGTGTCTCGAAAGTTCTCCGACTTTGCGGCTGTCAGAGTCAAGTGAATCCTGAAAGTCAAGCCCTTTGTTGCATGTCATCCGAATGTTCCCAGATTTTCTGGTGCCTCGAGGGGTTCCCTCGAAGCTGAGAAGGAGTTCATAGTCATTCTAGCCATTTCTTGAACTCCAAAGCACTTCCTTTGCGTATTAGCAACATAATTTTCAAAGAAGGTGTGAATGAGGTAGAAATTCCTTTGAGAAAGCTTGGTCGAAGCTTTGATTCTTCGCCACCAGCTCTTTCAGGCGAGCCTTCCATTTTTGTGTTGATTTCCATAGCCGAAACTTGGAGTCAACAAGAACCTTCATGACCTTCTCGCGATAGCTTCTTTGAAGCCCAGTACTTGGCTTGCTGAACTTAAGAGCTACGCCAGCGCCAAGGTGTACCTCATCATTTTTCTTCGTCCTTCAATCACGGCAAACAAAGCTGTGTCTCCTGATTCTGACATTCTCGTTGATCACCCTCTGATCGCCACTCTGACGCATCCTTCGAACCTACAGAGCCTCGTCTGGGAAGCACTGGTTAAGCTTGCACTATCATCCACTGCTTCAACTGTACCTCATCATCCCTTGGACATGCCCAAGCGCAAGTTGGACGAGTTCCTTGAATTGGCGAAGAACCTCAGCTCCAGTGAGATCGCCGAAGGCTTGTCGGCACTTGGTCCTACAAAATGTAGGAAAATCTTCTCTGATCGGAAGGTACGTGAAAACCCAAAAGCCACCAATATCCCAAGGAGACTAGTATATCATTTTGTCGCCGCGACTTGAACTTTTGAGAGCCTGGCTAACACATCCTACAGTTCAAGGACGAATTCAAAAACCTCCAAGCACGAACCACCAAGCAACTGTACTCAACCTTCCTGTACTTCCTCCAGCAACGAAAATGGGGTACCAACACGGCTCTCGAGCAACAAGACCTCTGGGTCGCCACGATGCAGATTCTCAACATGCCGCATCGCAACCAAGTCAAATTTCTCGGCCGTGATCTGTTCCTAAGAGCTTTCGAGCATGCCATGCTCACGGCCCATCAATTCCAAGTTCTTCGCAAGCTGGAAGATGCGAATGAGGCGATCAACAGGGGACTCCAATGGATCCCATATCCGCCACAAGCCGAAGGCTACAAGAGAGACCATCCATTGTATGAAGAGGTGCAGGTTTCATATGAGGACTGGCTGAAGACCGAGGACAGAAAGCTGGAGGATGAGACGGAGAAGTGCAGCATGATGGTTCAAGAACGATCGCTAGAGGTCGTCAGAGCCGTGGACCAAGAATTGATTCGGGAGGCTCCAGAGAACGAGAGACAGGTTTTGTTGGAGGGACCAGCGAATGCAGAGAATTTAAGAGTCGTCAAGCAAGAGAGCTTGAGAGAGTAAGGAAGAGCGTGCGATCTACTTAGACTTTTCACCACTGCCAAGTTAGATGGCTTGTCGACATGATCTGTTCAGAGCATCATTGTGAAGGCAGAAAGGCGTATTCGCAAAGGATTTCTTACTTGCAAACACTGTCGTAAAGCAGACAATGTATGTAGCGAAATCAACGAAATCAACAAAACAAATGCTTCAGATCCACACAATACAATACGGTGTGTGCCCCACTTAGAGCGGTTCAGCCAATCAGGTATATCATGCCGAGGGTGCGGGGAAAGCTCTCCACTGCGGGCGCATCAAGGTTCCTCCAGCCCGAGAACATACCCGGGGTAATTCAGAAGCTTCTCTTCTGTCAACATCTACAAATGAACCGTCTTTTTCCTGCAAGTGTCAGAAGAGCATCATTCAAGTACACCTCTATCTCAATCTCCTAGCTTGAATTTGTTCGGTGTCTTGACTGCTCTCATTCACGCTTCGAACCGTGCAACACGCTGTGGATAAGCTGTGATCCAGCGGCACGATCTGATTCCATTGAGCAACATCTAGGTCTACCAGCTTCTCCACATCAAGGGTACGAGTTGATTGAGCTTCCCCGTGCCTACACAGTACTAACGATTTCCAGTTCAAAATGTCTCCACATCCCCAAGACGAAGTCCAGCACCACTCGCTCACCAATCCCGAATCGTTCTGGGCAGAACAAGCCTCACATCTCCACTGGCACAAGAAGCCTAGCTCCACACTCAGCATAACCTCGAAATCGTTAAAATCCGGCATCGAGCATGACCACTGGGAATGGTTCCCGGACGGCGAGATCTCAACGTGCTACAATTGCGTCGACAGACATGTGGAAGCGGGAAATGGGGACAATACGGCCATTATTTGGGATAGTCCGGTGACGAAAACAAAGCAGAAATTCTCGTACAAGCAATTACAGAAGGAAGTGGAGACTTTTGCAGGAGTTCTCAGAGAGGAGGGTGTTAAGAAGGGAGATGTTGTTTTGATCTATAGTGAGTGCTGGAGTTTGACACTTTAGTGAGTGCGCAGATGCTGACATGCTGCCAGTGCCTATGATTCCAGCTGCGCTCATTGGTACTCTCGCTATCTCACGGCTTGGTGCAATCCATGCTGTTGTGTTTGGTGGATTCGCTCCAGCATCACTTGCTCAACGAATCGAAGCCTCTAAACCAGTGGCCATTCTTACAGCTTCTTGCGGCATTGATGGTGCTAAACCACCTATGTCGTACAAGCCATTTATTACTGAAGCCATTTCTCTATCATCTCACAAACCAGAAAAGACTATCATTTGGCAGCGAGACCAGCTTAGATGGGATAATGTCGACAAACCAAACGGCCAGAGGAATTGGCAACGACTGGTCAAGAGCGCTTCAAGTAGAGGAGTCAAGGCGGACTGTGTTCCAGTCAAGTCCAGCGATGGTATATACATCATCTACACTTCAGGGACTACTGGTCTTCCCAAAGGAGTTTTACGCGAGGCTGGAGGTCACGCCGTAGGACTTCACCTATCAATTAGCTATCTATTCGGCATCCACGGACCTGGAGATGTCATGTTCTGCGCCTCAGACATTGGCTGGGTGGTCGGTCATTCATATATCCTTTATGCACCACTTCTTACGGGGGCGTCGACAGTGTTGTTCGAAGGCAAGCCAATCGGTACGCCAGACTCAGGCACTTTCTGGCGTATCGTTGAAGAATATAAAGTCAACACATTATTTACAGCTCCCACAGCACTGCGGGCGATACGAAGAGATGACCCAGAAAACCAAATGCTCAAGAAGGTTGGCGAGAGAGGTGGGATGAGGACACTCAAGGCATTGTTCTTAGCTGGTGAGAGGTCAGAACCGAGCATCATCACCATGTACCAGGAGCTCTTGAAGAAATACGGCGCCCCAGGACATGTCATCGACAATTGGTGGTCTTCGGAATCTGGCTCTCCAATCTCGGGATTGGCACTCGTTCCTCACTCTGGCAAGGACCGCAAGACCACAATTCGAGACCACGAACCGCTGACTATTAAGCCTGGCAGCGCAGGCAAAGCTATGCCAGGCTTTGACGTGAGAATCGTTGATGATGCAGGAAAGGAAGTCGAAAGAGGAAAGATGGGCAACATCGTTTTGGGCATGCCACTTGCTCCTACAGGCTTCAGAACTCTCTGGCAAGACGAAGAGAGATTTTATAAAGGATATTTGAAGAGATTTGAGGGGAAGTGGATTGATACTGGCGATGCGGGAATGATTGATGAGGACGGTTATATACATGTCATGTCCAGGTCAGATGATATTATCAATGTTGCTGCTCATCGATTCAGCACAGGTCAGTCCACTTTCGTCTTCACCCCTCTCCATATGCTGACGGTTTTCAGGCTCCATCGAGCAAGCCATCTCCTCCCACCCAACGATCGCAGAGTGCTGCGTCGTTGGCATCCCAGATGAACTCAAAGGCCACCTCCCCTTCGCCTTCGTCACTCTCTCTACAGCCGACCACCCACCCTCCGCCATCCCCTCCGAGCAACTCTACGCCGAAGTGCAAAAGCTGGTCCGCACCCAGATCGGCGCCATTGCCTCTCTGGGCGGCATGATCCAAGGCAAAGGCATGATCCCCAAAACCCGGTCCGGGAAGACATTAAGGAGGGTGCTGAGAGAGCTGGTCGAGAATGCGGTGCATGGTGACTTTGATAAGGAGGTCCAGGTCCCAGCAACGGTGGAGGATGCTGCTGTTGTGGAGGTGGCCAGGGAGAAGATCGCGGAGTACTTTAGGGAGAGGGGTGGTCAGTTGCATAAAGCTACTGAGGCGAGGGCGAAGTTGTAGAGACAGTCAGTTATTTGATTATGAAATACGTAAATTCATGGCTAGCTGAGTGGCTTTAGTTCATGTATAAAAACGGGTCTCCCGTTACTATCGAATTGCACGCAAGCGACTTGAGCTAACGACATATATATTCAAGGCGCAGCACCCATGAACTAGTCCTGCAAATCGAAAACAATCCTTTCACGGTGCAGGATTGTTGTGTGATTCTACCTGAGATTGTACTTAATCTAATCTAAGACTGGAATGCTCCAAGATTTTCAAGTTCAGCCCAGGGGCGAAGTTGCGGCTGAGCATTCAGTAGCTGTCCTTGCCCTATTTGTTCCCAAATATCATCCAATCTCCTTCATATTGTCAAACACCCTGTTGCTGTCATTTCTATCCCCTAGTCCACTTGCGATTAACACAGGGAATTGCCTCATTAATATAGGTCTTCCTCGTGCTTGAATACCTAGTAGGCTAGTGTTCAGCTCGCGTTAGCGCTACACTTATAAAGTCTACTACCTTTGCTCAGCACTTCCACCACGACGAGAAGCGCCAACAGCTCGCTTGAAAGTAGGGACCAAGGGAGACGATTTGGTGTTTTTATATCAGGGTTGAGCTAACTCGCGCTCTACGGTCTATATGTACTTCGAGACGTTGAGCAGGGTCGTGATTGCCTTCCTATCTGTCTTCATGCTTAGCTCAGAAAACATTCCTTCACGTTAGTCAAAATGGGTATAAATAAGCCTATCCTTCTATGTTTTGACAGCCCCATCCGTGAGCGCGCTGCTGCTACCGTGGCAAGCAGAAACAGGGCCAGATTCTCCTCTTGTTCGGAAGCTGTCATTCACTCTACCTACAGCTGTGCTTTTCGTGATGACTATCGAGCGAGAGAGAGAGGGGGGGGGGGGAGGGGGGGGGGGGGTAGCCCAGCTCAGTAATCGATTTGTCCGAAGTCTGACAACAAACATTTACTTGACAACAAGAACAGCCATTTGAGCATTTTACCCTGTGCTAAACCCACGAGTATACAGGCATTTCAACGCATATATCCGAAATGCTGGTTCTCTTGCAAGGCCTTGGAAAGTATACAATTTTACCGCTTTGGAAGTCAGTTCAATGGAGCTAATGGTTGAAGGTGAATCTGCAACCATTATTGGTATCTCCGAGGATGAAGATTCGTTGTCTCTTATACTTAGAACATTCTCTCTAACAGGAACTGAAATCTCATAACACATTGGCTTGAAGAATTCCTCCTTGGTATTCTAATTTAGCCCATAAGCCTCGGAATTTTCGTCAATTCTTCATTCAGTATCCAAGTATTAAACCTCATATTCCAAAGGTTAGAAAGCCATGGTACACCTGCACCCAGTCCTCGAATGCTGACGTTCATGCACAAGCCAAGTACCCATAGAAAGAATACTTGCTCTTTATTAAGCAATACACTCCTTGTTAATTAGTTAGCTTTAGGGTCTCCATTTATAAGCTTTTCGCTAAAAAGGGAGACGAAAGTCGTTATCATCGTACCGTCCACTGTCATTGTACCGTCCGTTATCAAGAACCGTCCATTGTCAGATGCCATCTTGCTGTCATTATTGTCCTCAACTCAATTGGGAGAATGATATTGTTTGTCTTTCATACTCGAAGTTCCAAGCTATCACTGTGGGATGTTCGCTTCCACTTCCATGTTCGTGGAGTTTATCAGATTCTATGGTCTACAAAGGGAAAGGTGATCCGAAACTTGTATAAATCGTTGAAGTTCTAAGGCTAGCTTAAAATTTGCATTTTTTTGAGGGGAATATTTCTTAGTGGAGAAGTCGTGGGTTAGGGTGTTTATGATATGGAGCAGCGCTCTCATATAGAAAGCGGTGAAGGGACATAGTGGTGAGTACTCGTACCAAGAACCACTTTTTGGACGTGAAAATGCATCATTTGTGTACTCGTTGGTGCTTACTTGTTTTGGGCTTGGCTATATATATTGTATTTTCATGTTAGAAGAGCCTTAATAAGAACCTCATTCATTCTATGTCTCAGTGTCAAGGAATAAGCACGAAGGTTTGTGGTGCCCGCTCGTTGATAACAGAGGAAATTTCAAGGTAGTTTCAGTACGGTGAAGAGCCGACGGGGAGACTCCACGAGCCTGTATGTTGCGGGAAAACCAGATTAACTTGTGCTTGTTGTCAGGTACACTTGCAGTGTCATTACCTAGTCTATACAACAACTCAAACATTTTTTTTCCAGGCATAGAAGCAGAAGATTAACCACAAGTACGTAGTATAGACCAAATTTACAAATATACCCGTATTTCCCGGAGAATAAATCGTGATCCAAGGGGGAAAACAAGAGCAAGTAGGCGCAAGGCTTTCCCTGTTGTTTTGTGATATTGAAGGGTTGGAACGAAATGTCCAAGTTTTGGAATGACGGAATGCAAATTCTTCCTAGTAGTTGGGGAGAAGTGAATGAAGTTACTCTTCCCACCTGCGAGCCCATGGCTTCCCGATCTTAATAAATTGGTAGAAATACGAACTCCCACGTCACCGCATCTATAATCCATCCCAGGCTTCATTGTCATATTTCGCCTCATTTTCACTCCCACCCTCGTATCATTCGAACAAGTGAAGTAGAAGAAGTCTAAGGAGTAACTTCTTACGAATCGAAATTGAAGTTTCAGAAGCGTCGAGTCTAGTAAGGTAAATGTAATGTGTTTGAAGGTTGAAGAGCACCCTTACTCTCAATCATGGAGTAGAAGGCCACCCACTGGTTTTCTTGAATCTGGTTTATCCAAAAGCAGGAAGATTGCACATAGTACATAACGAGTACGGATGGTAAAAGCTTTGATGTCTCCAGGCACTGATTGAATATTCGGAGCCAAGCATTCGAAGATTTCTTACACTTTGCTTCAATGTCCGAGAATATTTGGTACACTGAGATAGTACTTGAAAGTCAAGGGCGAAGCCTGGCAGCTGGGCTTCTGGTGCTGGCCGCTTTAATGTTCCTGAAATCTCGAGGCATTGAAAATATCACAGAGACAGTGAAATCAAGTATATTTTATATAGGCATGTATGATTGTGGATGAAGCAGCACTTCACTTCACTTCACTCTCCTTTCCCAACCCCCCCAACTTCCTTCTTCGTAGTAAACACCTTCCACCCCAAAGTTGCTTGCACTGGCCAGACAAAATACAACACATATGCATACCACCTCATGGAGGGCCCAAATACTAGCGTAACCACCAATCCGAGGTTAGCACCCAGCAAAGTAAGCAAGATCATCTTCGGCACAAACGCAATGTACCCTTTTGATAGAATGCTGGCATTATGATGAAGGATAGCTGCGCCAACCGCCCACATAGACACCCAAATTATGGACGAGATGCCTGCGATTTCTATAGGAGTGAGGGTGAGCTGTTGGGGTTGAGCCCGGTTCCAATTGCCTCCCCTTTCCGTCAAATATCGGATCTCGGTGTCGATTTTTGAGTGCAGGGAGGTGTTGACCTGAGCTATAGTTTTGCTCAAGGCCTCGATTTTCAGAAGCAGAGCTTCAATTTGAGCGCTTTCAAAAGCAGGGCCACGACCCGTTGAGGGAAAAGTATCTGGTGCTTTGAGAGGCTCTGGCCTGTCTGAGTAGGCCATTTGCCAGACGGCCTGGAAGCAGAGGGAAGCGAAGCTCATCAAAGAGAAGCCCGCCAAGGCTTGCGTTCGAGCAACATCCGGGGTCGTCATTGCTTGCAGGATTTGCAGATATGCTTAAAAGAAGCCACTAGTGTATAAATAGCAATTTCCGAGTCTCAGGTTCTTGATATAAATGGACCGAAGTCAAGGACCTAGCGGGAAGGGAGGAGGAGGCTAGGATTCAGGGGTGTGGGCGGGTGGCCGTCTGCAACAGTGGGCGAGCTCTGTGGGGGCCGAAATAGAAAGGGCATCGGCTATCATGAATATTCGTTTGAGAATGAGCAACGAGGAGAAAGGGGAACAATGGCTTGAGTGTCGCAACTTGCTAGGGCATGAACGAGAATGCTCAACTCCTGCGGCACAGCTAGAACGAATACAGTCCACGTGACCAGAGCCTAGTTGGGGTCGGTGTAAGTACCTGGGTATTTTGGCTCTTTCCTTCTCACCATCGCTGACTTAATCAGTACTCGATCAGTACTCGATCAAGTTGACCCTCCCTCGCGACACGAGAATCGGAAACTGGCAGGCGGCATGCCCATGCCCATTTCCCGTATCGCAGGTCGCAAAAGCCAAGGCGTGATCCAGCCACCCTCTCTTCTGAATTTCCACACATCACCGTCCGTTCGTGCCATTCCTCGACTCGAGCTCCTCGGAGGGTTTCTTCATTCGATGTCTGCCTCAAACAACGCCATCAGCCATCCGAAGTTGCTTGAAAGCTCACTGGACGTCGGAGAAGCTTCAGATGTTTCCTCGCTCAAGTGATCGATGGATCCTCGACGGGGTTCAGCGGAGGGTCTGGGTGAAGTATCGCCATGACATCGGGCAGGAATCCAGCGCAGCACGCAGTCGAGCTGCTGCCACAGGATTTGGTTTCATTGCACAGCGAATCAAAAGCTGGAGATGATTTGGGGAGAGGCTGGCAGTTCACTCTGAAACCGCCACCATCGCCATTTGCAGAAGGAAACATGCGGGACGAACGAGTTTCCCTGCTCTCGCCTGCACCCCTCGGATTGTTTCTGCACGCCCGGGCCTTAAGAGGCCTGCCAGTGGAGGGTAACTGGCCATCCCTGCACGTCAGATCACCTCTAGAGAGGGCGAAATTGTGCTGAAACCAAACAATCGCGCCCTCTCGGTTTGCCCTACGGAGACGCTGAGAATAGATAAGGAGCCAATTATGGAATCGCACTGCAGCTTCGTAATACTTTGGGAAGACATTTGACCTCCACACTCGTTCACCTTTACCCATCAATTTCGATCACAATCCAACAAACCGACCTACACTCACTAAATCAAGTATCGCTATTACTAAAAAATAGAACAACCGACAGAGGGTTATCCTTCGGTGCAAGCGATGCAGCCAATTACGGAAGACCAGGAGTGGACGCTGCGAAGATGGGCCAGCACCGTGGGAAAGCGCCCAAGGAAGAAAGACATGTTATTTCTCAAAGCGGAAAAGGGACTTAGTGAAGAGCAGATTGACTCATGGTGGAAGAACATCGACTCCGTCAAATGTGAAGGTACGTACAAACATTTTTTGCTCATCCTGATTGTTGGCTGATTGAGAGGGAAGATGCTGCACCTGTGATTCAACCATGCCAACCACGTACATTGGACACGGCCCAGACCTCATTCCAACAAGAGGAGGCCACAGCAATTGAGACTAGCCAAGATGTCCAACCTACAAATGGCTTACAATTCGCACTACCAACTCAGGACTTCTCCTTCTTTCTTCCTCCATCGCAAGAAACTCAGGTCTGGTCTCCAATTGCTGTCACCCATAACGACTTTTCAAGCTCACTGCCCTCAATGCTCGACGTTCCCCAAAGTACCTGCTGGTCAAGTACAATGGGAGCCGAACGACCTCCATCAGCCTTTTCTGAATCTAGCCCACTGCTCTCCCAACCTATGGGTCACCGGAGATGCATGGACGGAGCATACGATGGAGACCGATCGTCTTACGGATCCTCGTTGCGAACATGGGATACCGCATCAACACTGGTCTCCTTCAGCGATGTGTACGCAGAAGATCTCAAGCCTACTGATCTGATTGTACCGACTGATTTGAACGAATCAAGTCCGTCTATCAACCCGAACCAACTACAGGTGATAAGGAGGCCCCCGCCCCTCTCCAGCTTTGGGCCTCAGAAATCAATTACTGGGGAAGAAGTCTGTCTAAGTCGTGTATCTCTCTCACGTGCCCACGAAAGGATCGAACTTCCCTCTAATTTTAAATTTCCCTCAGAGCCAGAACCGACTGGCTCTCAGAAAGGCCAGGAGAAATACAGATGCACCGATTGCAAACAATCTTTCAAAAGAAAAGGAGATTGGAAGAGGCATATGGAAGGCCATGATGCACAAATTTACTGGACGTGTCTCTTAGGAGATCCAGCAAGATTGTCTGCAACTGGGTGGACTTGTGTCTTCTGCGGCTCCTTCAAGACAGCTCGCGCGGAAATGGCTACTCACCTCCTCCACAAGCACAAGATCCACTTGTGCACGAATAAAAAAATCGAAGCGAGGACGTTCTATAGGAAAGATAAGCTGAAACAGCACTTGCAGCAGGTGCACGCTCTATCGGAGAATTGTCCAGCGTACTGGGAGACTTGGCATCAAAGTGCGAAGAAAAAATGGGCGTGGGGATGTGGATATTGTGGTGCTTGTTCGTTCACGTGGGAGGGTACGTTTTCTTCTCATTTTGTTATTTTCTGCACCTTCCAATCACCGTGAACCAGTGGTGTCGGATATCACTACGCCATACTATTTTCATTGTACTATAACTTCAGGGACATGGCAGAAGAGAAGAGTCTTGATTAGCGAAATGTACCCTAAGTAGGGGGATATCCGACAAGCTGGCAAAATTCTCAGAATTTGGATGTTCCTCGAGTAACGGTACATTCCCAAAATTGGCATAATTCTTAGAATTTGAATGTTCCTCTAGTTGCAGTACGTTCGACAAAATAGCACTGTCTTGCTCGGTTGTTGATGTACCTCAAGTTAAGGTACATCCGATAACTGTATTGCGTGGCGAATTCCAACCAGCCCTGGTGCAGGGAACTATTTCATATTATAGATACAGGCCCTAAATATCCAAACTGCAGCTAACGGCTCTTAGGGAGGCTTATTCATATCGCGGAGCACTATGAGAAGCAAAACCTGGCAACAACTCGCTGGTCCCACTCTCTGGTAGTCAAGGGTCTCCTAAAGCAGTTCTTCCCGGGTTTCAATGTCGCCCAAGCTTGGAAAGAGCTTATCAGTCATGATGCAAATGGCGATCGACTGCTTGCGTGGCACAGAAAAGACGCTCTCCGATTAAAGAGTATGCTTGAATTCCATGAAGGAACTGCGACGGACATCGCTGCTGAAGCCCAGCAATTGGCCATGAACCGCACTCCTCTTATCAACAACCCAGCTTGGTCACCTTCAGACTCGCGAGTCCCGACTCTCACCAACGCAGTCATGGTAGAGTTTGGTTTGCATACATGGGAAGAGGAGTCTGGCGAAACTGTTTCTACCACGGCAGTATTTGGGTACCAGCCAGACGTCGAGATGAAGGACAGCGGGCCGTATATTTGATTCGACGATCACATGCGGAGTTTTTCATCCATTGAAATCCTCCACTTGGGGCCATATTTTCTCATGGCCCACACGACAGAAAAGGCGCTGACCCAACAAATAATCGCCAAGCCGGTGAACAACCACCCAACCCCTATTGCCGCAATAAGTGGCTGAGCGATAATACCGGCAACGCAACTAAATATGTTTCTGATGAAATTATTCACCGCCACTCCACTGCTGCTACGCTTTGGCATGAACTCGGTGAGCATGGTAGTCGCCAACCCAAAGACAACCATGCTTCCCACACCAAAGAAGAAGTTCGATATGATGGGCACAATCCAAATAATGCCCTTGTCAGCGGCCCACCCATACCAGATCAGCGCACCAGGGAAGATGGCAGCTGCTATCCAAGCATTTTCTCTCATCCGGTCTTCTGGCCGAAACATGAGTTTCCCCTGCTCATCGTACCTGCCAGCAGCGCGAGCCTCACGGTGCATGATGTAATCTGACCATCGTCCCCCGAGGACTGATGCTGCAAGATAGCCCAGGGAACTTGGGATGTATAGTAGACCGAGGATAATGACTTTGAAATTATACGGCTTTTCGGAGAACGTTTGTTGGATGGCGATATTGAGCATGTACAAGCTTCCAAACGTGATGGAGGCTAGATATACGGTAATTAGAACAGCAGGGAATCGGAGGTACAGCAGTACGCTCAGAGGGTCGATAAAACAGCGCTTCAAAACCTTGGCGACCTTCTTCGTTTTCATCTGGACGGACTGCCGCGTCGAGACGCGAGTCAGGGCCGGCCGGACAGATTTCTCGTCCGTGGGCTGCGTTGGGGGAATGGCAGGCTGCTTAACAGCCAACGTCTCAGGGAGACAGAACGTTAATATAATCAATAATACACCCCCATAAATCACCTGGAACCACTGTGTGCTTCTCCACCCCCAAGCTTGTGACAGCACGCCCCCAATGATAGGTGCTAGCAATGGGCCAAGGAGAGGGCCCAGGTAGAAGATCCCCATAGCTTTCCCTCGCTCGCGGACCTCCCAGATGTCCGCGATGGTTCCTGCACCAACAGCTTGCACGGAGGCGGATGCCCCACCACCCAGCATCCGCATCACGATCAGCATGCCCATGGAAGTGCTAACTGCGGAGACGATGTTCCAGAGCGCGAACAGGGCGAAGGAGACGAGGTAGATGGTTCGACGGCCCAGCGTCTCGGAGAAGGAGGACCACCATAGTGGGAAGATGGACATGCTTAGCATGTACATTGCCACCGACAAATTTGTGATTGTTGGCGTGGAGTGCAGGTCTATTGCTAGTTGTGGGAGAGCAGCTATGAAGAATATTGACTTAGTTTGGAGGTTCATGTGAAGTGTGAAGTGTGAAGGGCAGGGAGGGGACTCACGGAGGAGGATGGCACTCCCCATCGGTGCAGCAGCAGCTGCTAATGCTACTTGCAGTGTGATAAGCCATTTCGTGCTTCGTTTATAATCATACGGTCGTTCCACCTCTGGGATGATAGTAAACCTCGCAAATAACCCTCTTCTTTTAGAGCGCGGTATTATCGATAATGGTCTTGAGCGAACAGAAGATGATTTTGATTTTGAACGTTGGGGAGCCTCTGTTTCTTGGGGAACGGGTTCTATGGTTCCAAGTGAGGAGTGCGAGTGGATGGAGTCTTCATCTGTCTCTTCTCTTTTGGAGGAGTCGAGCTCGCCGTCTTTGGTTGTTGAGACGCCTGGGTGGGTGACTGGCCCGTCGATGTCTTGGGGGACGTGACTTGCAGCTTCCAGGTCTGCTTTCTCTGGCTCAAGCACCATCTCTTGTTTCTGGAACTTGCGATGTCGGGGAGGACTGCTTGGAATGGATGAAGAGGCAGAGTGGGGTGATATCTAGAGAAGGAGCTAAGACTTCTTAAAGGAGAGGGCAAGAGGAATCGCTGGAGGCAGAACAGATTTATGTTGAAGCAAGAACTAGAAAGCGGACAGAAGGCCGGCAAGATGACAAGATGGCAAGATGTATGCGAGGATGGGAGATATAAGAAAATGAGGGATCTTCATACCCCACTACTACTTAAGTAGGGGCTCAGATACAAGCAACAGACTAAGAAAAACCCCCCGCAATCTGCTCGAGGGGCCTGTCACCGCCTCTAGGAGGAGCGGCCGTCTGGCCATTGAGGGCCCTGATGCCCGATGTGGCGCGGAGGCCATCACAATTGTTTGCAGCAGACGGGCGGGAATAATTATCAAGCACCACTGCTCGCGGCCATTGTGACCGGCAATTCGGCATGGAGGGCAAGGTTAAGCCCGAGGTGGGCGGGAGAACGTTGCTGGAAGGGGTAGATCGCCGCGGATTGGCCCGGGTGGACCCGCTACTGCGTGCTTGGCGAGCAAATCGAGAAATAGGTAACTTAAGTTGACATCGAGTTTTGATATGCAGCTTTCTCGAAACCACAAAGGTTTTCACCACACTATTCACAATGGAGTCTCTCGAGGAGATGAAGGTTCGTCATCGGAAGGAAGAGAAAGATCTCCAGTCTCGGGTCCTGCAAAAGAAGAAGCAAGCCACAAAAAAGACACGAAAGGGCGTGAACACCGAATGCGAGGACCTTGAACGGCAACTCAAGGAAAGACAAGACCAAGAACGCGCAGCTCTGACCGGAGAGGCTGTACCAGAAACTGAAGACATCCCCGACATCGATGATTCTATAGAAGAATCTGCAACATCTCACACGAACGGCGTGAACGGCGTCACAGAAGCCCTGGAGAAATCTACAATCTCAGAACCAGCAGCCTCAGAAGACGGCCAACCTCGAAAACGGAACCGAGCCAAGGAACGTCTTGCACGACGAGCTGCAGAACAAGAAGCCGCGGTCGAAGAAGCTAAGAAAGAAGCTGCGAACCAGCCAGATAAAAAGACGGTGGAGAGAACAAAGATGCTGGCGCAGTTCAAGGAGAACGGATTGGTAGAGAAAGGCATTCGACCTGATGGCCATTGTCTGTTCTCTGCTGTAGCAGATCAGTTATCACAAGTTGGGATTCCATTGGGAGGCGAATCGGATACAGAAATTAAAGAGGACCAGAGGTATAAGGTTGTGCGGAAAGCAGCTGCGAGGTATATTGAGGGACACCCGGATGATTTTGTGGCCTGGCTGGAGGAACCTCTGGCTCAGTATGTGGAGAAGATTAGGGATACCGCTGAGTGGGGAGGTCATCTCGAACTACTGGCTTTGGCAAAGACGTATAACGTGGAGATATGCGTGTTGCAGGATGGCATCGCTCAGACTATTGAGCCTGATGCAAAGGGGTCTAAGGAACCAGAGAAGATCTGGTTGGCATACTATCGACATAATTTCGGGTTGGGCGAGCATTACAACTCACTTCGGAAGGCACCTTGAGACACGCGTCATCAAAACGGCACAATCGAACACATATTTTGATTACTATGGATGTCTCCAGACGCTGACCCAGTCCGTCACTTTGCCTTCCGCATTGTACCCAATTTGATGGGTCCTCTTGGGCTGGAAGTGCTCTATCCTCTGCAGACCAATCTTACTTGGCTCTCCCAACTTCGACTCTAAGAGCTCACCATCCTCGCCATACGGCAACTCGACCCCTGGTCTGGATAAATGAGCCAGATAAATCTTTGGAGGTAGAGCCCATGGAGGGCCGCCTGTTGAAGCTGGCTTATATGTTGGAAACTCGATGCAAACTACTCTCCCTTCTGGAGCAAGTAACTCCACAAAGCGTTTCGACCACGCAGGTCTCATCACAGGGGGTAGAGCAGACAAGAACTAGGCATCTCAGCATAATGCCTTGCCTGGGTAGGAATGACTTACCGTATAATCATAAATCAAATCAAAACTCCCTTCACCCTTCACATCCTTCAAAAAGTCATCTGCGAAGAAATCCCCAGATAACCACGTCACACTCCCCTTCTCTACCCCCTCTCTCGTCTCATAAACACCCTTCCCATCCATCTCCTTCTCGTTCTGCCTCGCTGCCTCCAAAGCCTTACTCGAGATCTCAAGTCCATACGCATCATACCCAAACGCACTCAGCAATAACACATCATACCCCTTCCCACACCCCGGCACCAATGCCTTCCTCCTGCTTGCTTTCAGGGAAGGAGGGAACAGATCTTGGCGTTCGGTGAGCAAGTCGACCAAGGCCGGGTTAGGGATACCTTTGTCCCAGGGAACGAACCCCTCTTTCCACAGATCGTCCCATTTCTGGCCGTGTTCTGTGGTGCCTCTTGCGGTCTGGAAGTGGGTGAGGAGGCGAGCTCGGGCGTCGGTGGGTTGGTCTGGGGGATTTGACATTTTGAAGGAGAACGCTGTGAGGTTGGAACGAGAAGATTTGTGAGGGATGCTTCAAGATGAAAGGCAATTAATCTAGGTTGAGGATGATATTAAGAGGAAGATACAAGTCTTGAATATCGAGAGAGTGGAAATAAAGTCTGTTCGCTCCTTCTTAGAACTGTCTTTGAATGTAATTGAAAAGCTTTCATTCGAAGGTTTAATGTTTACTTAATGACATCAAACGAGACCCATACCCCTGTCTATCGGCGTGCCTCGGCTCGATAGGGAGCTCACGCTACCCCGGGTATCGATGTCAGCATCAACTACACTCCTTGAAGCCCTTTCTTTCTTTCTTCAACAATTCTAATTTCAATATTCAAAATGGATTCCTCGAGCTTATTCAACGTCAAAGTAAGAACTCAATTGCCATTGGCCATTCTATGCGACAGTACTGACAAGTCTTCAGGGCAAAGTCGTCCTGGTGACAGGAGGAGCAAAAGGCATTGGCCGCATGATCTCAGAAGGTTTCGTGCAAAACGGAGCAAAAGTCTACATCTCCTCCCGAGACGCCAAAGCCTGCGAGCAAGCCTGCA